>JAPVLO010000446.1:1800000-2207277 GCA_027257055.1 Cephalopachus bancanus | reverse complement strand
GGGTTTGGCTCTGTGCTCCCTGTACTTTCTCCATGGCTTAGTTTATCAGCCAGGGCATAGTGTGAGTACCAGAAAGTCAGGCCAAAACAATCCTTACCCATGCAGCAAGGGGCTGCGGTGTTTATTCAGGGGCTGTCTCAGAAGACTTTCCAAATAGCCCATCGGAAGGTTTATTTTCAAACCCTGGTCCAAGACCAAACCACTTATAATTATGTCAGTAGCTTTGTCCAAGGTGTCCCTGAGCTGTTGTCAGCAGGCTTCTAAAAGAACCACATGGGCTTGGGACCTGCACTCTGCCTCTGAAGGAAAGGCTTGAGAGTGGGGTCAGTAAAAAACTTTCCCTTACATCTCAGCACCAGGAACTTAATCAGACAAAATTGTATTGGAAGATGCTCCCATGGTGTAGTAGATACTGTGGTGTGCTGCTCTGACCACCCCCTCCTCCCCAGGACCAAAGCACAGGCCCTCCCAGGTGCCAGGAGTATGTCCATCCTACTGATGACCCATCACTGAGTCCCTCCCCAGGGACTGTCCTTGGTCAAAGGTTGTTGCCTCATGCAAGATTACAACCTTTTGCCTGGGAACAATCTGCATCTGATGACTGGTCCATGTGGGGGTGCAAAGGGTTGCCCTTTTTGCTCAATTTGGGCCATCTTTAAAGGGTCACCTGAGCTCCACAACTCCCTAGGGGATTGGTTGAGGCCTCTGTGCTATTGCGCGAGAGTGCAACTCTGCCGTTTGCCCACCCACCTTCTCCAACCCTTTGCAGATGTTCCCCAGAGCACTCCCCGGTAAACTACCTGCATGCTGCTAATCTTTGTCCTGGAATCTTTTCCCCAGGGAACTTGACCTATCACAGACACACAGACACATTCTCTTTTGACTTCTTTGGGGCCAGAATTCTGATTTTTGTCACCTAATGAAGACTGCCCCATCAACAACTCTGTTTCAAATGCCTAGACGGCTCTCTTTTTTTCTAACAAAAAAAGAGCCTAAAACTGCCAGGGGACAGGGGGCACACTTCATCAGTTAGGGTACCTGATCTCAGACCAGATGATATGGGGACCAAAGTGAGACCCAAATTTGACCTGTACAATGACCATTTGTATACCTAACCCTGAGTTGTACCTTACATCTTTAAAATAAAAAAAAATTTAAAAAACAGCCTAAGAAATCTGTCTTTGTTCCCTATTACAACAAATTTGGTGGCTTAAAATTACAATACATTTATGCTCTCATAGTGCTAGAGGTCAGTTTCTTTCCTTCTTTTCTTTTCTTTTTCGGTCAGAGTCTCACTCTGTCACCCAGGCCGGAGTGCAGTGGCATGCTCACGGCCACTGCAGCCTCATCTCGCTGGACTCAGGCAATCTTTCCACCTCAGCCTTCCAAGTAGCTGGAACTATAGGCACGTGCCACCATGCTTGGCTCCTTTTTTTAAATTGTAGAGACGAGGTCTCACCAAGTTGTCCAGGCTGGTCTCAAACCCCTGGACTCAGGCAATCTTCTCGCCTTGGCCTTCCAAAGTGCTAGGATTACAGGCTTGAGCCACCTGGCTGGAGGTCAGTTTCACTGAGCCAAAATCAAGGTGTCAGCAGGGCTGGGCTCCCCTGGAGGCTCTGGGGGAGAACCCAGTTCTTTGCCTTTTCAAGCTCCTAGAGCTGAATTTTTTTTTGGCATTCCTTGGTTCATGGCCTCTTCCTCCATTGTCAAAGCCAGCAGTGTAACATCTCACTACCATGGTTACACTGCCTTCTCTGTCTGTGTCAAATCTCCACGTGCCTCCCTTTGGAAATAACACAACCCAGGCTAACTCCCCATCCCAAGAGCCTTAATTTAATCAAACCTTCAAAGTCTCTTTTGCCAGATAAAGTAACATTCCCAGGTTCTAGGATTAGGACCTAAATGTCCTTGAGAGCCATTATTTAACCTGCCACAGAATCAGAGAACAATTCCTGAGTGACATGTAGTCACCCCCCAAAGTGAGGTAGCCTTGGGATTCACTTGCTATTGACCCAAGCAGCCTGATCTCTGCTGGGATAGTTACTTCTTGATTCAGGCTTTTATTAAGAAACAGTAGGCCAGGTGCAGTATATTCCCAACACTTTGGGAGGCCAAGGTGGGAGCCTAGGAGTTTGAGATCAGCCTAGGCAACATAACAAGGCCTTGTCTCTAAAAAAATTTAAAAAACAAACAAAAAACAAACAAAACAAAACGTAGCCAGACATAGGCATGTGCCTGTAGTCCCAGCTACTTGGGAGGCTGAGGTAGGAGGGTTGCTTGAGCCCAGGAGTTCAAGGCTGTGGTGAGCCATAATTGTGCCACTGCACTCAGCCTGGGTGACAGAGTGATGCCCTGACTCAAAAAAAAAGGAAAATAAGCACTAGTAATTATGTTTTAACCTGCTACTGCTAGAACTCGTTCTCTTTCTACCCTCTCCCTCTTCTTCTCTATCCCTCTACCCACCAATTTCTGTATCTTCACTCACCTTGTTGACTATTATCTATGCCCGAATAACACTCTTAGCATGCAATGGCACCATAAAAATGGAATAGTGGTTTAAGCCCAACTGGCAGATTCCAGTATCACTTTCATAAGGCAACCTCTGTCAATAGCACCTTGGTAATACATGGGTTAACACTTCAGACTGAAATTTGATTGACTGCTCTTTACACATTCCTTGACCAGAAATAAGGCTGATCTCAAATTCTATTGTTCTCAAGTAATCTTCTGCAATTCCCCAGCCTCCAATGTTGTTTCTACCTCCTTTATGGCCCCTACAGGTTCATCTACAAATCTGTCTTCCCCACTAAAACGTGAACTTCTTTCTTCATCTTTCTACTCCAGAGTAGCACCTGTCCAGGGGCCACCTGAGAGAATATGACCTCAGGGAAGAGCCCTGCTTCCTGCAGCCTAGGTCCCAGCAGCTCCGACGCCACAAACAGGACAGGCACCAACATCCAGTGAGGCTTTGACAGACAAAAGGAACCTGTGGCTGCCATCTGTAGACGTGACAGCCAAGAATGTGATCCTGGGGAAAGCCCTTCCCATGAGTCCTTGTTGCATTTATATTTAGCTTGGATGAAAAACTGCAGCTATTTTTCTCAGGGGCAGGCATCAAACAATAACCAAAAAGAACAAGAAAAACACTTATTCCCTTTCTCCCTGTTAGGACATGGGCTCCTTGACTTTAAGACTGTGTTTCTTTGACAACTAGTTCTTCCATGCCTGGTTCATGGGATGTGCACTCATGTTTATCGTATTGAAGACAATTCCAAGGAAAAAGACTTGAATTCTGGTTCAAAGCTTTTAAAACTGTTTCTACATTTTAAAAAAGATTAAGAAATATTTTGAACATATAGAAAGGTGCAGAAGACCAAAACAGACGACCATGTGCGCCTGACATCCAGGTTAACAGCTGTTTACTTTTCCCCATCTTGACTTCAGGTCATTTGTAACAAAAGACAAAAAAAGATACAGCTAAAATCACCGTCCCCTGCACTCACATCCCTCCCCTTCTTCCCTCAGTCCCCCCCAGAGGAACTTCTGCCTGAAGTTGGTGTGTGTTTTTCTCATACACGAGTCTGTATTTTCACCAAACATTTGTATCTACAAAACAATATTTACTATTGTTTTGGGTGCCTTCAGAATTTATATAAATGGCATCATATGGTGTATATTCTCTTGTAACTTTCCTTTCTTACTCAACAGTATATTTTAAAGATTTATTCCTGTTGTGTGGATACAATGTAAACCTAGTTCATTCATTTTTAACATGAACGAACTATAGCACACTACAGTTTACTTATCTATTTCCTTATTGGGGGAAATTAACCATTTTATTGTTATTGTATATTGCAATGAACATGTTAGTGCATGTATTTTTTGTGCACATGTATAACTTCTTAGTGTAAACATTGTGATGCAAACTTGCTAATTAGTAGGAATTAGTATTTCTTCACCTTCTTCAGTACTGACAAATTATTCTCTCAAGTGGTTGCACCAACTCAAACTCCCACTAGATTAGAAATTCCTATTTTCCCTCATCTTTACCATGACTTGTGAGGCTTTTTAATTTTGCCAATCTGATAGGTGAAAGTGGCATTTTATCATTTGTTTACATTTCCCTAATTACTCGTAAGCTTAAGCATTTTTTACATGTTTACTAGCCAGTTTTGTTTGTGTGAGGTTTGGAGTTGGGTGGTGGGAGGAGAGAGCAAGAGCAAGAGAGAGAAAGCGAGACAGACCGGTTCTAATCCTTTGCACTTTTCTTATAATTTTATAATTGTGTTTATTCTGAAGTTCTTATTTGAGTTGCAAATATTATCCCACAAACTGTATCTTGCTTTTCAATTTTGTTTATGTAATTTTCTATTATAAATAACTTTTAAATTTTCATGCAGTCAAATTTATGTGCCTGCTTTAAGATTTGTGTGTATTTGTCCTTTGGTTAATAAATCTGTTCCTAGCTCTATATTCAAGATATTCTCCCACATTTTTTTCTAAAAATTCTAAATTTTTGCTCTTCACATTTAAATCTTTGTCCATCTGGTATTTACTTTTGCTTATATGATGACTAGGAATCTAATTTTATCTTTTTCCAAGTAGAAACTTAATTGTTAGGGATAATTCAGACTTCCCCAGTGTTTGAAGTGCCATTCCTGTTAAATACAAATTCCCATATATAAGTGGGTCAGTTTCTAGACTCTGTATCATCATTCTGTTGATTCATTTGTCTAACCCTACATTCGTAGCCAGAATTTTAATATTATGATAGCTAAGTCGCAAGTCTTAAGAGCTGGTGCAGTGATTTCTCCTCATTTTTTGACCTCAAATTTGTTTTGGTTTCCATTAGTCCTTCCCCTTTCCATATTTTAGAATCAGCTAGTGAATTCCTATGAAAAATGCTTCTGGAATTGATATAAGAAATGCATCTAAACAGATTAATTTGGGAACATTTTCCTATCTGTACAATACTGAGGCTCCTCAACCTTAAATGCGATATACAAGAGAGGAACCCCCCCCAAAACCTGGAATTATCTTTTGGACTGCAGGTTCCTTGTAGTACAGCTTTCCCCACTAAGGGTTCTAGGAACCCATCAGCATCTGTGTCCCAGCTAAAGTTGCTGTGAGAGACTGCATTCAGCTTAGTGAATTTCTTTTTGGAGATTCTTTCAACGAGTTTGCCCATTTCAGGTTGGGTGATTAACATGAACAACATGTAAACCATGCTGAGTGTTCAGATTTTGACCCCAAACGGCATGTCTCCAGAACCCCACCCACCTTATTCTCCCCATCTCGCTCCAAAGGATTTTTGTTTGTTTGTTTCCCAGGATGAATAAAAGTCCTCAGAGGTAAACATTTTGCCATTGTGAAAGAGATGAAACAAAAACTGGCAGAAGCACTAAAAGGTATCAAAATCGACATGTTCAAAAGCTATTCTGACCAGTGGTAAAAGCACCTCCATAAGTGTATTGCATCAAAAGGAGAGTACTTTGAAGGTGACTGAAGTTTAAACATGTAAGAAGAAATACACAATTTTTTATAAATAAATTCCAGAGTTTTTTGGGTTCCCCCTCGTATGTCCCTATTTTGGTCTTTTTAGTATTTATATCATTTAATATGGATTTATAATTTTTTCTGTAAAGATTTTGCATATTTTTAACCATATTGCGAGGTATTTACAGTGTTTGTTACAAATGTAAACAGTATCTTTTAAAAATTATACTTCCTAACAATTTATTGCAGATGTTCAGAAGTCCTTTTTAAAAATGTTTTAAATTAGGCAACTTATTGACTTTCCTTATATCTTATAGTTGACTATTACTTCTTTTGAATTTTTAAAAATAGATAATCATAGCATGCATAAATAATGATGTTTTATTTCTTCCTTTTGAATCTTTATATCATTTTTTTTCTTCTTGCCATCCTTTCACTGTGTAGGACTTAGAAACCCATGTTAATTAAGAGCTTTTGTTGGTGGGCATTCTTGCCTTGTTCCTGAACTTAGGCAGAATTGTTTTAGAGATGCACTAAGTAGAACTTTCATTGTAGATTTATGGTAGATTGCTTTATTAGGTTATTATTGTTATTCCTAACAATAGAGATTTTGATTGTTAATGTGATTGACTTTTATCAAATGTATTCTCTACATTGCTTGAGGTTGTTATATATTTTTTCTTCTTTATTATGTATATGTAGCAAATTTAACTACTATTTCTTTTGTTAAACTTCCATTTTTTGAGAAACCTAACTTGGTCATTATATGTTATTATTAAACACTACTAGATTCAGTTTGCTAATATTTGACTTCAAAATTTTATGTGTTCATAAATGAAATTAGCCTATACTTTTCCTTTCTCGTGCTGCCTTTTATAGTTTTTATTGTCAATATTATGTTAATATTATATAATCAGTTTAAAAGCTTTCTTGTTTTTCTTTTGGAACAATTGTACACAATAGAAATAATATTTTTCTTGGAAATTGGGAAAAAAACCTATAAAACTATCTGAAGTACCAACTATTTTGATGGATAGATTTTTAAATATTAGTTAAATATTTAAAATACCATATGTTTATTCAGCTTTTCTTTTTTAAGTTACATTTGATAGAAGGTTTTTATTTTATCTAAAATTGTTATGTTATTGGCATAAAGTCATATATAGTCTCATTACTTTGTATATGTGTTATATCTAGTTATATCTTTTTTCCTTCCCAATGTGGGTCATTTATACCATCTTTCTTTTTATCCTGATCTTTAACTCTTGTTGGCCTTCTCAGTTGCTTGTTTTCTGTTTCACTAATTTTTGCTTATATCTGTATCTTCTTTCCTTTGTACTTTCTTGCATTCTCAAACATTGTTATTATTTTCTAACTTCCTGGATTAAATGAGTTCATTAGTTTTCAAGCTTTCTTCTTTTCAGGTGTGTGTATTTATGTGTGTATGTACATCTATAATTTTCTCTCTGAAGTATTGCTTTAGCTACATCTCACAATTTTGATAGGCAGTTTCCCTTTTGTCATTCAGGTCTAGATATTTTTAAATTTTCATTATTATTTTACTTTGATTCGTTAATGATTTAGATGTGTTTTAAAATTTCCACACAAGTGGTTTCTTTTTTATTTTCATTTTTGTAATTTATTTTCAGTTTAATAGCATTTTGAAAGGGAATGTGTAAGATTGATTCATTTGTTATTTTTAGATACTTTTTGTGGCAAAGTATGTGGTCATTCAAAAATAAGTTTAGTGTGTATTCTCTAATTGTTAGGTGCAGGAAACATTGTGTTCAAGTTATTAAATGTGTTGTTTCAATCTTTCATATGTTTCTTAATTATTTTGTTTGCTTGAACTATTTCATATTAAACATTGTGTTAAAATATCTTTTGTAGTTGTGTGTTGTTTTTGTTTTTGTTTTTTTTTTGTAATTCTGATCATACATATTCTGAGACTACATTCTCAAAAGTCTACAACTTCAGAATGTTTATATCTTGTTGTGGGACAGTTCCTAAACTGCCTGAAGGATAATGCCTTCTTTCTTGTCCCCTCTTCTTCCACTTGGAAGTAAATCAGGTCCAGGAGGACCTTGACACCATTGCCCAAACTCCATTCCCACTACTCTTGGTTTAAATTTCTACAGCCCACTATTGAGAAGCAGATTTTGCATGTTGAAACAGGACCCCTGTCTATCCCCATACACAAAAATTAACTCCAAATGGATCAGAGTCCTAAATGTAAAACCTCAAACCATAAGAACCTTAGAAAATGAAGGACATACCCTCATGGAGATTGGAACTGGCATCCAATTCCTGAACAAAACCCAAAACCCACAGGCCATAAGGGATAAGATAGACAAGTGGGACCTCATTAAACTGGCAAGCTTCTGCAAAGTCAAAGAAACCATCAAGAGAGCAGGGAGACAGCCTACAGACTGGGAAAAAGTATTTGCCAACTCCAGGTCTGACAAAGGTTTAACATCTTGGATCTACAAGGAGCTCAAATGTGCTGAAAAGAAAAAAATAAACAAGCCCATTATTAAATGGGCAAAATATATGAACAAACACTTCACAAAGGAAGACATCCGAGCAGCCAACAGACACATGAAGAAATGTTCAACCTCACTAATCATCAGGGAGATGTAAATCAAAACCACACTGAGATACCACCTAACTCCAGTCAGAATGGCAATTATCAACAACTCAAAAAAATAACAGTTGCTGGAGAGGGTGTGGTGAAAAGGGAACACTTCTACACTGTTGGTGGGAATGTAAACTAGTGCAACCTCTGTGGACAGCAGTGTGGCGATTCCTAAAAGCTCTAAATATCAACCTCCCATATGACCCCGCAATCCCCCTACTGGGAATATATCCTGAAGAACTCAAATCACTCTGTCAAAAAGATACCTGCACACGAATGTTTATTGCAGCACTGTTCACAATAGCAAGAACCTGGAAGCAACCCTGCTGCCCATCAAAAGAGACTGGATTTTTAAAATGTGGTACATATACACGATGGAATATTATGCAGCCATAAAAAAGAACAAAATCATGAATTTCACAGCAACCTGGATGGAACTAGAGTCTATAATACTGAGTGACCTCTCACAGAAACAAAGATCTGAGTATCACATGTTCTCACTCATATAGTGGACCTTGATCACCCAACGTATTACCATAAGAAAATGACTGATAGTGGTGGGAAACTATGGGGGGGAGAAGGGAGATGGGATTAATGGCAGTAAACATCTGTCTGGGGACGTGGAGACACCTTTTATCAACAAGGGTGCCTGAACAAAGCATATTTGTATACCTAACCCTTAACTGTACCCCACAATATCATAATAAAAAAATCGATTATAAAAAAAAAGAGAAGCAGATTTTGCTAACTTTGCCGCCAGAGTCTCTTTCTGCTTCCACCCACACACCTCCTTGCTCCATGTCCACTGCTGTTGAGAAGCATTTCTACTTATTCTGATTCAACTGTTAGCCATCTCACAGCTTTGCTAAAATTGGAGATTGAATTTTCTTTTTCATTCTTCTTCTTGCTTTTGGATACTTTCCAAGGAAGACCAGTTTGGGCTGCCACCTTTCCTCTGGAATGTTGACACAATGAAGCCTAAAGTTAATCAATATCTTTGTCTTCCTCCTGAACTTCTCCATAGTGCATACTAATTCTGGTGACTTCTTCTTGTATCACATGCTGTCTTTGTCTAGTATTTTAGTTACACCTCGTTTTCACAACCCCAAATGAATCACCCTATTGTTTTGAGATCACTACCTGTTAAGATTTGCCTGTGAATTTACCAGTATCTGCTCATCTTGGCTGCTTCCTTCCCATGTCTTCTCCTAAAGACATAGAGCTTTGGAGATTCTTTCTGCAGGGGGCTGTGAGTAGTAATGTATTTAAATCCTTGCTTGCCTGATGATGTCCTTATTTTGCTCTCACTCTTGAATTTTAGTTTAGCTGAGAATAGAATTCTAGGGTGTCAGTTATCTTCCTTCAGCACTTTGAAGTTGTCTCATTACTTGTTTCTTTCGTTGCTATGAAGAAATCAGCTGGTAGTTTAATATACAGTTTTCCAAACTTCATTTTATTTGACATTTATATAAGTAAAACCAATTTTGAGTCCACACCTCTGAATAAGTATATATTTTGCATAAAAATGTATACAGGCATTCACATACTAATACTTTTATAATACAACATAGAAACATGAAGGATTACATATATAAAATAAACAGTTTAAAAATCAAATTTATCTCATTAATAATATAAAGAGCATTTGCTTTTGCTAATTGTTAATAGTTATAATTAACAATATTTTAAAGAGTTAAATGTAGATATAAATGTTTCATTGGTTTGAAAATATCTTGACTTACCATTTGATTTAACACTGCATAACAGAAAGCAATAGGAAGATCTGGTTTTATGTTTAGCTTATTTTGATACTTGGTTTCAGTGGCTATAACTGCTAAGCACAACAAAAAAATGTAGCTACCTCACAAAAACATGAGGATATAATTAAGAAAGGCAGTAGCTGCACTTAGTAATTCATGACACTAATTTTTAAAAACTAATTATAAAATTAATGTCAAAATTGATGTCAATCAATTATTTTTACAAACAATTTGGAATTTGTTCCACTTTTACATATTTTAAAAAGTGTTTGGCCAACTAAAACTCTTCATTTCGAAAAGTTGTAGATAGATTAGACATTTTTTTCCCAATTATTTTGTGTTCTTTTCTTGTAAATATGCAGATATGAGATATTCCCCCCTTCATCTGTGAAACTCTTACATTGTTTTGGTGACCAAAAGAAAAAATCACATAATTATGGAAAATGTTTGATATTGGTAACAGCTGGAACTGCTTTTGTTAGCTTTCTGTGCCACTCTCTGCAAAATGCTTCCATTTTCTGTTGCACATTTTCCTCATTTGAAAACCAAGAGGGCTGGCAGTTGAGCTCTCTGAGTGTTCTACCTACCCTGAGGTGCTCAGATATATTCTTAACCCACTTTAGCAGAGCCCAGCAGAAAATTCAGGTCCTTGAGTAGAACCTGTTACCTGAATCACAGTGGAAAACTGTGCAGTCATGAAGAAATGGTCACTGTCAGTATGTACTGATATATATCAATTTCCAATGTATTATTTAAAGAAAACAGCAGGACAAGAGTATATAAAACATGATCCCTTTTGTATAGGTTAAAAAATAGATTGATGGGGCCACTGCCTTGCTAGACTCTGTTGGCCATGTATTCTTTGAGCTATAGCTGTCGCCATGCTTCCTGGCTTTGGCCCTCTCCGCCACCTTAGGGAGGTGAATCTTCTCTCTCCCTTCTCATTCTCTCTCTAATTTACTTTTAAATAAACTGTATTTTTTAATCTAAAAAATAGATCGATGGATGGATATAGAGTAGCTAATAGAAATAATTTGGGAGTACAGATAATTTGTGGTGAACTGGTTAAGCGTGGTTAACAGGGGAAGATAAATTGGGAAGTGGAGGGTCACTCTCACTTGCTCTCTTTTGCACCTTTTTTAAGTATTTGAGTTGTGTAACTCAGCGTATATGATGTTATATACATATGTGTATATATGTGATACATGTATATATATTTCAGATATCACATATATGAAACATATATATCAGCAGAAATTTTCTCAAGAGGGAAGCAGTAAGACTTTTTTCTGCCTTATTTTCTTCTTTATACTTTTAACATTTAAAGAAAAAAAAACATAAAAAAAAATTTAAAAAAGGTCTCATAGTCCACCTGCATTAATTTCCTAGGATGCCTGTGATTAAGTACCACAAACTGGGTGACTTAAACAACAGAAATGTATTGTCTCACAGTACTAGAGGCTAAAAGTCCAAAATCAAAGTGTCAGTAGGGTTGGTTCCTTCTGAGAGCTGGAAGGAAGAATGCTCCAGGACTTTCTCTTTGGCTTGTGGATGTCCATTTTCTCCTCATGTCTCTTCCCTCTATGTGCATCTGTCTCTGTATCCAAACATCTTCGTAGGACACCCTGATGGCCCCATTTTATCTCTTTTACCTCTGTAGAGACCATATCTCCAAATAAGGTCACACTCTGAAGTACTGGGAGTTAGGAAGCCAATATACCTCTTTTGGGAGAACAAAATTTAACCCAAGACAGTACCTAATCTGACAATAATTGGCAGAAGAGGAGAAAGTAAATACTTTTTTTTTCTTGAGAAGATAACATTGAACCTCATTCTTGAAGGACAAATTGGTCTATATCCTTTGATAGAAAGGAATTAATGTCACAGTCCCGCTTTCCCTAGAGAAACATGGGAGGAAAATAAGTGGCTGAGAATAAGGATGATATATGACCAGGACACTCAGGAAACCTGTCTGCCTGGAAATCAACATTTCGTTACATGCATAACATGAGACAGAACGAATGAGACCAGATTAAAATACAAGGAAGAGCACCCACATACCCAGAGTTGTCCTAGGATGGAAATCAGTCATTTCACAATTAAGTGCATGCCTGGGGTAAATTGAGGCAGAAGCTGCAGAAGGGTTCTTCACTGGGTGGGCAGTTGGAATAGACCAATTCTATCTAGTCCTCTTGTGAAGTTTAGCCTAGCCCAGGCATACAAGGAGAAACCTTTGATGGGGGACAGGCTCAGAGAGCTATGGACTAATGGCACTCCCACTTGGGGAAAAACAAAACCCCCAATACAGGAAGGGTAGTTCTTACTCACTCATGAGTGGACCCTGAACACTAGTCACATGAGCACAAGGGTGGAATTGGCAGTCACTGGGCACTGCTAGGGGAGGGAGGAGGATGGGAGGCATGTGACAACACAAAGTATACCTGGTCCACTACCAGGAGGAGTGAAGGCCGGCTGGAAGCCCCATCTTCACCTGCATGTGACCTATTTATGTAGTAAATCCCTACCTGTATCCCACAACTCTATAATAAATAGGTAAGCCGGGCTCCGTGGCTCAGCCTATAATCCCGCGCCTTTGGGAGGCTGAGGTGAGAGGATTGCCTGAGCCCGCGGATTCGAGACCCGCCTGGGCAGGCGAGATCTCATCTCTACAATAAATCAAAAAAAAATTAGCCGTGCGTGGTAGCGCACGCCTGTAATTCCAGCTACTCAGAAGGCTGAAGCTGAAGGATCGCCGGAGCCCAGCAAGTCGAGGCTACGGTGGCCGGGAGCGGCCACTCCAGTCTGGGTGACAGAGTGAGACTCCAACTCAAAAAAATAAAAATTAAAATTAATAGGTAAATGTTAAAAATAAATAAAACCTGAGCCAATGACAATGGAGGGAATAAAGCAGGGGTGCAGTAGAGAAAGAAGCTACTCTAATGTGGAGGGTTTGATTCCCCAGGGAAGAGCTTGGCAGCCATATTTCCTAGGAGCCACTAAGTCCAGGCCCAATACATGAGATCAAGAGCATGAGAATTTTGGTCCAAGATGAATAAACCTGGGCCTCAACAGCTGCCACCCACCCTGGAAACTGGTATGTTCAAAGAATGTGAGCACTTGAAACTATTTCTAGTTCCAGCTGCTCTGCGGTATTAATAAAGGTCTAATTGCTAAAACTGCGTAGAGTGGACATGGTGTTCATTTTCCTGACACATGGAGAATGTGGTTTGGAGGCTGAGCTGTCAGACCCAAACCACCTCCAGACCCTGTCTATTGCAAGCACATTTCGTCACCAGGCAGGGCTTACTAAACTTGGTGGATGGCCTCATTTTGACTATTTGTATCCTAACACTGGGGTCAACGTGACAGGTTAGAATTCCTCTCAAAGGAACATGGCACTATGCTTCCTTCTAGCCCCATTTCCCAGGCAATGTGGTGTGGAGAAAAGTCCATCACATCGTCACACCCGAAAAAAAAGGAGCAATTTGTCCAACATTTAGATCAGGTGGGTAAAGCGTGCCCCAATTCTCACAAGATCATTTCATACTGAGGATGCCACCTTGTAACTTGGAGACTGCAGACAATTAGGCTTCCTTTGCAAATGGAGGAGGGCATGGGTGGCAGAGCTGTGGCCTCTTGTCCGTGTAGGGAGAAACAGGAGCAGGCTCTGTGTCAGTAGGGGACAGGTTCTTCTCCATGCTCCACCCCCCTTCTCCCACAAATAGTGGTTGCTGCCTCTCCTCCAAATCTAAACGTATGTTACCACCTTATATTTACCATATATTTGCAAACGCTAGTCATAAGTTGTCCCATACTGAAGATACCGACACCTATACATTTATATTTTGATACATGGCTCCAACTTTTTTAAACGGGGAATCTCCCTCTCCAAATTTGCTCACTTTTAGTTTGTTTTTCTGTCTTGTAAAAAGGGTTCCTGGCTAATGCTTTGTTCCTTATTGGGTTTTCCATGCAGGAGTTGACTTTAATGCATTACATAACCCTTAGGAGGGGTTCTGTGGAAATTTGCTTTGTTGATGTATGGGATTGGTTCTAGGGACACACAAATCTCTGAGTTTTAAGAAACCCTGGACGTTGACAAGCTCTGTGACATAGTGATCAACAGCCTAAACTCTGCAGTCAGATGACTTGAGCTTAAATACTGATTCCTCCAATGAAATCTCATGTGACCTTGGGCAAGTGTCTCAAACTGTCAGTGCCCTAGCTTTCTTAGGTGTAAATCAGGAAAAGCAATAGTATTTCTGCATAGGGTAGTTGTGAAGACTAAGTTATCATGTGTAAAATGTTTTGCAATAAATGCCCACTTTATCGCCATTGTCTCCAGAGAAAGACTGTGGTTAGACCAAGTAAAAGTAGACTCCTAGGATCTTCTTGAGCATGAACTCCAGCTTACCCTCCTCTCCCACTGGATACACAATCAACAACTGCTTAATTTGTACAGGTTTTCCTCAATAGAGCTGTGCTTTTTCAGTGTAGCTGATGTGTGATGGGCATGAAATGGTTCAATAGAAAAAAAGAGTGGATTTTCCTTCATGCTTCCTCCATTAGGAAGTCCAGCCTCTTCAAGACTGAAGAGTCTTGGTCCACTGTAGCCAGAGACAGCTCAAAGATAGACAGCTATCCCTGATTTATAGCAAGCTCTTGGAACTCAGCAGTGCCTGGATCTGTGCAGTAGTCATTAGAGATGGCTAGAGCAGTTAGGGATGATGAATGTGCTTTACACTTTTAAGCTTAGGGGAACTGCTAGCAGAGACAGCTGGTATGATTCACAGGAATTGATGTCAAGGCAGAATGATGAAAGAGGATTCATACGTGGCCACATTCAGATGTGAACTATATAAACATTTCTGTTAGGAAGAAACTGTTGTGCTCAGTATGAGTGGTTGAGATGAGTTCCCCAGATCCTCCACCAGGGATGCGAGCAACACTAATTCCTCAACTGCTGGCACACAGCCCTCAGGTGTGAGTCCTCTCTGGAATTGACTCAGCAGAGCTGCCTCACTCCGTGCCATACCCCTTCCCAGGACAGTCTGATCCAATGACTGGCCGACTTGGGCCGACTTGTCCCAACTCAGGACAGCCCTGAAGTAGCTCATCTTCAGAACTCCATGCCAAAGCAGCTCAGGTTCTGGAGGAGAGTGCCTTGAGCTTGACCTCTGTGTCTGCCTGCCCAATCCAGCTTCCCTCCTGTCCCTTCCACGGCCACCGCCCCAGGAGCACTCCCTAGTAGATGCACTGCAGGCTGGTCACCACCTCAGAATTCCCTTCGCTGAAGGACTGTGAATCTCATCCCATCAGTCATGGACTCCTCTACATTTCTGAGCAGATAGTCTGGAGCCATGTGACAGGGCTGTGGCCAATGGAAAGTGGGCAGAGTGAACAGGTCCATGGATTTACCCATTGCTCTTTCTCCCCATCATGGTGCTCTTGAGGGCAACATGTGTGATGTCGCCCCAACACTGCAACTGAGGAGACTTGTACAAGTGAAACATAAGCCTTCATTGTATTAAATCTCCGAGATTTGGGATTTTTTATATTTTTTTCTTAACAAAGCATAGCTTATTCTGTCTTATCTAATGCCTCAACATCATTTAAAAACTTTTTAAAATCCAGAGTGGGAAGCAACCAAAAGTTAATATCTGAACATACTCTAAAATATTAGTTATTTGTCATAGATGTCTGCTTAGGTTAACAGTTAGGGGAAAATAACAGTTCCTCCCACATGATAGATTTATTTTTTGTAATAATATCTATAATGAATCTTCTTGTTGGGTGTATAAGTTTTAGTTATTCTTTTTTTTTTTTGAGTTGTAGTCTCATTCCATTGCCCAGGTTGGAGTGCAGTGGCATGCAGGTTCACAGCCACCCCAGTGCTGACCTACTGGGCTCAGGCGATCCTTCCGCCTCAGCCTTTCAATTAGCTGGTACTACAGACGTGCACTACCACGCCTGGCTAATTTTTTTTAAATTTTATTTATCATAGAGATGAGGTCTTGCCAAGTTGCCCGGGCTGGTCTTGAACCCGCGGACTCAGGCAATCCACTTGCCTCGGCCTCCCAAAGTGCTGGGATTACAGGCTGAGCCACTGAGCATGGCCTAGTTTTAGTTATTCTTAAGGTAATATTCCCAGTGAATTCTTTTTTGTGTATTTATGAAATCTCAAGTCAAATAAACCATTCTTTTATTTTCTTTTCGGAAAGCAGGATTTATTGAGAGGGCAGAAAAGCTCCCATAGTGGGAGGGGATCCTTGAAGGGGTTGCACACCATTCAGGTTTTTTAACAAATTAATCTGAACAGAGAAGTTTCAGCTGAGAATTGCAGAATTCTGATGCCCGGAATAGGAAAGATCTAATACATATAAAAGTAAATATATACACACACAACCTATTTTAACCACTACAAATTAAGTATCTAATATATGTATCATGTGCCTGAAGTTTTGCTCTATGGTAAGCCTCAGGGAGTTAATTGATCCATGGGAGAGGAAGAGAGTGTCCATGCCTGTCACTGGGATGAAGCATGGTGACATGCTAGTGTGCACAGGTGGTTGGAAGGGGGAGTTGTCAGCTCTGCCTGGGGAGGGCAAGAGAAGGCTCCACAGAGGTGGCTTCTAAGCTACAAGTTGAGAGAACAGCTAGGGTTCAACCAGACCCATGAAGGAGGGAAATACATGTCTGGCAGAGATGTGTGAAACAGCATGTTACATTGAGGACACAACAGAGCTGGCAAGGTGACCGTGCAGGGTGTTATGGTTTCAATGTCACTTTCAAAACTCACATTGAATTTTTTTTGTTTGTTTGAGTTGAAGTCTCATTCTGTCACCAGGCAAGAGTGCAGTGTAGTGGCACCATCATGGCTACCACAGTCTCAACCTGCTGGGCTCAGGTGATCCTTCTACCTCAACCTTCCAAATAGTTGGAACTACAGGCACACGTCACCACACTTGGTTAATTTTTTTTATTTATTGTAGAGACGAGGTCTCAACATGTTGCCCAGGCTGGTCTCTAACGCCTGGGTCCAGACAATCCTCTCACCTTGGCCTCCCAAAGTGCTGGGATTACAGACATGAACGGTTATGCCTGAACTCATGTCGAAATTTAATTGCCATTGTGATGGTGTTAAGAGATGAACCTTTAAGAGATGGTTAGGTCACAAGGGCTCTGCTGTCATGAATAGATTAATTCCATTGCTGAGAGAGTGGGTTGGTTAGGGAGGGAGTGAGTTCCTGAAGAAAGGATGAATTTAGCCAGATCTTCTCTCTCTCACACATGCTTTCTAGCCATGTGATGTCTTTGGCCATGTTATGAAGGAAGACCTTCATCAGAAGTGGCTCCTTGGCCTTGGACTTCCCAGCCTCCAGAACTGGCAGAATGAATTTCTTTTCTTATAAATTATCCAGTTGGTGGCATTCTGTTGCGGCAGCAGAAAACCATCTAGGACAGGCAGTGTGGTAGGTAGAAGTAGAGGGTGGAGTGAAAACACTAACTGGCTTCTGGAAGGGTCTGTATATGATGCCATGGGATTTGGATGTTTCCATTTATTCTTTCATGTATTTATTGCCATGGCCTTTTAAATTGTTGCTCTTCTGTGATCTATTAGAGACACAATTTATTTCTGAGAGGTGGAGTTTGTAGAATTCAATATTTCAGGTAAAATCAAAAAGAATTTCTCCCAGCTCATACCAAATAAGACCTGAGTGACTGAGACCCCAGCTGCCACATGCCAGAAATTAGCCCTGGGTCCCCAAGTGTCCCCCAGATAATTACAAGGGTCCCTACAAGATTATTATGTGCTTTATTAAGATGACTGACTCATCTCAGCTTATCCAGAACTTTCCTGGTTTTAGCACCGAATGTCTTGCAGCCCAGGAACCCTCTCCATCCAAGGCAAACCAGGATGGTCACTTTAAGGGTGTTTAGAAGCATGTCTGACTTGCTCAAGATTTTTTTCTCAGGGCCCCTCCTCAAATCACCAAGCCATTGTCCTAGCAAAACGTGCAGTGGGTTCTGGCAGCCTCTGGCATCTCTCCTGGACCAATCTCTATCAGGCCACAGCCACCATTTCTTCTAGCTTTGGGGCAGCAGACACAGCCCTCTTACTACCATTCAGCTTCAGGTATGAATACCACCACTGCCTCAACTTCCCACAACCCAACAGAGGATTAACAGAACTTCGTAGAATGTTTAGAAATAAAGGAAGAAAAGTACGACCTCAAGAGTAATTTCAACTTTTGACAGAGGCAGTTACCTAAAACACACCTGCCAGAGTCTTCTCGGTGATCCTGGTATGGTCAGATTCCATGTGAAAGAGTCCAGCACACATCACTACCAGAAATTTGGGGCCCAACTGTCAAATGACTGTGAGGGAGAAAAGACTTCTCTGTTACTCCAGTTTCAATCTGGTTTCCCAGAGAGGCAGAAATTACTTGTCACCCAATATTTATTCTCCTACTTTCTTAATAATTGCATCCTGATTAATTTAGAATATCATAGTGCCCAAATAGAAGACTTGTTTTCTTTCTCGACACCTCAGCCAGCAGTGTGTGGGGACTTCATAAAGGTTATTTAAAAGTAGGAACTCTCACCTCAAAACACATACACTCACACATGCTGGCATTTTCCTTCCTTCTTCTAGGCTTCGATGTGGATATGATGACTGGAGTTCCAGCAGCCATCTTGTGATGCTGAGAACAGTCATTTATCAAGGCTAATGAAGCAGAAAGAAGGAATCCCAAGTCCTTGGGAACCAAAGAGCTACCCTAATAGCTCTGAATGCCTACTTATAGACTTTCTGAAAAAAGAGAAACAAACATTTTTGTTTTTAAATAACTGCTATTTGGGGTTTAACCAATCCTCCTATAATTGGTCTTTCTTGGGATGATTACCCCTGGCGATTTCTCCTTCCTTAAGGAGAAATCCCAATGCACTACCACTAGGGGGTGGCCTTGTCCTGTAGGCCTCAACAGGATAATTATGTCACTACGTATTGAGTCCAACATCAGTACGTTCTGTGTGCAGGTGACAGCAATGGCCCATTGGATCTCGCGCTTTGATTTTCTTTTCTGCACCCATTTCTCCAGCTCCTCTAAGCAAGTCCCAGAACCAAAGTATGCAACACACAATTTGTATTTCCAAACAGACCAATGAGTTTCTAGTCTAAACATGACTCTTACTCTTTCTTTTGCTTTCTTTCCTTTTCTTTCTTTCTTTCTTTCTTTCTTCTTTCTTTCTTTCTTTCTTTCTTTCTCCCTTTCTTCAACAAGAAGCAATGGGTAGGAATCGATTTACATTGTATAAATAATAATATCTATCTGGTAGTTAAAATAAAGGGGTTTTCTACCCTAGAAGGATTACTGAAATCTCTATTTCCTACAAGGTGGAAAATCACTTGTAGCATTTAAGTGCCTTTTTTTTTCCTCAGTTTAAGCTGATCAAAGATTCAAAAATCTCTATGCAGAGAGTTTCAGTCATAATAATCTGAGGTGAGGGGATAATTTATGTAATTCTCACTCAGGCTAAAAGCAAGTTGCTTTCTCAAAATGAAACTACAATAGTTGTTCTATAAAAACCCACTCACAACTAACCAACAAAGGAGTTTGTGGTGTGATAGGTGAATGTCAAACAATCCTCTTTTGATAGTTTCAGTTCACATCACTTTGGTATCCTCCTAGCCCTCCTTGTCTACCTTCAGGTTACATCCCCATACTGTAGAGTTGAGACTTGGCAAGAATGAGGTTCACAGAGAACTAAAAATCTTGCTTTTTTGTTTTTCAATTTTCTTACTAGACTGCTATGTTAGGTAAGAACAAAAACTGTACCAATAGAATAGTCTAGCCAAAGAACTTGCAGAAAGTTTTCATATGTAATAACCAGGAATCATTCAAAATAGGAGAAAGAACCAGAACCAATCACTCACAAGAATAGAAATAGGTGTGTCTTAGGAGTAGGGCTTAGCAAATAAAAATACAGGACACGTTGTCATTTGATTTTTATTTTTTTGCAATTTTTGGGACAAATACTAAACATTTATTCAATGTTTATTTGGAATTCAAATTTGATGGCATGCCCTGAATTTTATCTGGCAACCCTGCTTGAGGGTAAACGACCTGTTCCTCGTAGGGGAGGAAAGTGCAGGACACAATGAGCAGCGTCTGAAACCTATCAAGGGGACTATCCCTGGGAAAGTCACTGATTAAAAACAAAACAGTTGCAAACCACTAGGCGTTGTGCACAGACTCCTCTGTGGAGCTAATGTCTTCTTGCTATTTGCCTTTGCAGAATCTCAGATGTCCTCCTGCTCTGGGTATATTGAGGGCCCAGTTAGAGATGCTGACCAACTGGATGGCCAATGACTACTGAGACAGAGGGGTCAACTCAAGCCCCATATCTCCAGGATCATGTGTTCTGGACTTTCAGACATGCATCTGCATGGGCCTGAGATGCCAAGAGTCCTCTTCTTAGAGAGGCAAAGCAACAGCAAAGCAGTTAGTTGTTAACTCGATGTCCAGCCTCAACGATTATCTCTCAGAGGACATTTTATCCAAACTATGGGGCAAGGAAAAGCTTTGAGTTTAAACTTTTGGCCAGCCCTCTCTGGAGCATTCTTCTTATAAGCTCTGCCAGGAATCTATTTTGCAAAGGTGAGGTTTCGTTAGAACTCCCACTCAGAATTCATTGAAGGTAGAAATGCAAACATGTGCACCTTCTCCTCTGGTTCCAGTGAGGGTATCGACGCAGTGCTCCATTGTCTGTTTTTTCACTTTCCACACCAAGCTGTGCAGGCATAAACACATGAAAACACAAAACAGACAGTTAATGTCAGAAGGGAATTACGGATATGGATCCTGGTTTCATTAAAATTCCCTCTGACATTGGCCACGCCATTCAGTAGGGTTAGAGGTCTCACCAACTTTACCTTTCTTGAGTTTCACAGCAGGGGATACCTGAAGACCTGGACCCCTCACTTGGATAAGATCCTCTCCCTGGTTCTCTCCCACTCCTGGCTTAGCTCTCTTGCCCTCAGGTTTGAGTTCCCTCCCCAAGCACCTCTTTCTTAGGTCTTGCCCACGTCCCTGAGAAAACCTTACCCTTAGATGTACTCAGAAGCCTCATTCCCTGGATTTACCCTTCTTCCTCATGCAAGATCCCACATCTGTTTTCAGTCTGAAATAGTACTGCTAGATGGTGAGAGATGTCCATTACCAGTCCATCATCATAGATGGACATGACTCCTTCTGGCCACATTTCCATTTCATGTCACCACTCCCTCCAGTGTGAGCTGCAGGTGAACCAGCCCCTATTAACCATGGATCTATTAAATTGGGCACAGAGAGACCTGTTTTCTCACAGGCAGGACAACCAAGCCCCGTTATTTTATTTCCACCTGGGCAACCAGAATGGAGCAAGGAGCTAGGCCCATTAACAGATGCTCCCTTGATAGGCCAGGAAGAACTCAGGACTGGTTAAGTTATTTTGGTTCAACATGACTCCTACGGGAGAAAGGGATAGCAGTGAGGATGGATGACAGTTCTTCCCACTACACAGCCCAACAGCAAATGTTCACAAGGCCTTAATTTAGGTCCTCATTCTCTTGAGAGCAGCCTCACTGATGTCAGTTCTCTCTAAATGATGACATTGTTTTTACAGCAAGGTTACTATTAGTATAAGTTTAATCAAGCAGAGTTCATCTTATTATTTCTTCCTCATCTTATTTTTTAAGTTTATTGTTTACATTTTAATCACCTTAGAAGGTAAAAATGGTTTTTGGTCCGGGCTTTAAGTGTATCCACCATCCCCACCTGTGCATATTGTACACAGTAGGTGATTTTCTGTTCCTCCTCCTCTTCCTGTCCTTCCCCCTCTGAGTCTCCAGTATCCATTATATTATTCTCTATGCCTTTGCAGACCTTAGTTTAGCTCCTACTTATAAGTAAGAACACGTGATGTTTGGTTTTCTGTTCTTGAGTTCGTTTGCTTAGGATAATGTTATCCAATTCCATCCAAGTTGCAGTAAAAGGCTTTATTTCATTCTTTTTGATAGGTGAATAGTATTCCATAGTGCGTACGTGTGTGCGTGTGTGTGCACGCGCACTGTGTGTGTGTGTGTGTGTGTGTGTGTGCACGCATCACATTTTTATTATCTATTGCTCTATTGCTGGGCACTTAGGTTGATTTCACATCTTTAAGCTGTGTATTTTACTGCGATGAACTTGGTGCAGGGTGTCTCATATAATGAACTCTGTTTCTTTGGGTAGATCCTCACCTTATTTCTTATTAGACCTCATAGGATCTGATTCTACCACCCTCTGATTTCTCTGTGGTCCTTTACTATTCCTCATCTCTAACCACTGTGCTCTCCACAGATCACCAGTTCCTTCCATGGTTCTGGCTTTCTTGGAATTCCTGATCTTGGCACAGCTTAGAACAATCTTCTTCCAGTCCTCCTGCACCTGTCCTATTCACACTCATCCTTTCGGAGTCAATGTTATTTCCTAATCTGGACCATGCAGACCTCCTTGGCAGGGCTTCTCAAACTTCAGTCTGCCTAAGAATCACACCGAGAACCTTTTCAAAATATAGATTCCATCTTCCCATCGCTGACTCCTTCACCAAATTCCGATTTAGTAGGTCTGAGATGAAGTCCAAGAATTTTCATTTAAACAAGCTTGCAGGGAATTCCAACAGTGCTGGTCTTCAGGCCACACATTGGGTACCACTGTCCTTAGGCTAAATTAAATCCCCCGGTTCTATAGTCCTGGAACTCCCTACATTGTTCTATCAAAACGTGTTATTGTTAATATCCCTTTGTGTGTGTCATCCCTGATAGACTGAAAACACAAGGAAAGCAGACTGTGTCCATCTTCTTTGCCACTGAATTGCTATCAATGAGCACCAGGTCCATCGCGTAGCATGTGCTTAGTAAATCCAGTGTTTGTTTGTTTTTTTTTAGAAAGCAGGATTTATTGAGAGGACAGGAAAGCTCCCATAGTGGGAGGGGACCCGAAGGGGTTGCCCCAAATCCAGCATTTCTAAGAACGAAGTAGGAGAAAGAGGAGTCTTCTCATGCTGAGAATCTTCAACATATGGGCATAGTGTTTTGAAGTCCGTTTTCAAAGAAGAATCCAGAATGTATTGAAAATGGCCTCTAGAAGAAGGGTCTAGACAAACCCACTAGTCATTTAGAATGTGATTATCTTTGGTATCTCAGTAGGGGAAAAAAATCAATGAGACAATATTTTCAGTTATATTTGATAAAGTAGCTTTGCAGCTATCTACTCAACCAGAATGATGGACATGTCTGAGTAATTAGCCAGGCAAATTCACTCACTTGGCATTCTTGGCATCCCTGGCAGGGATGGCATGGCTATGGAATAAAATGTAGACAGATTGTAAGCTCTGGAGTTAGACAGACTTAGAATCCCAGCTCTACCACCTCCCAGTTCTATAACTTGGGCTGGTTAACTTAACCAGTTTCTTCTTCTGTGAATGAGGATAAAATGGTACCCATAGAGGGGCAGCAGGGTATGAAACACAGCCGGGGTTTGAATCCTGGTTCTTCTATTTACCAGCTTTATTACTTTGGGTAAGTTATTTGACCTCTAAATGACTCAACTTCTTCATTTGTAAAATTGGTTTAAAAATGATTATATTGAATTGAACTACTTTAAACTGCTACTTTGTAGATCAAAACCAGTTTAATGGCCAGTGTGGTGGCTCACACCTGCAATCCCAAAAGTTTGGGAGGCCAAGGCAGGAGGATTGCTTGAGCCTAGGAGTTAAAGACCAGCCTAGGCTACATAGCAAGACCTCATCTCCACAAAAAACAAAATAAAATAAAAATAAATTTAAAAATTAGCCAGGCATGGTGGTGTGTGCCTGCCTGTAGTCCCAGCAATTTAGGAGGCTGAGACAGAAGGATCACCTGAGCCTAAAAGGTTGAGGTTACAGTGAGCCATGAACATGCCACTGCACCCTAGCCTGGGTGACAGAGACTCCAAATTTTAAAAAAATGTTGAATATCAGTAATTTCAAGCATTCAAGCTACTGTCTACTTCTTAGGCTTATGAGGAGCATTGGATGAGTCCATTTAAAAATCAACAGGATTGCTGGACTCGGTGGCTCAGCCTGTAATCCCGCATTTTGGGAGGCCGAGGTGAGTGAATTGCCTGAGCCTGCGGGTTCGAGACCCACCTGGGCAACTTGACGAGACCTCATCTCTACAATAAATTTTTTAAAAATCAGCCAGGCATGGTAGCGCGCGCCTGTAGTTCCAGCTACTTGGAAGGCCAAGGCAGAAGGATCGCCGGAGCCCAGCAGGTCAAGGCTGCAGTGGCCAGGAGCGGCCACTGCACTCCAGTCTGGGTGACAAGGGTGAGACTCCAACTCAAAAAAAAATAATAATAATCAACAGGATTAAAATGATGAATGTTACATATTAAGTACCACACAAGAATCAGCTCTTATTGCATGGTTTAGTTTATTGGAAAATCGAATAAGTATGATACTGTGATAAACACAGCATGGGAGCATTGTAAACACTCAAATAGTTCAAATCTACATAAACATTTTTGAACCAATTTTATGATGTTCTCTAATTCCATCCAAGTTGCAGCCAAAGGCAGTATTTCATTCTTTTTGATAGGTGAATAGTATTCCATAGTATAGTATTATATATATAAGTCATTTTATTTTATGTATATACAACACTATATATATATACACACTATCTATGTCTATTTCTATCTATATATATACACTACATTTTTATTATCTATTGATCAGTTGATGGGCATTTAACGTGCCAAAAGTCAATAAAATGATTCAATAAAATGCTACCTATTATTATTTTTGAGACTTCTTACAATGCTTTCTTAAGAATATCTAACTTTGTAATTACTGATGTTTTCAAATGGTTGTCTGTGTACTGCCCTCAAGACCTTCAGCTCCTGAAAAAACAAACTTATTACCAGAAAGTTCAGAAGGGCCTGTGTGGAGCTATGAAGGGTAGGGATGGCTCAGGACAATGGGCCTTGGAGAGATAGAAACCCGGGACAGGGACACTCCACCAAGTGTTAGACTCTTGCCTCCCAAAATATTGGGTTGAAACATATGAAACTCACTTCTGTAGGTTGAAATTGTTAAATATTCTAAATGTTATGTGGTCAAACATATTAAACTCCCTTAAGTCAGTCTGGATTTCTTTCACATTCTTGAAAGTCTATCACTTAATGCCATGTCTCTTTTTTTCTTCATATTTTAACATTTTGACAGTGGGATATATCTTACAACGATGTGTGTCTTTAATATAGTTGAATTTCTTTCCTTTTCCCTTCTGAGCAACTGGATTTTGGTAATCCCATCTTTACCCTCTTTTCCCAGTGTCCTCAGGGTGATAGCTGCTTTCCCTCAGCCCTGGAGGCGATAGCTTCTTCCAACTATCATTAATAACTAGGTTGCCTCAACTTCCTATTTTGCCCTTCTAGCCTTCCAACATCTGTGAAACAGTCTCCTGTATTAAATCTCCTCAGTTTGAAATACCTAGTATGGTTTCAATTTTCCTGACTATGCTGACTGTTACATATATTAATTTTAAAAGAATCTCTTCAAATGCAAATGTGAGGATTAATCATTCATCTAGTCATGTAATTTATACATCAGATTTTTTTTAAATTATGATTTTTGGCTCATTAGACCTTTATTGAACATTCAGTTTATGCCAGAGACTATGTTCCTGTCATTGGTAAAAAAAGGTGAAAAAGACAGTTTCTTCCCCAGAGAAGCTTAGAGTGGCAGTGGAGCTGGGACTGTAGAAGAGACAGAGGTCACAGCATAATAAATGCCATGGAGTACATGGGGGGGCACCCAGGCCAGTCAAGGCTAGTGAAGTCAGCAAGGCCTTCTCCAAGCTATCCTGCCACAGAGGAGAAGGAAAGAGGAAGAATCTTCTCGGAGGAGTGAGGAGTGCATGCCAAGACTCAGGTTCAGACCTACAGAGCAGAGTTGTTGATGTTGTTGTTGTTGTTGTGTGTGTGTTTGTTTTCTTCAAGATGTTAAAATATTTCAGTATAGTTTGTTGGGCATGGTGGTGCATGCCTGTAATCCCAGCACTTAAGGAGGCTGAGATGAGAGGATTGATTGCTTGAGACTCAGAGTTTGAGATGGGTAATGTAGCAAGACCTTGTCTCTACAAAAAAGGAAAAAATTGCTAGACCCAGCTACTTGGGAGGCTGAGGCAGAAGAATCGCCTGACCCTAGGAGGTTGAGGCTGTGGTGAGCCATTATTATGTCACTGCATTCCCACCTAGGCAACAGAGTGAGACTCTGACTCAAAAAAATAAAATGTTTCAGGATAATTGGAGATGAGTTGGAGGATGACTATAGCTAAAGCTGGAATGATAGGCGAAAGATCAAATCATGAAGGACAGCATATGTACACCATGTTGTGGAACTATGTGAGACTGTCCCTTTACTGAGGTCAGAAGAAAATCATTGACATTAGTGGCTTAATGAAGTCTACAGTTAGACATCACTGACTAAATTATCACTGTATTATCTAGAAGTTACCAGATGATGACTGGCTAACAGTATGAGTTAAAGTGCTAATGGTTTCTTCTCTAATTCACTAAACATGTGAAGAACACCTGCTGTACAGCAAACACTGTGACCAATTCTGGAGGCATCAAGGTAAATACCTTTTATACCCTAAAGAGTTCACAGTCTAATGGGGGACAAAACATCTTAGATAATTGTAACAAGTATTATAGAAATACAGAGGAGGGAGGAGCCAAGTGGAAGAAAATAAAAGACACCAAAGAGGAAATGGTGTTGCCTTGGATTTTTTTTAAAATTTGAATTGGATTCTCACTCTGTTGCCCAGGCTGGAGTACAGTGGCACACTCACAGCCACCCCAGCATCGATCTACTGGGCTCCAGAGATCCTTCTGCTTCAGCCTTCCAAGTAGCCAGAAGGCACCGAGTCTGGTCTGTCTTGGATCTTGAAGGACAAGAAAGAACATGCCAGGTGAAGCGGCAAGAGGACAACATTTCAATGAAAGGGAACATCATTTGCAGCAGCATGTGGACATCATGTTCTTGGTGTGCTCAGGGAATAGTAATGAATCGGATGTGTCTAGACCAGAAGATTTACAAATTGGTTGGACAGGAAGTCCTGAGGCCCAATTGTAAAGAACCTCATGAACTGTGTTGATGTGAAACATTACCTCTAGGTAACAGGCTGGAGGTTTTTAAGAGGGGTAGGGGTTGGTGAAATAAGATTCACACTCTAGAACATGTCTGGGAAACAGAATTGAAGAACAGAGACTGGCAGCATGGAGATGAGTTATGAGACTGAGACAGCAGTTCAGGTGGAAGCTGGCAAGAGCTTGAACTAAGAGAAAGAAGCAGTCGAGATGGAAAAAAGCAAACCAATCTCGGTTTGACATATTCCACCCTAGAAATCATTTTCATGGTAAAGCATTCATTTGTGCCCAACAGAGGCCTCAAAAATATGCTTGTATTCATCCTTCTCAGATCTTTGTTGCAGTCTGCTTAGCTGTGCTTTAAAATCCATGCACTAGCAACACAGACTTTTATCATCCCCAATTCTTTTGGAAAGCACAGCCTGCATTGCTAAGGGAAATGCTGAAAGGGAAGTGTGAGGACATGGTGCCAAGTGCAAGGAAGTACGCTATGGGATGCCATAGAAGAGCTTTTCAAAGAAGAAAAGGCAGAAGGCTGGGGTGGAGAAATGGAAAGATAGGGGTCTGAGTCAGATGAGACACTTGGAATTTTTTTTTATATCTAATTGAAGGGGCGAGACAGAGGAAAACTCTGGAAGCAAAAGGCGTCAGGTTCCAAAGGCAAACACCTCTAGGAGCCAGACAGGTGACATAAATTAGTGAGTAGCTTGGTTTAAGAACATGGAGGTACATGGTTTATGATAGGGGCAGATACCTACAAGCTCATGTAGAAATGCAGTGTTGTCCAATCTTGTGATTTTTTTTTTTTTCTAAAGGAAGCCAGAAATCTAAACATTCCTATAAAAATCACCCACTGTCTTTGATGTGGGCAATTGATTCAAGTTTTTTTTAAACAGTTTCTGGCCAAATAAAACGGTGGTTGCATTTGGCTATTGAGTGGCTAATTTGTAACCTCTGGTTCAGAAGGAAGGGTAGGGGTGTTCTTTGAATAAATCCCACCAGTCATGGCAGATATGCAACCTACTTTTGCTAGAATGCAAACAAGTCATGGAAAAATATTGTTTCCCAGAAAAAAATATCCTATTAAATCCACTGGCTAAGTTTAAAAAGATCATACAAAATGTACTAATATGTAAGTTTGGTCTTGTTTTGGTAGGAACATTTTTATAAAGCTGAACTAGAAGAAAGGAAACTCATCTTCTCTGAAGTAGTCTCTAATTTACACCTTTAAAAAGTTAGGGTTGAGAAGGGTGACTCTTTGGAAAAGATCGTGGTCTAACATCTCTTTCTGGAACTAGCATGGACAATTAAAGTCAATTATTTCATCATGTATCACAGACAGTATATAAAAAGTTTCTATGATTCAATACCCAATGAAACATGGAGCAGAGTTCCTGGAACATGGGCAAAGAACATGCACAATTCACAGAAAAGAAAATATTATGGGTTTTTAACCTATAAAAATGCTTGATTTCACTTGTTGTATGAGGAATCCAAATTATAAACATTTTTCACCTATAATATTGGAAAACATTTAAAAAATAAATGTATACAATATACTGTGTAGGCAACTGGTGGTGAAATTTTTAACTGGCATGACTACTAAGGAAAGCAAATTGGCAGGGTCCATTAAAAATTACCATCCTTGGAATTAGAGTTTATAATGCTGAGTGATCTCTCACAGAAACTAAGATCTGAGCATCACATGTTCTCACTCATAAGTAGACGTTGAAGAGCTACCGTAATACTATAAGAAAAGGATTGACAGTGGCGGAAACTATGTGGGGGATAGGGAGGGGAAGGGAGGTGGGATTAATGGTAGTCAATATCTGTCTGGGGAAAGAGGGGCACACCTCATCAAGAAGGGTACCTGCGCAATGAATATTTGTATACCTAACCCTTAACTGTACCCCACAACTTTAAAATAAAAAATATATATTTAAAAAAATCACCATCCTTATTCATTCATTTGTATTGTGAAAGAACATGTATGTATATGAGCAAGGAGAAACCCCCCAAAACTGGAATTTATTTATTAAAAAATGGTGTGTTGTATTTATTCTTACATGTTTAAACTTCAATCGCCTTCAAAGTACTCTCCATTTGATGCAATATATCTATCAAGATGCTTTTTCCACTGCTCAAAACAGTTTTTGAATTCACCAATTCTGATGCCTTTTAGTGTTACTGCCATTTTTTGTTTCTCCTCCATCACACAGGCAAAATGTTTAACTTTGAGGATTTTTTCATCTTGGGGATGGGGAAGTCACTTGGGGTGAATAGGGAGAATGGGGCACTGGGGTCACGCCATTTTGGGTCAAAAACTGCTGAACACTCAGTGCTGTGTGGGCAAGTGTGCTTGTAAATCACCTATCATGAAATGGGCAAACGCATTGAAAGACTCAAAAAAAAAAAAAAAAAAAATCACTGAAGCCAAATACGGCCTCTTACAACCATGCTAGCTGGTGCACTGATGTCAGTGGATTCCCAGAAAACTTACCAAGTGCGGGAGGCCTGTTCCACAAGGGGGCTGCCCTCCAAAAAATAATTCCATTTTTTGTTTGGGTCCCCTCTTGTATGTATACACATATACGCACATATATAAGAATATTTATTAAAGCATCATTTATAATAGCAAACAACTTGAAATAAGCTAAATGTCCATTAATATAGAAACGAACAAATCATAATACATGCAAAACATGACATCCACTGAAGCCATTAGAAGGAAGAGGCTCCACAACAGACACATGAAAAAGTGCTCAGCCTCACACATCATCAGAGAAATGCAAATCGAAACCACATTGAGATACCACCTAACCCCAGTAAGAATGGCCATCATTAATAAAACACACAACAACAGATGCTGGTGAGGATGCAGAGAGAAAGGGGCACTTCTACACTGCTGGTGGGAATGCAAACTAGCGCAACCTCTTTGGAAGACAGTGTGGTGATCTCTGAAAGAATTAGAAATTGACCTTCCATATGACCCAGCAATTCCCCTATTGGGAATATACCCAGAGGAACTCAAGTCATTCTATAAAAAAGATACCTGCACACGCATGTTTGTTGCAGCTCTATTCACAATAACAAAAATATAGAACCAACCAATGCTGCCCATTGAAGCTGGACTGAATTTAAAAATATGGTGCATATACACAATGGAATATTATGCAGCCATAAAGAAGGACAAACATATGGACTTCACAGCAACTTGGATGGATCTAGAGTTGATCACAGAAACAAAGTGATCTACCATAGAAACAAAGAACAGAGTACCATATGTTCTAACTCATCAGTGGACCTTGAACAATGATCATAATTCTATAAGAAAGGGATTAGCAGTAGTGGGAAACTGCCAGGGAAGGGAGGGGCAGGATTGGCAGTGGAAGGAAACTGCCAGGGGAGGGAGGGGCACACCTCATCAACAAGGGTACCTGCATAATGAACATTTGTATACCTAACCCCGAATTGTACCTTACATCTTTAAAATAAAATAAAATAAAACATTAAAGGAAAGAAAGAAGAGGCTCCATATGTACTGAAATAAACATTCCTCCAATATGTATTAGGAGAAAGAGCACGGTTAAGAAGTATAAATTGAGCCGGGTTCGGTGGCTCAGCCTGTAATCCCGCGCCTTTGGGAGGCTGAGGTGAGTGGATGGCCTGAGCCCACGGGTTCGAGACCCGCCTGGGCAACTTGGTGAGACCTCATCTCTACAGTAAATAAAAAATCAGCCGGGCATGGTAGCGCGCGCCTGTAATTCCGGCTACTTGGAAGGCTGAGGCGGAAGGATCACCGGAGCCCAGTGCGTCGAGGCTGCGGTGGCCGGGAGCCACCACTGCACTCCAGTCTGGGGGTGACAGAGTGAAACTCCAACTCAAAAAAAAAAAAAAAAGTATAAATTGCATAATAACATTTGGGACTTCATAAATGCATACTTAAATACGCATAACATATCTCTAGAAGGTTATAAAGCATATTTTAGAAAGGGATGCCCCTGGGAGGAGCTGACTGGTGGGAGACTGAGATGGGAGGAATGAGCTTTTTGCTATATGCCCTTTTGTATATGTTGGATTATAAGTATATGAAATAAATAATGTGTAGATAGCATATTATGTATTATATAATATAATATGTATAATATATAAAATATATTTGCATTTATATTAACCCATTAAAAACAATTTACGTAAACAGACCTATTAACTTCAAAGATATCTCTAATATTGTCAATCTTCTTTAAAATCTCCTTTTGCTTTTGAATTCCAGAGTCAAATTTTAGCTTTAGATCTACCACGACTTTGTCTGTTGAACTAACTGTAGTTATTTTTCTTTTGTTAGTTCAGACTCAGATTCAAACCACCATTAGCTTTTCTACCTAATATGCAAAAAAGTGCTGCCAAACCCACAAATTTGGGGGGAAAAGTTAGGCCTAGAAGCACAATTCATCTGTGTAAAAATTCTGAGTCAGTTCCTTTTCAGAGAGTCCAGAAAGGCTCCCGAGCTTTTCTCTGAATAATTTCTCTAAGTAAAAGAAAATGATAAGGCAGGCATTTGAATGACAACAAGCTAACCCAGGGTCTGGTGTGCTAGAAGTGGAAAATTCTGCAAACTTTTTATGTTCCCGCTGCGTATGAGCACAGATTATCTTTCTCAGGCAGACACGGAAGCATATAGGGGACTTAGAAATTCCATTAGTTTCAGAGTCTAGTGTCAATAAATTTAATAAGAAATGGAAGCAAGGTTATTTATTTGTTTCACAGCACTCTATGACTGCACAGAAAGAAAATCTTAGAAGAGTTTACTTCATTATGTGACTAAGACATTCATGATTATTCACCAAATCCCCAAAATCATTTCCTGAGAACCTTCTAAGTACTAGGACACTGGGCTAGGTACCACGATAGGGTTACAGAGATAGGCAAGGAGTTTCTTATCTAATTCCATGCTTCTCAAAGTCTCCTCTGAGAAGCACTAAATTCTGAGGAACATTAATATGGCTACAAGGCAAAAAAAAAAATAGAGATTTTTTTCTTGATGATTAAGAATCAGAAAATAGTTAAGTCAAGTTTTAATTGACACAGGACTTTCTGATCTTTTAATATGGTAATGTGTAATATGAATCTTCTAGAGAGGGGTATGATATGCAACCTTTTCCCAAATGAACACCATTAGCTTTTTGGTTTCAGCAGCTAGAGGAACTAATAATGTCTTTGCAACAAATGTTTAAAAGCAAGAGCCTTCAAGGAGAGAGAAACATAGATACATATGTGAAAAATCAAATAGCAAAATAAAGCTGTCATAAAGCAAACTGGGGTTATCTGTCCAAATATTTGGCCTGGATGTCATCAACAGATGGAGTTTAAAAGATAGAGATGATCTAGGGTTACAAAGTCTGGGCGGAACAAAAAGAGCTGGGAAAATAGCCATCAAGGAGGAGAAGAAACTGAAAAGTAATAGAGTTATTTGGAAGACGAAGGAGACTGGCCAGCCAGGGTACATCACAGAGGAAGGAAAGAGCATTGAGTTTAGGTAGGGCCAGATTACAAGAGGCCATGACTTTAGGTTAGGAAGTCTGAACCTTACCTTACAGGCAAAAGGGAGACTTTATGGGGAATATACCCGGAGGAACTCAAATTATTCTACAAAAAAGATACCTGCACATGTATGTTTGTTGCAGCTCTATTCACGATAGCAAAAACGTGGAACCAACCATGTTGCCCATCAAAGTTGGACTGGATTAAAAAAATGTGGATGTGGTACATATACACAATGGAATATTATGCATCTATAAAGAAGGACAAATATATGGACTTTGAAGCAACTTGGATGGATTTGGAGTCGATCGTACTCAGTGATTTATCACAGAAATAAAGAACTAAGTTCTATATGTTCTCACTCATAAGGTGACCTTGAACAATTATAATGATATAAGAAAGCGATTGGCAGTAGTGGAAAACAATGGGGGGGAGGTTGGGACTGGCAGTTGAGGGAAACTGTTAGGGGAGGGAGGGGCATACCTCATCAACAAGGGTACCTGCATGATCAATGTTTATATATCTAATTCTGAATTGTAACCCACATCTTTATAACAAATAAATTAATTAATTAAAAAAAGAAAAGATTATCAACATTTTTTTAAAAACCTGCAAATAGAACACTGAAATGTTCAAAGTGATCCTGGGGCTCATTTGCAGAAAGGATTGGGGATGGGTAGGGTAAAAGGAGTGGGAAGAGAAGATGATGACAGCCAGGTGCTGACGTGAAAGAAAGGTCTAGAATAGGGTAAGTGCACAGACTAAGAAAGGCATTTTGAATGAAGAATTCACAGAAAGTAAAGACTGGATGTGAGAACTATATAAATTGGTGTCAGCGAATGTCAAAGGGTTTGGCATCTAGATGATAAAGTACCATTTGGACAGAGAAGGTAGTTTTGAGAGGTCAATTTGCGTTTTGCCTGGAGATTTCCTAACTACCCTTTCCACCTCCAATCCTCACTGATTTCACAAAAGCAGGCAGGCCTTTCCTTTTTCTGTGCTTGGAGAATTTTGCTTGAAGAGCTGTCAGCTCTACTTGCCTTTTAAAAGCCAAAGCTCACCACGGGATGGTGGTGGATGGCCCCAAAAGGAAGAGCAATAAGCAGAGAAAGGAGTTCTTTCAAGGTCAGGGAGAGGGGGCAGCAGATGTGGATTCCAAGGGATTCGGAAAGGGTACCATGAGATGTGTGCCTCCAGTTCGGCTCCTAGTTGCCCTCCAGGAAGATGGCTGGCTTCAGAGAGGATGGCTGCAAGGTATCAAAAACCTGAAAAACCAGAAGCTATGCCCTCCCAGGAAGAACTGAAAATTCCCAGGTCTCACGTTTAAGTGTGACAGAACCAAGTGCAGGTAATGCAAGAAATCATCGGAATGCTAACTGCTGTGTGATTATAACTCACTTTGGAGAACCATATACTAGCTAGTAAAAAATGAAGATTTCCAGGACTCCCCCAGGTATATACCCAACTACAGGCCCAAAGAGATAGGTGCAAGAATATTGAAGGACAACATTGTTTATAACACTGCAAAATTGGAAACAGCTTAAAATCCAAGAGGAGGAGTTTAAATATATTATGAATATTCACAAAGGGGACCGTTAAATGAATGAACTAGAGCAATATGAATAGATTTCAAAAAACACAGTGTTGGATTCAGAGAACAAGTTTTGGGAGGAAATTACCATTTATATAAAGATTTCCAACATGCAAATATATACTATGTATAATTTATGGGCATACAAACAAAACAAGCCAATGTGAAATCCACAATCATTAAAGTCAGGATAACGGTTACACGCGGGGGAAGAAAAGTGAAAGAAGGGAAATTGGATGGGGAAGGGATCACTCTGTTACCTTCCTCATCCAATGTATCTACAATGATTTATTTCTTAGGAAAATCTAAAGGAACGATAGCAAAATGTTAATAGCTGTCAAAACTTAGTGGAGGATACAAGGATATTTGTATATTATCCATGGTTTATCTGAATTTTTGAAATATTTTGCAAAAGTATTTTAAAATTATTTTCACAGCTCTATTGAGGTATATGTTTAAAATCAAAATTTGGCCAGGCTCGGTGGCTCAGCCTGTAATCCCGCGCCTTTGGGAAGCTGAAGTGAGTGGATTGCCTGAGCCCGCGGGTTCGAGACCTGCCTGGGCAGCAAGCCTCATCTCTACAATAAATCAAAAAATCAGCCGGGCATGGTAGCGCATGCCTGTAGTTCCAGCTACTTGGAAGGCTGAGGCGGAAGGATCGCCGGAGCCCAGCAGGTCGAGGCTGCGGTGGCCGGGAGCGGCCACTGCCCTCCAGTCTGGGCAACAGAGTGAGACTCCAACTCAAGATAAATAAATAAATAAATAAAATAAAACCAAAATTTGGTAAGTTTGACATGTATATACATCCTTGAAGAAACCTTCACAGCAATAGAGATAATGAACATATCTATTACCCACGAAATGTTCCTCACGCGTCTTTTTACTCTCCCACCCCACTCCCACTGAGTCAAACAATGATCTGCTTTCAGTTCGCATAAATTTATTTGCATTTTATACAAATGTATATAAATAGAATCATACAGTATGAGCTTTCTTTGACTGGCTTTTTTCATTCAGCATAATTACATTGACATCATCTAAGTTGTTGTGCCAATAGTTTTTCTTTTTTATTGCTAATCAGTATTCCATTGTACAGGCATACAATCATTTGTTTATATATTTACCTGTTGGTGGAACTTTGAATTGAGATTTTAAAATTCCTTATGCTAGATAAGAGTCATTTATCAAATAGATTTTTCCCAAATATTTCTTCCCAATCTGTGGTTTCCTTTTTCATTTGTTTAACAAGGTCACTCAAAAGAACAGTTCTTGATTTTGATGAAGTTCAATGTATCAATTTGTTCTTTTGTGGATTGTGTTTTTGATGTTGTCACTAAGGTATCTTAACCTAACTTGAAGTCACAAAGATTTTATTCTTTTTTTCTATAAATTCCATAGTTTTACATTTACATCTATGATCTATTTTTGTATCCATTTTGAGTGCAAGCTATAGACTGAACGTTTTTGTTTCGGGCATATGAATGTATAATTATTCTAGTGCCATTTGTTGAACATTTATTAAGCATCAGTTGCCACATATGTGTGGGTATATTTCTGGATTTTATTCAGATCCATTTATTTATTTATTTATTTTCTAAGTAGGAGTCTCACTCTGTCACCCAGGCTGGAGTGCAGTGGCATGCTCTCAGTCACTGTAGCCACAACCTGCTGGGCTCATCTGATCCTTCTGCCTCAGCCTTCCAAGTAGCTGGAACTACAGGTGTGTGCCACCATACCTAGCTAATGATTTATTTGTTCATCTTCAACTTTATTCTTTTTGTTTTTTCAAGATAATCTTGGCAATTCTAGAGTTTTGGCATTTCTTTAGGAATTTTAGAGTCAGCTTGTCAATTTCTTCAAAAATAATCAGCTGTGATTTCAGTTGGGTCTGCATTGAATCTATAGAAACATTTAGGGAGAAGTCAGGTGTGGTGACTCATTCCTGTAATCCCAGCATTTTGGGAGGCTGAGGTAGGATTGCTTGAGCCCAGAAGTTCAAGACCAGCCTGAGCAGCATAGCAAGCCCTCATCTCTACAAAAAAATCAAAAAATTAGCCAGGTGTGATGGCATGACTCTGTAGTCCCAGCTATCAGGAGGCTAAGTCAGAAGAATCTCCTGAGCCCAGGAGGTTGAGGCTGCAGTGAGCCATGATCATGCCACTGTACTCCAGCCCGAGCAACAGAGTAAGACCTGGAATTTAAAAAAAAATTGATATCTTAATAATAATGTCTTCTGATTAGACCCTCTTCAATTTTTTTCAGCAATGTTTTATAGTTTTCAGTGTAAATGCCTTGTACATTTTTGTCATATTTATCCATAAGTATTTTATATTTTTGATGTTATTGTAAGCGGTATTTAAATTCCCAGTTGTTGGCCAGACTTGGTGGCTCAGCCTGTAATCCCAGTACTTTGGGAGGCCAAGGCGAGTGGATTGCCTGAACCCACGGGTTCAAGAACAGCCCGGACAACTTGGAGAGATCTCGTTTCTACAATAAAATAAAAAATTAGCATGGTATGGGTATGGTAGAGCATGCCTGTAGTTCTAGATACTTGAAAGGCTGAGGTGGAAGGATCTCTGGAGCCCAGCAGGTCGATGCTGGGGTGGCTGTGAGTGTGCCACTGCACTCCAGCCTGGGCGACAGTTGTTCATATAACTTTTCTAAACTCACTAACTCTAGTGGCTTCTTTATAGGATTTTCTATGTAGATAATCATGCCATCTGCAAATACTTACATCTAGATTTTTATCTATAAACTTTTTTTCTTGTCTTATGGCATTAGGTAAAACCTCCAGTACAATGTTGAAAAGAGGTTGTGAGCATAAACCTCCTTCCCTTATTCCTGATCTTATAGGAAAATACTCCATTTTTCACCACCAAGTACAATGTTATCTGTTGTTTCTTGTAGATTTCCCTTTTAAGGTTGAAGTTTTCTTCCATTGCTAGTTTGCTAGTAGCCCTGGTTCATTTTAGTGCAGGATGGTATTTAGAAGCCAAGATCTGCCCTGTAGCATCACTGCTCACTGTTATTGTCATGCGGCTGCCTCCAGGGCCTCTCAGTGCACAGAGCTAGGCAATCTTCACAGATACACATATACAATCATGAACTCGCACTGATACCTCTGATTTCAATCCAACACCACAAGGCCATTCTAGTTCTTTCCCTCCTAACCCTGTTCAGTTTATACTCAGGCCCCCTGCGTATAAACATTCTGCTTAAGCCTCTTGAGCTCCGACTTTCCCATGCCAGCCACTCCTCTGACTCCCTTAGGCAGATGCTCTTGTCATCTTCCTGGACCTCTGACATCTTGCTCTGGGACATGGCGACTTTCATCTCTTTCTCCTTGAGCATGGACACCAGCCTTGCTCTACCTCATGTAATGCCTTTAGGATAGAATTATTCAGGAAGGGAAGGAAAGAGAAGGTTAAGAAGAAGAGCTAAAAATATCTTTTTGATTAAAAAAAGAAAATCCCAAGGCCTCAAATGTGACATGGAAATAACAGAATAGTTAAATCTTCAGGGACCTTGAGAGTCGGGGCAATGAGCATGTTGGTGGTAACCTCATGATTCCTTAATGCTTTGGCCCTGCTTAAGAAACTGAGGGGTATCTTGGCATAACCTCTGAAGGATGGGGCTTAACCCTATAATGAGTGAGAGAAAACTGCCTGCCAGTTTAAAAGGAAGGGATTTGCAGAGTTCGATTTATATTGATTTAAAGAAAAATTTTAAATGTAATATTTCTTGACTACATTGAGTTCATGATTGAACATTTGTGTTTGCTACAAACAAGTGGAGAAATTGGGTGGAAGGAAGAGTTTGGAGGTAACAGTGGAAATGTGGAGCAGGCAGTTAAACATGAGGGCTCAAGCTGCAGAGAGGTCAGCACTGGAGGTGGTAGCTTGGGTGGACATTTGCCTGATGTGAATAGTCAAAGCCATGTAAATAGATGAGATTTCCAAGGGAGTAAGGGCAGTCACTTTTGCAAGATTATGCTTGGTTCTTAGCTTCAGCCTCTTACTCAATTTCACCAGCTGCTGGGTTCCTGTTCTTTTTCAGATTCTCTTTCAAATCCTTCTTGATTAATCCCTGGATGTAGAACAGCCCTGGACATAAGTCCCTGCCCTGGTGTGCAGTTAGGTTGGGTGCAGGAAAAGGGAGCAGCACAGAAAATCTCGCCATGATGAGGCAGGTTTTGAACAAGCATACTCCAGCAGTCAGGAAGCCGAGGGAAGAATGAGTGAGGTTAATAACACCACAAGCCTCAGAGAGCGAAAGCAAATTGAGGCCGAGGAACCATTAGATCCAGTGACTGAGAGAATGCTGATGTCCTAGAAGGTGCAATTGCAGTAAAATCGTGAAAACAGAATTCCACTTCAGTCACTCGGGGAGAGAAGGGGATGAACTCGCCTCTGAATGTATATAGATCATTCTAAGAATTTTGCTGTAAAAAGTTGGAAGATGCAGCAGTGGTGTGAGAGGGAGAATAAGTAGATGGACTGGCTGATAGGAAAAACCTAGGATGTATGTTTCATAATGATCGTTTTTCCCCATCCTCATATATTCCTATTGTAAAACATTCGCTATAATGCCAAATCCTTATTTTTAGAGAGCTAATTCATTCAATTCACCCACCTAGTATAAAAATAAAGAAAATTTGCATTTCAAATGTAGATGTTATAAGCAATAAATGTTGTTTTCAAATCCTTGATACAAGTGGCAAAATTATAAAAACCTTGCTACTCAGAGAGTAGTCTACAAACAGACAGCAACAGTATCACCTGGGAGCTTGTTAGCAAAGCAGAATCTCAGTTCCCATCCCACATTCACTGGACCAAAATGGGCATTACCAGGCCATTTGACTGCACTTTCAAATCTGAGAAAGATTGCTGTCTAAAACATTCAGGAGCTGTGATCTGATTGGAATGTTGAGAAGTTCTTCAGGGGATCAGACAGCTGAGAGGCAAAACTAGTCTGTCTGGAAGAAATTATCAGTTGATTAGTGAAACAACAATCAGGGATTAATCAAGAAGGATTTGAAAGAGAACAGGAATATGACAGTTAGCGAAACTGAGTAAAGGCTGAATCTAAAAACCATGTATAATCCTGCAAAAACAAGATAAAGCAGATGTCAACTTTCAGGAGTATGATCTTCACTGGAAAGTCTTCATTCTCCTTGGTGATTACACAACACAATTACTTCGAGCAACTTAAGGGGTGGTGGAATGGAGTTGGTGGGAAGCCCCTCTGGGGCTTTGTGTGCAGGAGCCTCCCTCTGTGACAGATAAACATTACAGTCATCTCAGGCCAGGTCAATGTCCACGCTGGAAGGTCTGGGCTACCTGTGACCACCCCTCCCTTCTTTACTCAGCCTCTGGACCCCTACGCCACAGTCAGGCCTCTAAAACCTGCTTCAGCTGTATTCCGCCATCCTCCTGGCTTTCAAACGCTGGCTATCATCAGAGTTACTTTGAAACTTAGTTTAAAAGACTACTTCCTAGGCCTGGTGTGCTGGCTCCCACCTGTAATCCTAGCACTTTGGGAGGCTGAGGTGAGAGGATTGCCTAAACTCAGGAGTTCAAGACCAACCTGAGCAACATAGCAAGACCTCGTCTCTACAAAAAACTGAAAACATTAGCTAGGCGTGGTGGCACACGCCTGTAGTCCCACCTACTCGGGAAACTGAGACACAAGGATCGCCTGAACCCAGGATGTCGAGGTCACTGTGGTGACCTGTGATTGTGCCACTGCACTCCAGCCTGGGCGACAGAGTGAGACCCCAACTCAAAGGAAAAAAAAAAAAAAAGGCTGCTTCCTACCCTCCCACTTCCAGACCTGAGTGATTCCTATAGGGGAGGTCCAGAGTGGGATCCAGGGAAGAAAGGATGAGGTTAATAGCACCTCAAGCTTTAGAGAGCGAAAGCAAATGGAGGCCAAGGAGTCATTAGATCTAGTGACTGACAGACTGCTGACATTCTAGAAAGTGCAATCGCAGTAAAATTGTGAAAACAGAATTCCACTTCAGACACTTTGCAATAAGTGCCACAACATGATTCTGAGGCAGATGTTTCCAGACTGGATTTGCAGAAGTGTCATTCCTTCTGCTTCACCCTTCTGTTCAGGGTCACCAGCTGGAGAGATGATGAGGTGCGGAGACCCTCATATGTGCCGGACCCCCTGTAATAAATGCGCACTCCCTCTCTACCCTTCCCTTTGCAACCTCAGTTTCCCCATCTTTGTTCTCATTCCCCACACCTTCTTCACTCCTTCCTTCTGCCCTCACTGCCTTCCAGTGAGCTCCAGACAAGTGCAGGCCACCCATCTGCACGTCATCTGCCCTCACAACTTGCACCCACTGTAAACTCCTCCAGCACGTTCTCTTTCTTGCTATCTCCAATTCCACTGTGAGAATTTTCTGGATTTCTCTCCTGCCTCCCCCCAGCCGTGTCCTTCTCTTCTTTAGGTCTCCAGTTACCTCTCCAAGGACATATTCAAAGTCTCTTTAGATTCCGCCTCCTTGGCCTCACAGCTGCATCTGCTGCTGCCAATCACCCTCTGCTCTGAATGCCCAGCACTGCTGGGTGAGCATGTTCAAGGTGGTACCACACTTTGCCTTTCCGTGGAATTGATGAGCCAAGCTCCTCCATTGTAGACAGATTGTAGGACTTAGCAAACATTCCTACCTGTCACTGCCTCATGTACTCCCTTGAATTTCCTGAAAATTGTAGTACTATTGGGGGAGCCTAGAAGATGAACTATCTTTGCAATTGATTGTCTTAGTGTCAGGAATGCTGAAGATCTGGTCTTATACTCAGGAGTGATGACATAATTTACAGGGCTCCATGCAAAATAAAAATGTGGGTCCTTTATTTAAAACTGTTGAGGAATCTCAAGATAATGACTTTTTTTTTTTTAAGTTTGAAGGTTGTACAATTACACAGGCCATCCACTCAGGAAGCCAGCCCTGCTTATGTTTGACCCAGCCTGTTAGCTTGGCGCCTACCAGGACCAGATAAGTTAGTGAGAACATGGTAAGAATTCAGATAAATTCATAGCTCACATTCCCAGGGTACCAGCTAGTTTTCCCAGGGAAACACCCCCCCGCCCCCTGTTCAGTCTTCATTTCTCACCTCTGTGGGCTTTAGTACAGGCCCTATCATCACCAGAAGGAAGGGGGAGCGTGGGAATGACACAGCAGAGCTCCTCATCAAAACGATATGGAAGTAACAGCTCAGCAGGGCAGGTCGGAAGCATCATCATCGTTTTAATCACCAGAGTACAGAATAGTATGAAATTTAATCCTAAATGCTGTGCTCTATCTCTCCTCCATTTCGAGCCCCTAAACCCCCCAAAGCCAAACTGGAGATACAGACTAGAATCCAAGCAGCAGCAGGTCTCCCCACTTTCTTTGGGGCAGGGCCAGATAGAGATAAAGAAAGTGTTGTATTAGGCAGCAGCAAACAGGCAAGGGACAAGCAGGCCTTTAATAAAACAGACCTTTATTGGGGTTAAAATGGCCCGGGGCTGACCCCACCCTAAATCCTGGCAGGATCCAACGGCAGGAATTCAGAGGAACAAAAACACTGGCATTGCCTGCTGCAGCCTGTGCATACATAACAGAAAGCATTGCAGAAACTCGCAAGCGAGGAATACATAAATACCATTATCCAGTATTGCAGCCAAAACTTATTTTTTGAGTCTGGACGACTATACTATTCTGCCTTCTCTGCCTCCCGGTGACTCACGGGGAGGGCCTTGGGGAAATGAAATATCCCAAAGATCTAAAATAGGTCCTCCTCCCTCCCTCCAACATCAGGATGAATTTCCTAAGGCATTTGTTTCCTCCTTAATTAACCAGGCATGAATGATAAGATTGCCTGGGCCGAAGAACTCATCTCTGCCACGGGGAAAATATAAATAACGAGCCCCGTTCACAGAAAAGCCTGCCAGAATTTCATTGATTAACATCCCGTGCCACAGCCTCTCTTTGAAATTAAAAACACTTTCAATGACACTGAAGAGAAAAGACATCGCACGAGAAATATTTCTAAGACAAGGTTGTCATTAAAGCATGCCAGAAATAGAACTGTTTTTATTTAACCATCCTCACTGCTCCCCACCCCCTCCGGCAGCCCTTGATGGCTGGGAGGCTGCGCACAGTTAAATCACAAGAATTACAGAAAGTAATTCCAACCATCTGAATTTCAGAGGCTTCAAAAGCAGACCTACAGATAATGCTTAGTTGATGTCTCTTTCCCCCCATTGCTAGTGATAACTTAGGAAGTTAGATGGCCAGGTTTTACATCCAGCTGTTTAGTAATGCACAGAAGAATTTTTCAATTTATTTTATTTCTTTTCTTTTTTTAAATTTTGAGTCAGAGTCTCACTGTGTCACCAGGATAGTGGGCAGTGGTAAGATCACAGCAACCACAGCCTCAACCTGCTGGGCTCAGATGAGCCTTCCATCTCAGTCATCCAGGTAGCTGGAACTACAGGTATGTGCCATCACACCTGGCTAATTTTTTGATTTATTTTCTCTTCTTTGTTTTTGTTTTTTTTGTGTTTTTTTTTTAGTTGGAGTCTCACTCTGTCGCTCAGACTGGAGTGCAGTGGCCGCTCCCGGCCACTGCAGCCTCGACCTGCTGGGTTCCGGCGATCCTTCCACCTCAGCCTTCCAAGTAGCTGGAACTACAGGCATGCGCTGCTTCGCCCGGCTAATTTTTTATTCACTGTAGAGACACGGTCTTACCAAGTTGCTAGGGCTGGTCTCGAACCCGTGGGCTCAGGCAATCCACTCACCTCGGCCTCCCAAAGCACGGGATTATAGGCTGAGCCACCGAGCCTGGCTAATTTTTTGATTCATAAAGGTGAGATCTCGCCCTGTTGTCCAGGCTGGTCTTGAACTCCTGGTCTCAGGCAATCCTCACACCTCAGCCTCCCAAAGCGCTGGGATTACAGGCATGAGCCACCACGCCTGACCTCAATTTCTTAACTACACATTGAGTTCTGCCCCTCTGCCAATATCTTAATTCTGTTTTTCACTGTCCTCCCTACACAGCCTCTGAATTGGTCTCCCTGCCTCTAGCTTTGTTTCCCTGTTCCATGGGGACACCGTTGCCTGGCAGAATAAGATCAGTCATTGAAGGGCCGGATTCGCTGTAGACTTGCTAGCCTTTGCAAGTACAGTGGGTTGTTTTATTTGTTTGTTTTAGATGTTGAATATCTTTAAAAAGGTCTGTGTGCTTGCTACACTACATCCTCAGTGGTCTCTCCTAAAACTCTTACTCAAAATCCTCTGCCATGTGACCCCCATCACTTTCTCACCTTGATGTACCACAGTTCTTTTACCTCTGGCTGTCTCCCATCTCTCCTGCCAGTCTTGTCCACCTCCGCGTTGGGCAGGGACTGCCCTTCAGCTTGCCACAATCCCCTGGCTGTCAGTTCCCAGTTCTGCCTGAAAATCCAACTCATCATTCAAGGTCAAGTTGAAATGTAACTTCTCCCTGAAGTATGTTCTTTTTTGGAATCCATCTAATGTGGCAAAGAAGGAAAGGACTCCGACATTTGCCAGACCTGAGTTTGAATCCTGGCCCTTTCACTTATCAGATATGAGAATTTAGCAATTTTCTTAATATCTTTGAAGCTCCACCTACTGATTTGTAAAACGAGAAAGATTTATACTGCTACCAAAGGCTTATTTTGAATTTCAAAAGAAATCGTGTATGTTACTTATGTAAGTCCCTAGTACAGGTACTTATTATTATTATTTATTATTTATTTTTTTGAGTCGGTGTTTCACTCTGTTACCCAGATTGGAGTGCAGTGGCATGTTCACAGCCACCATAGTCTTGACCTGCTAGACTCAGGCAATCCTTCTGCCTCAGTCTTCCAAGTAGCTAGAACTACAGGCATGCGCCACCACACTTGGCTAATTTATATATATATATATATATATATATAGTAGCCCAGGTTGGTCTTGAACCCATGGACGCAGGCGATCCTCTTGCCTTGGCCTCTCAAAGTGCTGTGATTACAGGGTTTGAGCCACTGTGCCAGACTATTATTATTATTATTATTATGTACTTTTCTTCTTTCACAGAACAGTGTATAGCACTTTCTGTATTCGTCTTTTAATAAAGTTATTTGTGCATCTGACTTTCTCTTCTCCTGAATCACAGCACCAGAACCTCATTTGTTACATCACTGCATTTCATGGCGCCCTGCACGGACTCGGATCATAACACTCCCTAGAAATGTGTACTTGCTCAAATTGTCTGCGTTGCTTTAATGAAATGGACAGTCATTTGTTTAGCTAATAACTCACAGGAAAAAAACAGGCCTGAAAACTTTGTCAATGCATACCTGTACTTCTTTCCTTATTTTTAGATTTGCATGTATCTGATTTAGATTGTAATTCCCCAAATCAAAATGTTGTGATATAACCTATTACATATATATTTAAATTATTATTATAGTTATATAGTGCTTCCTATAAGCCAGGAATAAGTCTAAGTGCTTCACATATTTTTTTTTCTTTTTTTTTTTCTCCTTTTTTTTTGAGAGAGGATTTCACTCTTTCACCCAGGCTGGAGTGCAGTGACACAATCCTAGTTTACCTGGGCTCAAGTGATCCTCCCACTTCATTTTCCTGAGTAGCTGGGACTACAGGTGCGTGCCACCACATTTGGCTAATTTTTGTATTTTTTGTAGAGTCAAGGTCTCACTGTGTTGCCCAGGTTGGTCTTGAACTCCTGGGCTCAAGTGATTCTCCCTCTTCCGCTACCCAAAATGCTGGGATTACAGGTATGAGCCACCATGCCTGACCAGTGCCTCACATATATTTCGTGTGTAATCCTCACAGCAAACCTGGGAGGTAGATACCATTTTAATCCCCATTTTACAAATGCGGAAACAGGCTTGGAGAGGTCAAGAGTAAGTAATTTGACTAAATCCTCGTGAGCAGCACATGGTAAGCCTGGATCTAAACCCAAAAAGTCTGGCTCCAGAGAACAAAATCTCTACCACTACCTAGTACAGCCTCTAACATGTTATCACCAGATAAATCATAAAGCAAAATGCAAATGGAATTGATCTCATTGGTTTACTGTCTCACACACAAAATATCCTAATTCAATTGATGTTTGGATTGGCTAGACTAGGTACCCATGTGTGAATTTGTGTAAGGCTGAAAATGACTGAAAGAGGTTTTGCCCACCCAGCTGCTTCTATGGCCCCTGGCAGGTAGCACTGGGTCTCTCAAAGGCCCCTTCTTACCTCTTCTGTAGATCTAAGGGTAACTTGCCAAAAAACAAAAAAAACTGTCATAGGACACAAAGGTGTTCAGCAGCAGCAGTACCCTTTGGCAGGTGACCCAGATCCCTATAGAAGCAGAGGTAGCCGGAAGCAGAAGAGGACATCTGCCACAAATTCTTGACTTCATCGGTAATAACTAAGAAGGCTTGGTCCTGAAAATGACTCAAAACTCAGAGGTGAAATTGTCCAGAGGATTCTTGGAGTTGATATCAGCAGTTTGAGGCCTGTAGAGCTCGTGGTCACTCATTGGTCATGGGAATCACCCAAGTTTGTCTCTTTGCTCCCGGGGATCCAGACATACCTCCAATAGTATTTGCTACTTCTGTTCCAGACTCTAAGACCACAGGTCACCATTTCTACTTCATAACCCATGGCAGTGCTTTCTAAGCTAATGTGCAGACAAATAACCTGGGATCTTGTTTAAAATGCAGATTCTGACTCAGTGGGTCTGAGGTTGGCCTGAGATTCTGAATTTCTAATAAGCTCTTGAGCAGTGCTGATGAAGCTGGTGCAGGGGCCACCCACTGAGTTGCAAGGGTCTATGGAATGCTAGCATGTAATGGGCTAGGGCACACCGCAAATCTTTAAGAAGGGTCTATATTCTATAGAATTTCCAGGATATATTTGCCCAAGGCACACATTTTAGTAGAACATATATAAAAATCTCTTTTAGTTAAGATTACGGTTCAATTTTGAGTAACAGAAAATCCAGAGTAATAGTGACATGCTTCTTTTTCACATAAAAGAAACCTAGATAGTCCAGGGTTGGCCGTGGTTCCTAACAGTCCCCGGGACATTCCGATGGTGTGTTCCACCCTCCTCAGTAAGTAATTTCCACTTTTGTGTTCAAGATGGCTGTCCCAGTTTTAGTCATCACAAACGCATAAAGCTGGCAGGAACAAGAAAAGACAGGAAGGGGACACAGGCACTCTTCTTTCCAATTACACTTCCAAGAAGTTGCACACACTACCTAGGTTTTCCTGTCATTGGCCAGAACCTCATCCCAATGGCACAGATGCAAGGAAGACTGGGCAATGTCTTCTCCGTTCCGAGCAACCATATTCATGGCTAAAAATCAAGTGCCAAGAAAGGGGGGGATGAATATTGGGGAATAACAAGCTCTTTCTATCACAGTCTCTTAAAGAACTAGCAAAAATAGCTCTGGTCTGTCCCCTTCATTTCTCACAACTGGTTGGTGAATGAGTCGGGACAAGAATCTGAGCCTCTTGGCTTCCATTCCACATCTTGCTCAATTTCTCCATGGTTCCTCTTCAGATGACATCCTTCCCATCCTTGGTGGCAGACAGGAGACCCTAGGGAGTCCCTGTCTTGGTAGCTAGAAGCTATAGCCCTGTTAGGAGCACCTAGTTGATGGACTGCCTGCCTAGCTCCTACTGGGCTCAGAAAACGCATTTGTGTCACAAAAGAGGAACAAGAGCACTGGAGAATAAAACTATGGGCCATTATTTTGCCATTGGACACATCTGTACTAACAAGCACCAAAAGTTATATTATTCATGCAGTTTTAGAGTGAACTAGTCATTGTGACAATGTGTCTATGAGTTTCTCAGTGTTGCATCCTTACTTTACAGTCTTGAGATGACAGTGACCTGCTGTAGGAGATAGTGAGACTCATTCTCGATCTCTCTCTCTCTCTCTCTCTCTCCCCCCCCACCCCCCTTCTCTGTAAGGGAGGTCTCACTGTGTTGCTGCCTAAGGCTGGTCTTGAACTTCTGGGCTCAAACAAGCCTCCCATCTTGACCTCCCAAAGAGCTGGGATTAAAGGTGTGAGTCACCGCATCTAGCCTCGTTCTCTAGCAATGAATCATGGTGCAAAGTCAGTTACAGCTTAGTAATGATGCTCCTTACTAAATAAGAAAAGAATAGAATGGGAGCCGTGAAGAGGCAGATTTAACACTCCTTGACTGTCTACTATGTGCCATGCTCTAGTCTAGGTGTTTATCTACTTATCTTAGTCCATGCTCGCTACAGTTTATGAAAAACAGTCTGGTAATGACCATGCTGGGAGTTGAACCAGGTATCCATGCCTCTAAAATCCATCTCTGTCAATTAGAACAGAAAACAGGTGCCTTCTGTGTGGCTCAGTTTCTTTGTCTCCCTGATCCAAACTCCTCCCTGCCACATTCTTTCACACGTTGACTTTGTGTTCATCTTTCCTCAGTAATTAGTAAATTATAACCCCCACATCTCAAATTCTTGACATTCATTTGCTGTTTCCCAGTAATTCATTCCACTGGGTATTTGCTTTGAAAAAGACTCCGAAGTGCTGGCTACTGTAGCACACACTCCCTCGCCTGGATGAGGCTCTTCACCTCATTCATCACACTGGCTGCTGGGCCCGAAGTCTGACAGGCAATTCAGGGTTTCTGAATGCAATTCAGGCATTGATTTTAATCTATAAGGCTTTAGCGTCTGGGTCCTGGCTGCCATGGAAATGAAATTGCTTCTTGGATACTTTTCCACATGCTGCTACTGACTGTTCCTTAATATAAGAGTTCCAAGAGACATTTCTGTACTTCTGATTTTAAAATGTCCAGTAGGAATTGCTTCGTAATTTGAGCCATCATTGTTAACATGGAAAAGAAATCCCAAGCAAGGATAATTATGCAGAGTGCACTTACATTCATTGCACTGATTGTATTGATAAGATCTGATTCAAGATAAGTTTTAAAATACAGCCCATGAAGTAGCTGAAGCATTTGGTTTTCAAACAAGAAAATCCTAAGCCCAACAGGACCCTGGGTACCAGGAAACCAATGGAGATGCATGATGTTTAGACTTTGGTGTATAATCTGATTTTCTCTCACCCAGTTAGGGGCAGCTGGTGCAAGTGAATGATTCTAAGATGTATGCTTTGTCAGAGTAGGGACAGAAAGAGCAAAAGCTTGGTGTTGACACTGAAAGTGTGGTGGCAAGAAGTGAGCTATCATTTCAAGCAATGAAAAGACACGGAAGGGCTGGGCTCGGTGGCTCAGCCTGTAATCCTAGCACTTTGGGAGGCCTGAGTGGATTGCCTGAACCCACAGGTTTGAGACCAGCCAGGGCAACTTGGCAAGACGTTGTCTCTACAATAAAATTAAAAATAGCTGGGCATGGTAGCACTCGTCTGTAGTTCCGCTTACTTGGAAGGCTGAGGCAGAAGGATCACTGGATCCCAGAAGGGTTGACACTGGGGTAGCCGTGAGCATGTGTGCCACTGCACCCCAGCCTGGGCGAAGGAGTGAGACTGCAACTCAAAAAAAAAAAAAAAAGACATGGAGGAACTTCAATGCAGATCACTAAGTGAAAGAAGCCAGTAGGAAAAGGTTCCATATTGTGTGATTTCAACTCTGACATTCTGGAAAACACAAAACTATGGGGGCAGCAAAACGATGAGTGGTTGCTAGGAGACAGGAGGAAGGAGGAATGGCTAGACAGGGCAAAGAGGGTTTTTAGGACAGTGAAACAACTCTGTACGATGCTACAGGGGTGGACACATGTTATTAGGTATTTGTCCAAACTCATGAAATATACAACACCATAAGTGAACCCTAGGGTGAACTAAGGACTCTTGGGTGATATTGATGTATTGATGTCAGTTCATCAATTGTAACAGATGCATCCTTCTGGTGGGAGATGTTGACAGTGGAAAAGTTGTGCCTATGGGAGGGTGGCATATGGGAAAGAAATCTCTGTACCTTCCTCTCAGTTTTGCTGTGAACCTAAAACTGCCTTAAGCAAAAATCATAAAAAAAAAAAAAAAGATTGGAAGAAACAAAAGTTCAGTGGCAGGCAGTGTGCCTGGGGAATGTGACACCACCTTTGTTCCACTTGGCCACAGAGGCTGGGAAAGGGGCGAGGACATCAGAACTGCAAAGGGGATTGAAACGCTCTCCGCCACAGTTCTGCTTTCATTCTCTTCCCCAGAAGGTTCTGGCTGTCTGCCCTTCCTGCTCACGTGGCATTCATTCCAAAACTTAATTCCTCACTTTAGTTTTTTAAATTCCTGATGACATTGGCATTAGCAAAGGATGTGACAAAGCAGTTGACATGTTGACATATATCCCTAAAAGGATAAAGCTTTAATTTGAAAAAATAAGAATGTGTCCCAAAGTCAGAAACTTGAGTAAAAGTAGAAATAGGAAGAGATGAACCTGAGACATTTTCAAGTAGCAAATGACACTTCATTTTTCAGTGGAGGAGGATTGTTGGAAGTTCCATTCTGTGGACAAATGAAACTTCATTTTTCTGTGGCAGAAGGCTGTTGAACCATGACTTATCACATGGAGAGAGTTGGGTGGAACATAGACTAAATTGGATCCCTGAAGCTTAACTGCATATAAAATGTTGGGCAGCACATGTAACGGAGGCGGATGTCAGTCTCAACTCCCATGAGCAGTGAGGCATGAGCTCAGCTACAGTTTTTCAGTAGCCTTTTCTTGTCCCTTTCCAAGGATCCAGTTCTGAGTAGGAAGTGACAATTCTGCCAACACTAAGAACCATAGGTTTAATGTCATAATTGGTCTGGTTTCAGCAAAGCCCGGCCAGGTTGGAAGATGTCATTGGTCAATGCATGCTGACTTTTTTCCCAAACTACAAGTGGTGGCTGCTTGCGTGATAGCAAAACGACTGTGTGATTAAGTCAGTTCCATCAGGAATCCCTCATGGCCATTACTTGAGAATGGGTGTGAATTGGGTGGCCTTAGATGCGCTATCTAGGGGTGAAGAGTGGGCAGGAAGGGTGAGCTCACTTGATACTTGGACACTTCCAAGCCAGTTCCTTGAAAAATCATTAAGACAGTTGCGATGGCCGGAAGGGAGGGAAGGAGACTTGGGATAATAAGTAGAGCATGGAGTGTGGCCTGACCACCTCTAAGCACCCTTACCCTGAACTTTTGCTCTTGATGGGGGGAGGGCTTGGATGCATGTTATTCCTGACCCAGGTCCTCCTTAGCACAGCTCCTCCCCCACTGCCAGGTCAGCGCAGCGGACACCTGTCCTTCTCAAGCCACAGGTGTGCTGCTCGCCAGCACATCATTGGATTGAGTTTGGAACAAGCCCCTTCAATCACAGCATTGTGGACTCCAAGGCAATGAAGCATTATCCTGGCCTTTCAGGAACCCACAGCAATTCTTTTCTCTCAAGCCTTATTATTGAGAATGTCAAAGAAGGGTATATAATATTGGGGCTCCTACTTGTTTCCTCCCAGTAAAAAAACTCTGTGCTCCGGTTCCCGTCAAGATTCTTGGTGGTAGCAGACACCAGATGGAGCTGGCAGTGATTCTACCTTTTCTGAGGCCAGCTTTGACACAAGGATGGGATCCCAGTGGCCATGTCTGTGTTATATGGCCCTGTTCCTTGTGTACCTGACATATCCATGGGAGAATGAACCCAAGATGGATTGATCAGGACTCCATCTTCCTACCCATGATTGTCTATCCAGGGGTAGACAAAAATGTTAGTAGTTTACCCACAGCTGTCCTCTTTCCTTCCTTCCTTCCTTCTTTCTTTCTTTTTTTTTCCTTCCTTCCTTCCTTTCTTCCTCTCCTTTCCCTTTCCCTTTTCTTTTTTCTTCTTTTTCTTTCTTTCTTTCTTCTTTTCTTTCTTTCTTTCTTTCTTTTTTCTTCCTTGTCAAGGTCTCATTCTGTCACCCAGGCTGGAGTGCAGTGCGCACAATCAAGCTCACTGCAGCCTTGACCTCCTGGGCTCAGGTGTTCTCTTGCATCAGCTTCCCAAGTGCTGGGACTTCAGGTGTGTGCCACCACACCTGGCTAATTTTTTTTTTTTTTTTTTTGTAGAGATGAGGTTTCACTTTGTTGCCCAGTCTGGCAACTGTCCTTTAAAATGGTCAGAAACTTAAACTGAGATATGTGACCTGGGTAGACCAGCCTTATTAGACTATTTCTACAGAAGTAGAAGAAGATTATCTCCCCTCAAGAGGTAGAAGCCATAGGACATACGACTTCGGCACTGTGAGCAATCCTGTTACCCACTAGGCAGAAGACCCTGGTTCCCAATTCAAGACAGTGATGCCTCTTCAGAGAGAAGCAGAGATGAGAGACAGAGACAGGGAGTCCTGAGAATATTTTATACTTGGGGCCCAGCTTCCCCTTTTGCCCCTTTTTGGCAGTTTTATGAGGCATCCTCTTATTTCTCCAATAAATTGTCTTTTTCCCCCTGAACTAACTAGGTTTGGATTTTTATCTCTTGCAGGCAAAATGAAATATTGGCAAATTTTCTTGTCTTACAGCTGGCCTGTCCCATAATTAAATGCCTCTTTCTGTGTTTTAATTTTTTTCCCCCTCAAATTATCCCTGTATCTCCTTTCTTCAAGGGTAACTCTGAATCATAGCCTGGTGCATGGGCCACCCAGATGCTCAAGATTTCTTTCTTTCTTTCTTTCTTTTTGAGTTGGAGTCTTACTCTGTCACCCAGGCTGGCGTCCTGTGGCACACTCACGGCCACCCCAGTGTCAACCTGCTGGGCTCCAGCAGTCCTTGCGCCTCAACCTTCCAAGTAGCTGGAACTACAGGCGCGTACTACCACACTCAGCTAATTTTTTTGATTTATTGTAGAGACGAGGTCTCACCAAGTTGCCCAGGCTGGTCTTGAATCTGCGGGCTCAGGCAATCCACTTGCCTCGGCCTCCCAGAGTGCTGGGGTTACAGGATGAGCCACTGAACCTGGCCTCAATATTTCTTGAGGACACCATCCTTTGTGATCCTGCGTTCGCCATGACATTCTCCTCTGCTGTGGGCCACATCCTTGCCTTTTTCTGTGATTAGAATTCTGAGTCTCTTGGCTCAGTAAATTCCCATCCTTCTAGGACATTCCTTCTCTATGGTTGCTTGAAATTTCTGGCCAAGAATAGTGCAAAATTGGCAAATATTCCCTTTCCACCATCCAAGACCCTGAACTTCCCTATCTCCAAGAATTTTCATCAGTGTTCTTTCTTCCTCCTTTTTTTCCACCCTCTTTTAACATTCTTCTTTTAGCCCTGGACAATTAAAAATTACCTCCCCCTTAAAAAAAATCTGAGAGAACTCTGCTTTAAGGCTTTATTTTGGAACATTTGACCTTGATGTCAAGAGACTTTTAGAGATCCTATTTCTAAAGACTATATATAGTCTTTATATATAGAGGCCCTTGACATTCTCAGATTTAATATTCACCATCTCCCCATGCAGCAGATATTTTTTAAGCTGCTGAGCATTTGGATTTCCTTTCCATGTTTGTGAAATTGATGGGAAATAGAACTCACTTTATTCTGTAGATGCCAAAAAGGACCGATATTCACTCTTTCAGCCCTGCTTGTATTTAGAGTTTAAGCACCCAATGTAGGCTTGGCTCACCAGATGTACACATCTGGGACTTCGAATTAGAGGTTAATTGGCAAAGAAGAAGGAGTCATGGATTATCCATCTGTCAGTGGCAGCGAGAACATCTAGTCCACAGGACAGTCATGGTTGGTATGTCACCTGTGGAATCCAATGCTCACCAGCAGGGATAGTATTGTCCAAATTGGACAACTTCTGTGACACTGATCTTGGCTGAGATCTGGCTGCCCAGTCCACTTTGTGTCTGCTCAATTTTTAAACCGGAGTCTTCAGCCTTCCCTAAGGATTCTGTAATGTCCCCAGTGTCCTTTCAAAATATCCCCTTTTCATGCGTGCTGCTCACATCAAGAAACTATGAATGATACACCTTCATAGGGTTCACTATAGGCTGTCATTTTTTTTTGATACTATAAGTTCAAAATATGTAATCTGGAAGGCTGACATGCAAGAGTTGTTAAATTCACTAGTGAGTGAGTTCAGCAGACCAACCAGTTCCATGACTCACCACAACTTTAGTTTTTCCTTGTGAAATGATAGAAGACATTTATTTCTTTTTTGGGGGTGGGGGTGAATGGAAAGCACAGCTGTTCCATTGAAACTGTGAAAGAAAATGATAGAAGTACAGAGAAAAGAAAAGATGGATCTTACCCAGAAAATAATTTTTAATTTTTGAGGTGGGATCCCACTGTGTTGCCCAGGTTGGTCTCAAACTCCTAGGTTCAAGTGATTCTCCAGCCTCAGCCTCTCAAGTAGTTGGGATTATAGGAGCAAGCCACCATGTGGGACCAGAAAATATCTTTATAAATGACTTAAGTCCTGTGCATAAACTATAATCAAAGGTGTGATGGGATCACTTCAGTTTGCTTCTCTCATTTTATGAGGGAAACTATATTTTGTAGTGACCATGTGACTATTTGACTTATCAACTAAGTCATGATGACACTGATAGTAAAAGAGAATACTATAAATGGGACCACTGAGATAACAGACATAATGATCATTCTAAGTATTAGAGTGGAGACTGATGATACTAGAAGATCTTGGGGTCTCTTAGGCACCGAGATATTGTGGCAGTGCCTGTGTCACAGCACTCCCCATGGTTCCTCAACCACATTCTAGTTCTATCTCTTCTAGACCGAAGCTGGAGACTGACAAGTGTCAACACGCCTTCCCGTTGCCCACACCTCCCTATTCATGCAACTGGCAATGCATTCTACATTCACACACATTCCTTCAGAGGCGATTTCCATAGCAACTGTGGGACTATATAAAAAAGGCACCTGGGTGATGCTTTAAAGATAAATCACGTCTTTAAGGAGTCTTTCACTCCAGGGAATTACAAGCTGTTACCATTCTTAGCTTGTTGTCGCATACATACCTATGTACATTTCTAGCCCTGGTTCACAGTCTTTTAGTTTAATTAATTGCAAAAAATTTAATTTCTTTTTTAGGCTAGAAGATAAAGGGAGATCCTTGCTGGACCGCTGTAGTTCAGAAATGTATTAATGAACTAAGAAGGAAGGAGAAAAAAAATTCTCATGTTATGAGTGCCTACTACACACTAGGCACTTTTATCAATTTGTTTCTTTTTCAGAAGAAGGACATCTCTGTAGCACAGGCTGAGTGTCATGCAAAATTGGCAAATTTTACATGCAGCATCTCACTCCTGTGTCTCATCACCAAGGAAGCCAGAGAAAGAGAAGGGATCAGAGAAAGGGTCTGTGTGGGGGAGGGGATCAGACAGGGGTGGATATAGGAATGCCAGTGGGGAGCTGAAAGCTCAAGACTCAGGCTGGCAGTTCTGTTTCCAAACCATTAGTCTCACCAGAGCAGAGGGAAAGGAGGTGGGAAGGAATGGTATTGATTCATTTTCTTATCTGAGGAGAGTGATTTCCTGCAAGAAAAGGGTATTAAGTAATTGGGCTTTTCTTCCTTGAAACCCTCCTGCCATCACCAATGAAGTCTTTCCTTCTTTTTTAATTTAAAGAAATTTGTATACAGTGCTATATTTGTTAAACAAAGCATTAGTCATCTTTCAGTTCCCTACAAGAATCTTTCTGCTTTCCTGAGGCTATTTCAGTTTGTGTGTGTTTGTGCATGTGTGCACATGCTTTGGAGCAGGTATGAAAATAGTTTGTCTCACCTGTACTTGAAAATTCATTCATTTGTCATTCATTCATTCACACAAGAAGTATTCACTAATCGCCCTTTTTATGCCAGTTGTGGTGCTTCAGGCTGAGAAAAGTAGATAGTCATGGGTCTTACTCCCTTAAAACTTGCCATCTGATTGAAAGAGAAATTAATTAGCTCATTATAAAATTATATAATTACCAACTGTGATAAGGACAAGGGGGAAAAAAAGCACATGGCAACGTTAGAAATTCAGGGGGTGGCCATTGTTCCCACAATGTCCCACTATTAAGATCTATCCATTTGAAGACTGGATAGATTCACACATGTCCTTCAAGCCCTAGGATGAATCAGTTCAGTGAGATTGTTTTCCTCCAAACAGAGTCACGAGATCAGTGTGCTGAGGAAGTAGGAAGGAAGAAGGATACAGAATGAATGACTGAGGCACAAGAAACAGACCTGTCCTGAAGAGGTCCTTACCCAACCCTGCACACACCCAGATGAAGAATGAAAATAAGGTATAGGGAATGATCTGAATTCACCTGTCACTAGTACTTGCTCTACTCCAAGCTAATTTCCAATAACTTCATGATTAACAGACATAAATGGTTGGCATTCTCTCTGAAACCAAATGGTATCTTTTTATTAGAGATTTTCCAGATGGCTGTGTTTGGTCCTGCCAACTACACCAGATGGGAAGGGATCCCTTACCTGGACGAATCTGTACCCCTCTCCAGTTGTTCTCTGTCAAGCTTGGGCTCCTGAATGAGATAACACTGGAAACAGCTGAGTTAAATGAACATTCTTTATTTCTAGTTATGACTGAATCCCTGGTTATAATTTATATCTGGCTAATGCCGTTCTGCTCACTTAACCTTAGTGAATTAGATCAAGCAATTTATAAACCCAAAGTCTGTCTGCCATTTTCCTTTCTATTATTATTATTATTATTATTTTGAGTCATAGTCTCACTCTATCACCTAGGTTGGAGTGCAGTGGCATGATCCCAGTTCACCACAGCCTTGACCTTCTGGGCTCAGGTGATCCTTCCACCTCAGCCTCCCAAGTAACCGGGGCTACTGGTGTGTGCCACCACGCCTGGCTAATATTTTGATTTTTTTTTGTCAAGATGGTCTTGCTATGTTGCCCAGGCTTGTTTCAAACTCCTGGGTTCAAGCAATCCTTCCACTTTGACTTCCCAAAGTGCTGGAATTATAGGCATGAGGCACTAGGCTTGGCTCTCCTTTATTTTAGCCTACAGCTTAAGCCAGAGTTTGATATGAGAAGCCATACCATACCTAGGTTTGTTTTTCCTCGGGACTTCCACGTGGCCCTGCATATTCCTCTGGATAAAAACAGAACCTAAATGAAGACTCAGCCAATGCTGTTCTATCAATCTAGAGGCAGAAGTGAAAAAAGAGAGCGTTCTTTGGGGCAATGGATCATTCACTCATTCCTTCCACCAATATCACCATTGCCAAGTCTTGAAGAAGGGTATGTGGAGCTTCTGGGGAAATGATCAGTTAGACAGTTCCTGCAAGAGCTGTTATCTTTTCCTCCATAAAAACTTCTTTTGTAAATTCATTCTTTACAAATGTTTACAACTTGCTCAGACCTTCTATAATATACTCGGACCTTATATGTCTTCCTCCTACTTAATGTTTTCTATCTTGTTTCTATTTCCTTTCTAACTTCACACTTAAAAACAACCATTAAATAACCTCTGAATTAGACAAAATTATGTCTTCTAAATATAGACTTCACTTAACCCTTTCTTATACTTTTTCTCATCAAAAACAAATTTTAATTTTCTGGTACACTTTGAATGCAGAATTATATACATTAATTGGAATTGTAACTCTTAGTAACACTAATTTCTAGCGAAAACCTAGGAAGTAAGCAATTTTGAATTATTATTCATATACCAACAGCTTATAAATACATATTTAATAACTTTTAGAAATGTGCTTTCTCATATAATAATTTTTCAATGTGAAACAGGATATATGTATTAATAGATGCAAATATATTTGGTAATTCTATAAAATTTAAGAAGCTACTAATAAACCTATATTTGTATTCAGTAAAAAAAAAAAAAAGAACTCTTGTGGGTTTCCTCTAATATTTCCCCTTCTCTTAACTCAAGTAAGATTCTGTACTTTCCCTTGGAGCCTGAATCTCAATGGGATTTTGCTTTATGTGATTTGCAACCTCTGTATGTAATTCAACTTCATTTTAATTTAAGTGTCAACGAGCTCGCTCTATGTGCCTGGGATTGAGTGATCCTGGGAGTACAGGACTATGTCTTACAACATTTCACCTACCATGTGACTTGCCCACAGCCTTTACAAAATAAAAGTAGTATTCAAGTCATGCAACTTGTCTGCTTTCAGGAAATGTATAATCTGGTGAGAGAAATAAAGGCACACGCACATAAAAAAGATATGTAAAGTAGTGTGGTACAATGGGAACGTTTTTAGGCTGGAAATCACAAGTCCATGTCAGAGTGGTGGTTCTGCCCTCTTGAATGGTGACTCGATATTACTTTACTTCTCTAAACCCCAATGTCCTCATCTGTCATGTGAAGACGTTGAACTACATAATATCAGAGGACTCCCTGGGGACTCTACCTAGAGACCATATTCAAATTCTCTTCTCATATCTCCATCTCCACCACAATTCCCATCCAAACTACCGTCATCTCCCTCTCCTAGTAAAAAAGCCCTTAGTCTCCCTGCATTTAGACTTTCTTTCCTAGAATTCATTACCACAGTCAGAGTAAACTTTTGAAAACACAAATTATATCTTGTTACATGCCTCTTTCCTCTGCCTAAAATCGTCCCAGGACTCCCAGCTGTCCTTAGAATAGAACAGCAGTTGCACAGCTGACCCCTGGTTATCCCTCTGACCTTACCTTCTGTGTGCTCCTCCTCATCCACTACACTCTTACCACCTTCTTTGCCCAAACCATACTCAAACTAATCCTGCTGGCTCTTCCATCTAGAAAATTCCCATCCCTTGAACTCAAATCTCCTGGGCGTTTTGCTGCAGACTAACCTAATTCTCTGTCCCTCAAAGTCGGACCAGGGGACCAATGAGATAGGCAGCAGAAATCAAAGTTGGATTCTAGTCCAATCTAGAAATAAAGTGAAGAAGACATTGCATTTTCTAATTTGGGAAACTAATGAAGGCAGGGGCAGAGATGAAAAAGAGTAGATATTGGACCTGCTAAAGAAATATCTAGTAGATAGTTTATTAAATCCTTACCCTTCCTTAGGTTCCTGTTTCTTATCTGGAACACGTAGGCTGCTTTTTTTCATGAAGAAGATGTTATGCATAGTTATGGCTAACCTGGTTGCTCTGCTTGGTGTCTGGTCTGCTTGGTCAATGCCCTGTTCTGATTTGTCAGTGCCTAACTGATCCGGGTGTTAACATTTCTCAATATCACACCTGCTAGTGGCATTTCAAGTGCCATGCTCCCCTGTTTGAACCTTCCCCTGGCTTCTGCTAGAATGCCACCTCCAAGCAGAGCTTCCCAATGTTTTTCTCCCTGGGACCCATAAGGCAGAGATCCCTGGATTTGAGGTTATGGGATCGCCCAAAAAACACACCAAATTTATTTGAAGACTCTTCTCTTTAATTCTTACAATTTATCAAAATTTGCATTCTGCTTCATCAGAAAACTGTTCTTGTTTTAATATAAAAATAACATTTTAGGGTAGTATCAAACTTCACAGTTTAGAGAATTGGCTTTGAAGAAAGAAAGGGCAGACTTTGGCTTTCTGTTCTGCCTATCACTTGTTGTCTGACCTGGAGTCAGTTCTTTGACCTATCTGTGCCTCCATGTCCCTTACATGGTTACTAAACATATGGAAAATATTTTACGATTGTAGTACCTTTAGGGCCAGGGTCTGTGTTTTGTTCATCTTTATATCCTTCACAGAGACAGGAAGAGTGTCCTGTCCACAGACTTCCCTTAATGTGAATTCATTCCTCTCCATCAGACATAAGTGCACCTATGGTTATCCCATTTTTACCACTAGATGGAGAGCATGTATCCTAGAAGTTTTAATCCATTAGTAAAAGAGCCAACATCTATCTATCGTGCCTTAATCAAATCAACCCATTTAATAATGACACCATTAAAACTAGTTCTCAATAAATGCAACTATAAGATAACTTTCAGAACTACTTATTCTTAAAATAACGAAAAGCCAAGGGAGAAACAATCACTTCAGGATAGTGGTTATCTCTGGGGATGGGATAAAATAGAATTGAGTGAGAGTTGGAACTCTAAATGTATTTGGCAGCTTATTTCTTATTTATAAAGAGATATAAAACAAAATGTTAACTATGGATGAATTCTGGGTGGTGAATACTTAGATGTCTCGTTACTTTCTGCATTTCCTTGTGTTTGATTTTTTTCATAATGCTATTATTTTGAAGTGGTGGAAAAGACTCAAAGATCAAATATTTGCTTACTGTTTTTAGCTCTATACATACTGCCTAAGAAGCTTCTTATTGTTCTCCTCAGAAATATGAAATTTGCAACAGGAAACTACAACAGAGCTAAACCATACAATGTCCACTTGGTGTCTCACATTGCCCATCCTTCTACTGAACTTTACATTTTACCCCAAAGTTGGTTAATTCATTCTTATCTCCAATTTGTATTGTTTTTAACTAGTAGGAAAGATGAGGAAAAACTGTTTCTACATGTCTGGTCTGATTGCTATTGTATGTAACAAACTACCCCAAAATTTAGTGGCATAAAACAACCATTTTATTATGCTCACGGATTCTGTGGGACACGAATTTGTACAAGAAAAAGTGAGGATACCTTGTCTCTGCTCCATGACATCTGGGATCTCAAGTTGGGGGTAACTTGACAGTTAGGAGTGACTTACTTGATGGTTGGAGGCAAAAGTCATTGGAAAGTGTCTTTACTCATGCATCTGGTGGTTGACACTGGCTTCAGTTGACACTGACTGATGCTTCAACTGAAGGGAAATCTGAGCCAGTTACTGATTACAAATAAGTCACTACAGTTGGTCCAGATTCCAGGGGAGGAGGCAGAGACTCCCAGCTCTCAATGGGAAGGCAGTCCAAGAGTTTGTACACGTATTTTCAAACCACCACAATATCCTCCTAACTCTGCTATTACAATGAAATGGAATTGATACACCTAGACCCTCCCCCTCCCCCACTTTCTCTTTGTCCAGTCAAGTGATCCACAGGGAGAGCATTTGAGTATTCCACTAAATTGTCTAGGAACATGTCTGGTCAAGCTCTGGTAACTCAGATATACATTAATATGGTTATTTTATGGGCCCTATTCTTTGTGAAAACTGACCATGACCATTAAACACAAAGGTATACATCATGAATAACACATATAACAAAATGTTCACTACCAATGAAATATTCTCCAAGGGGGACTTCATTATCTATTGCTCCATAACACACTACTTTACAATTTAGTGGCTTTAAAACAACAAACACTTATTATATCACAGCTTCTGCAATTCAGAAATTTATGATCAGCTTAGCTCAGTGGCTCTGCCTCAGGGTCTCTCAAAGGGTTGTAGTCAAGATGTGGGCCATCAGAATGCTCGACTGGGTCATCTGAGGGTTCGACTGGGGCTGAAGGAGTTATTTCCTGCATGGCTGTTGCCAAGAGGCCTCGATTCCTATCACATGACATCTTGAGTGTTCTCATGATATGACAGCTGGCTTCTTCTAGAGTAAGAGATCCCAGAGAGAGAACAAGGAGTAAGCCAAAGGTATGTCTTATGTCATGGTCTTTGTAAGCAGCACACTGTCACTTCTGCCATCATCTACACATTAGAAGTGACTTACTAAGTTCAACTCACATTGCAGAGGGAGAAAATCAAAATCCCCTGAAAGAAAACATAGAAAAGGCTTTCTGATTATATACTAAGACCACTACAGGGAGTTTAAAAAAAGATTTCTCTCACTCTATCCCGAAGAGATCTGCCTTAGGACACCTGTCCTTGTTTAGAGAATGAAAGTGGGGAAACAAGTTATTTCCACATGGCATATTATAAATCAATCTCCACTTTACCATTCAGATAGGAAATTCACCTGGACCACTCTCTTCTATTCTGCTAGAGGTTGGGAACAGTGATTCTTGCCAAGAAAAGCATGGAGGAGGCTGTGTGTGTTTTATCTTTACACATAATAGTCACATCAGGAAAGTATGGGTATTCCAGCATCCATTCTAATCATCTCATGACACTAAGGTTAATTTGACCAAGTTGCCTGGACAGGTGTGTTCTTTCTTGTATTCCATCCTATTATGTATCTTTCAAAACTCCTAACTTGAGTAATCAGGATGATATATGGGATTGTGATTCAGGCCAAGGTAGATCATAAGACACAGGAAAATAGCCATCTGCAAAAAAGCAAAACTCAAAGAAGTAAAATACAGTCGTGAGGCATAGTAGAAAAGATGCAAGTACTTATTTATCTGAGCAGAGAAAACTTAAGTGGCACCCAATTCAGATACCTAAAGGAAGATCTGCTACAATCCCTAACTTGGGAAATACCAATCCTTAGGATGGCATAGCTAGGTCATGGACAGGAGGGTGAGGGCCACTCCCTTCAAAGAAAAAGGGTTGAATTGTATCTGGTTCTGGATCTATTTCAACTTGACTACTTAGTGGTAAAGATAAATTGAACCCAAAGAGAAAACTGAAAATCACATTTTCCTGGCAAGTTCTTCAATGGACTTAGTGTGTTTAGATTTATGAGGAGGTGAATGACCTTCTCTGCCACAGGTTTTCACATTTTTGCTTTTCCGGGACTGATTTTCCATCTGGCCTAACCAGAGTCTGAAGTTGCTGAATTAAACCAGTAGGTCTGACTTGAGCTGGCTGAAGCGTGCACGGAACTGGAAGACAAATAGGTTCCTTTTTAAAGGGGCTATCAAACAGAAGCCTGCTCCTCCCTCTTCCTTCTCCCTTTTTCTTCCCCTTCTTCCTCCTTCCTCCTCCCTCCTCCCTCCTTCTTCTTCCCTTCTCCCTCCTCCCTTTTCCCTTCTCCCTCCTCCCTCCTCCCTGCCTGCCTTGATCACAGCCCTGAAAGAGAAGACATCCCTTTCTTCCAACTCGAGAGGCACACTGTGGGTGGAGCAATAGCAGGCTTGGGGGCATTTTCCTGTGTGAAGAGGCAGGATGGCAATACTAAGTGCAAAGATGTTGTTAGACAGGCCCGGTTCCCGTCCCAGGGTCCTGGGGTGCCAGGGTCGGAGAAGGCTGGGGTGTTCAATTCATTTCCAATGGCCCCAGAGAAAACACAGAAGAGCAGTGCAAAGTTTCCCCACACTCAAGAAGAGTCCAAGTAGCAGAGCGGTGATAGACCCAGGTATCTGGCAGAAGTGACAAAGGTACATTGTAAAGAAAGCAGCAAGATCAGAAGAGGTCATGGGTACTCCTGGAATGTTGGTAACCAGAGGCGGGACACATCTCAGGAGAGGCAGAAGCCCCTGCCAGACGCTATGTAGCTGATCCCCATACAGAGAGAAAGGACAAAGAGGAAACCCAGAACTCACTGAATTTTAACGTTAAAAGACTGGAAAAACACAGAGGTTTTCTAGAAATTACTACAGTTGCATGTTATGACATTAAGTGGATTAGGTCGCATTATAAAAAATATATTTTTTCACACTGGAGTTTGTGGCTTAAGAAAACTCAAACCTGCTTATAAATGTACCATTCTCTGCTGTTTTTATGGCTTTCTCTGTATTTCTTTTTTCTTTTTTCTTTTTCTTTTTTTTTTTTTTTTTTTGAGTCAGAGTCTCATTCCATTGCCCAGGGTGGAGCACAGTGGCACGCTCACAGCCACCGCAGCCTTGACCTGCTGGGCTTGGGCGATCCTTCCATCTCAGCCCTCCAAGCAGCCAGAACTACAGGCGTGCATTACCACACCTGGCTTACTTTTTAATTTATTGTAGAGATGAGGTCTCACCAAGTTTCCCATGCTGGTCTTGAATCCCTGAACTCAGACAATCCTCTCACCTAGACCTCTCAAAGTGCTGGAATTACAGGCTTGAGCCACCAAGCCCGGCTTCTCTGTATGTCATACCATACATGGGGAAGTGACTGGGTTGGTGTGACTTTCAGTAATTCGAGATGTGGCTACTCATTGGGTGTGGTGACTCCTGCTTGAAATCCCAGCACTTTGCAAAGCTGAGGTGGGTGAATTGCTTAAGTCCAGGAGTTTGAGACCAGCCTAGGCAATATCACTAGACTTTGTGTCTACAAAAAAAAGAAGAAAGAAATGAAAAAAAAATTAGCCAGGCATGGTGGAGTACATCTACAGTCTCAGCTACTCAGGAGGTCAAAGTGGAAAGATTGCCAGAGCCCAGGGCGTCGAGGCTGTGGTGAGTGGCAATCATGCCACTACACTCTAGCCTGGGCAGTAGAGTGAGACTCCAACTCAAAAAAAAAAAAAAAAAAGACATGGCTACATCCATGCAGAGTGTAGTGACAGCACCAAAAAGTAACTATCCAGTCTCTGTTGTAACTCTTCAACTGCTCTCACAGTGCAAAAATGGTCACAGACAATACACATGAATGGGCCAGGCTTTGTGTCAATAATGTATTATTTATGAAAATCGCAATCTGAATTTTATATAATTTTCCTATTTCACAAAATACTGTCCTTGTTTTGATTTTTTTTTTAAACATTTAAGAATGTAAACACTATTCTTGGTGTGCAGCCCATGCAGACCCATGTTGTGGACAACATCTGGCCACTGCAGTGGTGCCCTTATTTTAGGCTGGTCACTGATCTCTACATCGTAAAAGGGGCTCATTTATTCAGGATCATGGCTCTGGGTAGAAAAATCCAACTGCTTTGGAAAGTACCCAGGAGATAAAGTCTCCTTGGGAATGCAGAATCTTTTTTTTTCCTACATCTTTTTCTCTTTCACTGTTCTGTGGCTCTTCACATTGTTTCAAGACAAGTGACAAACTTTCATTTGACATACAGACTAATATTCAAACTCCTGCTATGGTAGCAGAAGAGATCAGCTGGGCTCCAAGCCCCAGCTTTTCCCTGCTACTATATTGCTGGGGTCTAATGTAGTATTTGACATAGAGTGGGCATTAAATAATGTTTGCTGATTGAATGATGGTGTGATTGAAAAGTTCTTTTCAACACTTTTAAAAAATGATTGTGTTACTTCATCTTACGTGTGTTACAGAACTCTCACTTTGAAAATGTCTGCAACCGTGATTTAGAATTTAGAAAAAAATCATCATGCATAAATAAATTTCCTTCAAAAGTTGGACAAAGATTCCATGTCAGTGTGAAACTGCAAAATCATTGTTAGCTTCATTTTCAAAGATGACACATTTACACCAAGAAGCGCAAGAAAAGTAACTGCAAATATCAGAGACTGTCCTTGGTAAAGAAAGCCACCCTGGGACTCTCTCCTGACATTTTTGTGCCTTCTCTTTGGCCCGTGGAGGTGGCTTCTGCCATTATGCCCAGGACACGAAAAAGCTACCTGCATAACAAAAGACTGGGAAACTTACCAGGGACCCACGACATGGGAGGAGCCGATGCTGAAAATCCTTCTGCTCTGTTCTGAGCTGACAGCTTCTCTCCCCTTTAAGCCATACAACATCTAAGCAGAACAGAGCAAACTCAGAGAAAACCACTCCGCTTTTGGCTGCCTTAATTCAGCATTTTATCTGAATAAGCATCATAGGTCTCCTTTTAAGGCTCTCGTTTCTTTTTAAAATCCCAAGTAAATTTTCAAAGGGAGGCATGAGAATGTGGGGGAATTGGGGATGGTAACTACGTATGGTACCAAGAAGCAAAAGAAAAAGATCAAAGTTTAGTTTCTCTAAACTGGGTGGCACCTTGGCACCGGATCCTGGGAACAGATGCTGACTGATTTGAATTAGAAAAGAGCAGAAGTAACCAAAAATAAGAAATAATTGACTGAAAGATACAAAATTATACTTCTGACCAGGGACAATAAAGTTTTCCAAGCAGATGTTAGAATGACTGATTTTTAAAAACCAACCTCAAAGAAAATTCAGAAAAAAGACTCATTGCTAAATATTTTCTCCCCTAGTTGTGAATTAAGACATGGTCAGGGAAGAAGAGACCCTTTCCAGAATCTCAGCAGGATAAATCAATCTTCTGGAGGCCTTTGTGTTCTTGGAGAATGATGTCAGAACCTACCCCAGGAAGAAGAAAGAAATGTTTGCACTAAAGGTCACAAGAGAATTATAAAGAAAAATGCTATTTGTAATGACTTAGAAAGACTTACAGGAAGAAGAGAAGTCAACTCACTGTTTGCAATCAATGGGGAAAAAACCCCCAAATCTCAAATTCTTCTGGCTGAAAACATTCAGACAGTCATTTAGACATTCTAGAAAGTCTATAAAACTTTGGAGGGAAATAACCCAAGATTATAATCATGGAAAAACTGTTATATTGTTTAATTGTTTTAAGAATGTTGTACATTTACATATGTGTTTGTCATAAATAATTTAAAATGTTTCTGACATTAAGCAGAAGGCAGGGACTAGCAGTCCCTCTACCCTATTTACTGATTGACTGTGAGAATCCTGGGTTAATCAGATATTCCTGGCTCATGGAGATATCTAGAGGTATAGAACAAAGAACACTAGCTTGTGAATCGGAAGACCTCGGGTCATATTTCAGCTCCATCACCTTCTAATATTGAAAATGGTTACATATCACCTCTTAAAGCCTTAATTTCCTTATTGATTAAACAAAGATAATGAGTGTTCCTTGTGGGTTTATTGTTCATTGGTGTCCCTACACACAGTGGATATATGGTAGGTGATCAGTAGAAGTAGATTTGAATCTGTTGCATTGGAATTAACTTAGTAGCTATCTGCACTGAGCACTCACTGTGTGTAAGTCCGTTATTCACAGTCTTGGTCTTCTCAACAGCCCTATGATTGGGGTAATTGCTATCCTCCTTATACAGACAAAGAAACAGAGGCCTCAAGAGGTTAAGAAACTTGCTCATGGTGAGTGGTCACGCCAGGCACTCTGGCTTCAAGTCCCTGTTCTTACCAGACCAAATACGGGGGAGAGAGTTATTGTACTTATAATAAATCATCTTCCTCTTTGTTTTCATATGACACAGTGAACAAGATGAGGGGGTTTCCTCTCTCAGCAGATAAAATGCTACTGACCTCATTACAAGAGTAAAAGTTGAAGAGAATGGTCTTAAATACAGAAAATGCAGTAATGACTAACATTTTATGGCCAGGCAAGATTCTAGGTGCCTTATTATGTGGATTCATGAATTAGGTCAACAACCTTCTGAGGTAGGTGACACCATCTGCACCATGTTATGAGGGATCTAACATGCAGAGTCTTGGGATATCTAAAGACTGCTTCCAACCATTGTACTATACAGACTCTCAACATTGGGGTCTCAGAGGCAATCCAGCAGGCAATTACTGATGCTGCCCTGGCTAGGTATCATGGGTGGGAAGAGCGTAGTTGCTGACATAGCTTCAGGGCAAATTGTGAATTAAAGCTAAGCAAAAAATAACATTTATCGGTCGCTTACAATTTAAGGGAATAGGGACATTTTAAGTTAATAATGTCCTAACTGGGGTTCCAAGTCCTTGGACTTCACCAAAGAAAACAACAGAGATTGGTGAGCTATTTTAATATTTCAAAATGCCTATTAGTATGTCACTAGTCATTTAAAACATAGTCTTTGATATGGTAAAAAAAATCTTAAAGAGAAAACTTTTAGGGAAAAGTTTCATTTTTAGACTTGAGCAAGTTTCCAGGGATTCCTCATTCTGGAAACAAATGATTTTTTTTTTCTGTCAGAGTTGAAATTATCCTTCTAGATGTCAAATTTACACTAATAGAAAAGATGCCCCATTATCGAAGCAAATTCAACAGGATTCAAAGACTTCACGAAAGAAGTTGCCGGCAGACATGAAAGGCAATTTTAGCCATTTACTTAGAATTGCCAGTCACTGTAGGAGCAGAAGAGGCATTTTTCTGCCAACTGGTTGAAGCTTGTGCCAGAATGATCCTGCTGTTTCTTAATTGTCCTAAAAGCTTGTAGCCAGCAATTTCTCTGCCAAGCCTGACCTCACTTTCATGTTTTTTACAATATGCAGATCACGAAGTGTCCCATTCAGAGTGAAAAAAACAAGAAATTACTTCCTCATCCTTACTCTTTTTGGAACTCAACACATAATCTGTATGATATCTCTGTAAAATAACACATCATCTCAAAACCTTGGGTATCATCTACTTTAATACGGATGATAGGTTTTAGGTTCTCCAACATAACCCTAAAAAGACACCTGGATATCATACATTTACTTCTTATTTGTTAGCAAGATACCACATTAGGTCCTATAGGGTATTCTAAGATGGATAAATATGGAGCCTGTCCTCTAAAAATTCATAGTCTTATAAAATTGCAGAAGGCAACGACTCACTAAGTCATCTAAGGTTCAAATGCACTGATTGTTATCATTAAATAGCTTTCTGGAAAATGTTCTCTGTAACGTTTCTACCATTAACTGACATGCAGTGCTTCCACATGGAAGAACCCACAATCTTGAGATAAACCATCAAAAAGATACAGAAGAGGACCATAAAGGCCCTCTTTGGAACCATGATCTTGTGGCTATAGTTCTTTCTTCTCTCTTTTCCATCTCCTTCCCTACAAGTAGGCCACCATCGACACCACACTCACATCACTGATTTAGAGAAGTGACTTTAAGAGTGTGAGATGTATTGAGACATGTTTAAAGGAGGCATGTTTTAGGACTAAGGTAGATTTTAGAGTCCAGTACCTTCCTTTTTCTGTCTCCCTCCCTGAGTCTGAATTTTTTTCCCCAATCCCATTTCTGTTGTATTTTCAAATACTGAAGACTTTCAGCTCTCCTTGTCCTGAAGCAGTAAGACCCTCTGATCTACCCTTCAGGAATTCCCTGGATCCTGAAAAATGGGGATTCTGGGTACTCTGGAGAGCCACTAATTGGATGTTGATGCTCCCTTGACAGCTCATCCCAAAGTTCTCCCCTGGACCAGCTCCTCACAGGCATCATCGTCCATACTCTCTCTTGTTTTTCGTAATTCCCTTGTCTCCCATATGACTGCTAGAACCCAAAGCCTACCTGCATTTCAAAGCTTTTTCCCAGCTAGTTTGAGACTTCACTACAAATTACACTTTATTCACATAGACTGTTAATCAGATGGTTTGTGTTCTTGTACTATCTTCACGACCGTTGGTGAGTCACTTCACTTCTTTGAGCTCCAGGTGACTGAATGGGGAAAACTCTATCCTTGACAAAGGAATGTTCATTGGGCACTCACATGCAAATGTATACATGTATCTCTAGAAGGAGTTACGAAGGTAGCTCAAATTTCCGATCATTTACTAACATGTGCAATCTTGGGCAAGTTGGTTCTCTAAGTCTGTTTCCTCTCTACTTCCTGGGAAGTAGAGAACATGACACCTACCTCCATGTCCTCTGAGGAGTGAATTAAATTATACAAGCAAAATTATTCATTTGTAGACTTATCTGCAACTGGGTACTGAGCCCAGGCTCAGAGAAAAGGTGATTCACAAATATTAATGGTGAATAAACATATAAAAATATTCAGCATCGCTAATAATCAAAGAGGAAGAAGAATGTGAGGTGGGCAAAATCAACAAAATGGCAAACTACAAAAATGGCTCACAAGAAGCAATTTATTAAATCTGGATACAATGGAACATCTTGGAATTTCTGCTTCTAAAACACAGAGCAAAGATTTAATAAACGTTAGTGCCCATCATTGCCCTTCTCTTACTCCCAAGATCTTGCAAGTGTCACATGATCTCCTAAGGCTCCCCCCGCCATTCTTTATTTCCTTCTTTACTATTGTCTTAACTAAATAATTCTTCAATTTTCACTCTGCCCTCCTTTTCTCCATTTGCACTGAATGTGGTAGAGGACTCCAAAGAGAGTGAGTTTGGAAACAGCCCCACTAAAAAGTGGGCAAAAGACATGAATAGACACTTCTCAAAAGAAGATATATGGGGCAGCCAACAGACACATGAAAAAGTGCTCAGTCTTACTCATTATCAGAGAAATGCCAATCAAAACCACACTGAGATACCACCTAAGGTATGAATGGCCATCATTAACAAAACAAACAACAGATGCCAGCGAGGATGCAGAGAAAAAGGAATGCTTCTACACTGCAGGTAGGAATGCAGACTAGTGCAACCTCTTTGGAAGACAGTGTGGTGATTCCTGAAAGAACTAGAAATTGACCTCCCATATGACCCAGCCCAAGATTCCCTATTGGGAATATACCCGGAGGAACTCATATCATTCTACAAAAAAGATACCTGCACACGCATGTTTGCTGCAGCTTTATTCACAACAGCAAAAACATGGAACCAACCATGCTGCCCATCGAAGCCAGAATGGATTAAAAAAATGTGGTACATATACACAATTGAATATTACGTAGCCATGAAGGAGGACAAACATATGGACTTTGCAACTACTTGGATGGATTTAGAGTCGATCATACTCAGTGATCTATCACAGAAACAAAGAACAGAGTACCATATGTTCTCACCCATAAGTGGACCTTGAACAATTATTATAATACTGTAAGAAAGGGATTGGCAGTTGAGGAAAACTGCCAGGAGGGAGTGGCATACCTCATCAACAAGGGTACCTGCATAATGAACATTTGTATACCTAACCCTGAATTGTACCTCACACCTTTTAAAATAAATAAATAAGTAAAAGAAAGTGAGTTTGAGTCCTTTAAATTCTCCAACTCAGATTAACTAAGGAATTACAGTGGCTGTGTCTGTACTTTTTTAGCCTTGGTGGCCAGAAAAGACAATATGCTTAAACTGTAGAACTGACCTTGAGGTTTACTGAAACTGGTCTAACCACTGAAATCATAACTTCATGAACAACTTTTTATTGTCATCAAATCATATTCTTATGAGGAAAAGCCAACAGCAATATTAGATGACTTTCTAAAAATACTTTCTCAAGCTTTTTCTTCTGTAAAAATTATACTACAGGAAAAAAATTGTGTATAATTGTAATCTCTTTTATTTATTTTTCTTAAAATTTATTTTTATTTGGCTTTCCTGGCTATATGTTTATTCTAGAAAATTGGAAACTACAGAAAAATATTTGGAGAAATTAAAATTATCCATAGTTGCACTATCCAAAAATAAACTAACTAACTTTCTTTCTTTCTTTCTTTTTGAGTTGGAGTCTTACTCTGTCATCCAGGCTGGAGTGCAGTGGCATAATCACAGCTACTGCAGCCTCAACCTCCTGGGCTCAGGTGATCCTTCTGTCTCAGCCTTCCAAGTAGTTGGGACTACAAGCACATGCCTCCATGCCCAACTAATTTTTTGATTTATTGTAGAGAAGAGGTCTCACCATGTTTCCCAGGCTGGTCTCAAATTGCTAGGCTTTGGTAATCCTTTCACCTTGGCCTCTCTAAGCATGAGCCACTGTGCCTGGCTATGAAAATAAATATTGTTGATATTTGAAGGGTAGTTGATTCGATTTAAATGATTTTCTTTTAAAAGTTACGAACATATTTACATATATAGTTTTGCGACCTGACTTTTTTTTTCCTCACTGAGCTATTTAATGTTAAATTTTCAAACTATATGGATCACTTTAAAACATACATTGACAATTCAGTATTTTCTTAAATGTCAGGATATTTTTTTTTTCTGGCTTTGGAACTCAGTAGCTTTTGTATTTGAAATACACATTTGCACCTTCTAATTACAGTCATATATAAATTTTTTGTGCATAATTTATTAACTGATTGGAAAGCAATCCCTAAAAATACAAATGGCATCTCTGCAGAAAGTCTATGATCTAACAAAATGAGTATTTTGAAAGGCTGTATTTTTTGTATGTGCATATAGTTGTCCATTAAAGAAACAAACCTGTCATTTTTTCATATCCATGTCATATATTGTTGCCTGAATTCCTCCAGTGCTGTGAATGAATGGAGGGAAAAAAACAGAAATGTTGGTCATCTTTCATAAAGCTCCAAATTTACTTAAAAAGTAATGTAAAATGTGCATTGAAAATTGCTTCAATGAAATTAAAATTTAATAAAGTTAGAGTTGTTCATTTAACTATTTTCTGACATCTTATAAATATTAAATGATGGTTTATTTATTTATTTTCAGAAGAAGGTAATTACAAACATTACCTTTGTCTGGAAAGAATCACTGTGTGACCTGACTTCTTGATGTGAGCATTTTATGATGCCAATAAAAATGTTTTTATAAATAGAAATTTTCAAGATAATCAGTTTTATCCAGATTTAACCAATTGCCTATTGTGAGCCATTTTGGTTGTTTGCAATTTTGTTGATTTTGTCTGTCCTGCAACTCTTCTCTTTCTTCCTCTTTGATTATTATTGATGATAAATATTTGTGTATGCTATTTGCCATTAATAATTGTAAATCATTATTTCTGACTATTTCATATGTCTCTTTCATTTATTTTTATAGTGACAGTTATGGTCATCTTCACTGTCTTAATCACGGCACTTGGGACCAAGAATGGTTAAGGTCAGGTTAGCTCAGAGACCTGGGTAGAAAAGAGAATTACAGATGAGAACAGACTTGATCTCATTCCCAGCATTTATCTTTCTGATACTGGCATTCCCTGGGGCCAGGTGGCATTGAAAAGAGTTGTTTGTGATACCACAAAATCTATTAGAAAGTGGTGTGTGGCCTACTGCTGAATGAGAAGCTATCAAATCATGGACCTTCTCAAGCCAGCCTTAGGTTCAAAGGAATGAAATCCAAAGAAAAATAATTAGTAGACTAAAACAAAATCTTCTTATAGTCTATAAACAGAAAATTGTTCCTCAAGGGAGGAAGTATTTTCTTCTAAATAATTCCCTTTTTGTCTAAACCATTACCCCTTGGCTTAGCTCTACTTTCTATACGGAAATCTGCAGAAAATAGAGAATAGTAAATAAACAACCATGCTCTAAATTTGAGACTGTACACCAACCAGGAGATTTTCACGTCTACCTTTCTGCCAAACTCACCAATACAAGACTGGGCCAGTAAAGGAAGGCAATTACAATTTGGAGGACAAGATGGGATGCTGGTTCTTTTCTCAAGGATAAAAAGCAGTTATATTACCCATCATCCAATAACATTTCTGGGCATTCCCCTGACATACTTGTTGGTCTTCTGTTTTGATGAGCTCCACAGCTTTGGGGCACAAAAGTCCATTAATCTCATCTGTGAGGACATAATACTCTTGAAGTTAGAGGTGAACTCTTCAGCTTCTTTGGAATTCCCAGTGCACAGAGGTTGCCCAAAGCTGTCAGAGTCGGAGCTACCCAGAATATATATTGCTTTGCTAAATGCCAGTCCCCTGGAGGACTGGATGTCATTGACTGAAGAGAGGAAGTGGGCTAGAGCAAAGTTAAGGGTTAAGGATGCTATTAAACATGAATTGGCTCATGCCTTACCCACTCAATGTTCCCCTCTCTCTCCAATCATCTTGAGGAGAAGCTAGTGTTCTCTTGATGACCTCCAAGGCTTCCTATGATCTAGCTACAACACTCCCCACTTACTCCTCTCTTCTTCCTTTCCTTCTACTGTTCACTCTCCTCTCTACACAGTGATGCAGTGGGGGACAAGACTGTTCTCCCTGCCTAGAAGAACATGGCCTCAGCTTGAAAGCTAAGGCCAGGCCTCAGAGCCAAACAGCTGGATGTGATCAGATAGCTGCATTCCCAGTAGCCTGAACAGCAAGTTCTTTCTTGAAGGTAAATCCAAGTGGTTTACTTACATGACTGCTATTCCTCCGCAAAGTAACTCTCCCCAAGAGGTTTTCCCCGTCACCATCCCACCAACCTGCCAACTATGACCGGGGTGGGTGTCCCAACCATGTGCTCTTGCAATATCCTGGGCTCTCCCATCACTGCACATTCACACTGAGTGTCACTGCTCTTTTCCTATTCTCTGTCTCCCACTAGGCTGAGGACAGGAGCTGAATAGTCTCGTTCACTATTGTGTCCCCAATCCTAACCAGGGCCTGTCACATAGAAGACATTCAGCAGATGGCTGTTGAATGAAAAAAACTAAATGAATGAAGAATTACCAGCTGCCTCCATTCCCTTAACCTGCTCCAGAATTAATAAACTAACCTTGAACTTAGTGGTTATATAAAAATAAAAATATTGCTGGGCTTGGTGGCTCATCCTGTAATCCCAGCACTTTGGGAGGCAGAGGTAAATGGATTGCCTGAGCCCACAGGTTCGAGACCAGCCTGGTCAACTTGGCGAGACCTCAACTCTACAACAAAAAATTAATAAAAATAAAAACTTAGCCAGGCACAGTCACGTATGCCTGTAGTTCCGGCTACTTGGAAGGCTGAGGCAGAAAGATCACCGGAGTCCAGCAGGTCGATGCTGGGGTGGCTGTGAGTGTGCCACTGCACTCCAGCCTGGGCGATGGAATGAGACTCCAACTCAAAAATAAATAAACAAAAAACACACAAATAAATAAATAAATAAATAAAAGTGTTGCTGAAGAGTAGCAGGCCAGCCTCTCTGAACTGTTGCTATATTCTGCTTGTTGATTTGTGCTAATAACTACTGCCACTCGGCTGGGCTCGGTGGCTCAGCCTATAATCCCAGCACTTTGGGAGGCCGAGGTGAGTGGATTGCCTGAGCCCGTGGGTTCGAGACCCGCCTGGGCAACTTGACAAGACCTCATCTCTACAATAAATCAAAAATTAGCCAGGCGCAGTAGCGCGCGCCTGTAGTTCCAGCTACTTGGAGGGCTGAGGTGGAAGGATCGCCGGAGCCCAGCAGGTAGAGGCTGCGGTGGCCGGGAGCGGCCACTGCACTCCAGTCTGGGTGACAGAGTGAGACTCCAACTCAAAAAAAAAAAAACAACAAAAAACAAACTACTGCTACTTTTATTTTGGATTTGGACACAAAACTAGAGTACTACTTGAAGGAAGCCTCCGAAGTGTAGGGAACCCTGCTAAGAATGTGGAGCTTCAAAAGGCTCAGAAGAAGCTCATTACACACGTGTGCACACACAGCACATACGCACACCACTTTGCAACATCTAGCAGACCACATCTAGTAGAATAATTCCAAACTAAAATTTTCATCTCAAACCAATCAGCCCCAGACCTTCCAACTCCATGGCTGAGCCAAAGATGATATGACATGTCTATAAAGATATGAAAGAAAATATTAGAGAAAAACTCATAGCTACCCTCTAGACCAGGGTGTTTCCAGACTTTGGCTGTGCAATCGAATCACCTGGTGAGCTATTTAAATGCCAGAGCTCAGACCACACCTGAGACCAATGATGCCAGAATTTCTGGGAAAGGGAATGATATTTATTCAAGTACCCCAGGTCCTTCCAGGGCTGAGAACCACTGCCTTAGAATCTTCCTTTCATTGAACTCTCATCAAGCCTTACTACGTGCCAGGCATTCTATGAGGCACTGTCTTTTTTTTTTTTTTTAATATATTGATGTAACAATCTACCTCATCCATTTTACATGGACTGGTCTGCACTCTGGAAGAAAACCAGTTTTATAAACCCTCATTATTTACTCTATATTGTCAGAACACTGGGAAAATAAGAAAAAAAATAGTTTTTATACTCACTTGCTTAGGCTATCTCCATAAAATCTCAAGAGAAACTTTAGCTTGATGTTTATAGGAAAACTGGCAATGAGGCTAATTGAGAATTGAAGCCATTCACAGATGAACTCTATGGAGTTTAACTTATACACTTTAGTTTACATGTAATGAGATAAAAATTGTTAGTGTTTAGGGAGTCACAGAATTCTCCCTCCTTCTTTTCCCATCAAGCTCCTTATTCCTCCCGCATTCTCCATGAAAAAAATAAAATAAAATAAAGGAAAAAATCTGACTTGTGTGAGAAAAGCAATTAGTATAGAACCAATCCTCTATCTTCAGGGAGCTGTGTGGGACTAAGGATGTGAGTCATCTGTGTAGACTTACACACGGCACAGAGAAGGGAGGGTACCAAGGGACAAAGGAGACAGAGACAGGCCTGAAGAAAGAGAAACCTCAAGGAATTTAGGGGTGCTAAAGGTAGAAGAGGACAAGAGATATTAATGAATTTCTAGAGGCTAAGTGTCTGAATTCACTTACATATCTGTGACAGCATGAAGAAAAAAGACTAATACTTCTGCATGGGCCATGCTGCTGAACTCTAACGTCCCCTTGGGCAGGACTGCAAGGGTCATGCCTTTATATGAGTTCTATGGATCTAGCCCTTAAAATAGACATGTCCAATCTGTGGCTCACAGGTTGCATGCAGCCCAGGACAGCTAGACATGCAGCCCCACGAAGTCTTTTGACATGTGTTTTTTAGAGTTTATTTTCTTTGTGACCCCATGTGTAGTTCCATTTTGGAAGTTCACAGTCATGCCTTATGCATGACATTGCGTTTTTTTTGCAGCACATACATTTGTGAACAGCTGATTTCAATTAAGTACATGAAGAGCAAAATTCAAACAAACATTTCTGATGAGCACCTTGAGAACTCACTAAGAGTTGTGATCACTTCCATCAAACCAGACACTGATAGATGAGTTTTCCAAAAACAAGGTCAAATTTTCCACTAGTTTTGTATTGTTCTTCTTTTTCTAAACTTTATAATAAAAAATATAACAAATTTTAAAAGTCTTATTATGTATTTACACTAACTAGTTTATATAATTTATGTGTGACCCAAGACAATTCCTCTTTACTCAATGCAGCCTAGGGAAGCAAAAAGGTTATTCAATGTGACCTGGAAGTCAAAAGGTTGGACATCTTTGACTTAAAACGTGGCTAGTGCAACCAATTTTTTGTTGTTTTTAGCTAATTTAAATAGACAAATGTGGTTCATGGCTACTAATATTGGACAGCACAGCCCTACAGTGTTATAATCACAGGACATTTACACATCTACCCATTTGTTTACATGTGTATGGGCAGCTATTTACATTAGTGGTTGTGTATTTGCACCTAATTATATACCCTCATACCTCAAGAATGTACATATATAGATACCATTGCATAAGCAAAACACTTACCTCTTCCTGTAGAAGGATAAAAACAATAAAACTTGAAGCTGGAAATAGTGTATGGATCACTATAGGAAGATGTGGCACGGGCAGGACTGGAACAAGAAGGACCTAGGTGTGTTAGACAATGAGGTGAATTTGGAATGATACTTTCTAACTGATAACAACAACAATAAAAATCCAAGAACAAAAAGCAATGAAAGACAATCAATGAGAACCCCTTCCCCCCACCCCCCGTGGTTTGGGAATTCAAGGTTGGTTTCCCTTGATCTTTTCATCTTTTAACAAAAGACCTTTACAAATAACACAAAGCCCTCTCAAGCTGACTTGAACTGTTGAGGATGGCCCTGATAACTGGAAAGGACTCCCAGGGGCGTAGACAGAAAAGGAGACAAGGTGCTTCTTATCAAGTACAGCCAAACTGTCCAACTGATATTCATTCACCAAGAAAATTTGGGGCACTCTGATTTTCGTAAGAAGTACTTATTTCAAAGTTATTAAAAACTTTATGCCCCTTCTCTGCCTTGGGGTGGTGAATGTCCTCTTTCTCTTTCTCTTTCTCGCTAACTTGCTTTCTAAACAAACTATATTTTCTAATCTAAAAAAAAAAACTTTTATGCAATGGTATAGATACAAATCCATCTATCAGGATTACTAGTTTACTCAAAATGTTTACCATCACATAGACTAGAATACTGACTTTTTTCTGTTGAACAGGTAACTAAACGCTACCCGTATAAACAAAACAATAATTCTTCCATCCAGAGTCATGTAATTGTTACCAGCTAGGAATGTTATGATTTGCTTCCCAGGGCTCGTCCAATCCATCGAAGTCTCTTAAATGTGTACCCTTTACCAACACTGACCTTGCAGTTCTTTCAGTTTGCTGTGTTTCTGCCTGCCTCTGAGTCTCTGCCATGCTGTTCCCTCTCCATGAAACATTCTTCCCAAACTCTTGCCAAGTTAAACTGCATGTATCATTGTGTTCTAAACCTACAATCCTTAGGAATGCCATCTCCAACCCACCCCACCTATCCCCGATAGATCTGTCCTTCCTGCTTTACATTTTCATAGCACCCTGTTATTTGATTTCATAGCCCTTTTTCACAGTTTATTTGCTGAACTATTTGTGTATCTACTGTTAATTTTATCTTATCCTTGGGATTGTTAACTCCATGAGGTCAAATATTGTAATCTTCCTTGTTCATCACTGTACTATGTCCCCAGGGTTTAGTACAGTACCCAGCAAATAGTAGATGTTCAATAAATATGAATTAAAAGTTAAATGAATTCATTAAAATTTTTTTCACATTACCTTTACTTACCTAATTCCTCTCTTTCTTCATTTTGCTGTGTCATAAGTTGCACTATTATATAGTTCTATACAATAGTTAACAACTCAAATTCTAAGCCCTGTACATAGTTGACTAACTCTAATATTCCTTGTTCTGTTCCCCTTAAGTTCTGATAGACCATCTGGTGGCAAATCATTTAAGTCACAGCAGCTATAAACATGTGAAGACCCATCGTGAACCTGGTCTGATATCCAACCAGTCTTCTGGCTGCCACAGAAATGCCTCCATCCATTTCAGAAATGTGCTTACTACAGAAATGTGATGCTCAGCTCGCTGAATTTATGAGATGCGGGATTTTCAGGATAACTTCAATCAATAGAAAATAAACATTATGTTCTTACCTGAAGGCAACAGTGATATGACCGGCTGTGAATCTGGAAGTGAAATAAGATGGTTCTCAGAGAGTTATTGTAATGCAGAGATATGCTAACTTACCTTAGGGAGAATGGCTCACAGAACAATTAGACTTAATTGTCATGAGAACTATGGAAAAATTTAAAATATATATTGGTCAAAAGAGGATTCATCAGCAACGGAGACATAGAAATGAAGAAACAAACACCAGCACAAGGGGTCACGGGAAATAGAACCCGGACTATGGTCACACTGGCAAAACCTTTTCTCCCTCACTAGAGAATTGTTGAAGCTACCTGTGTCTATTGAGACAACTTCTTGTTTGGACTCTATGCTCATTAAGCTACCTTTGATTGCAATCTGATTTCTCACATACATCTGTTGACTAGGAGAGAGGATGTTAATCTTGCCAATATACACTGCCCAGTTGGCATCATAGTTCTGTCTCTCACTGGAAAGACATGCATTGGCACATCAGTCTTGGAAACTTGGTTAACCTGAGGGTACACCCCGCTGGGTGGGCAGCAAGAGTCAGGTATCAGAGTATGCTTAGCTGAGGAAGCCTAGTGCCTCCACCATGGGAGCTGCCCTGGCAAGCCCTGAGGAGAGTCCCTCGCTTTCCAGTCTCTCTGGGCAAAACCCCAAACTTGGCTCTACACTGTTTCTCTACTAATTTAAAATGGAGGTCAGGGGAAATTGAAACATCTGTTTGGACCAGCTACACTCTCCTAGAGGTCCTTTAGAACAGGGGTCCCCAACTCCCAGTCCTGTTGGGAATCAAGATTGCACAGCAGGAGGTGAGCCGCAGCTGAGCAAGCAAAGGATCATCTGTATTTACAGGCATGCCCCCTCCCCATCACTTGCATCACCGCCTGAGCTCCACCTTCTGTCAGATCAGCAATGGCATTATTCTCATAGGAGTGCAAACCCTATTGTGAACTGTGCAGGTGAGGGATCTATGTTGAGTGCTCCTTAAGAGAATCTAATGCCTGATGATCTGAGGTGGAGCTGTAGTGGTGATGCTAGCACTAGGAAGTGGTTACCAATACACATTAACATTAGCAGTGAGGTCTGACTGCACATCCTCCCCCACACCATCTGTGGAAAATTGTCTTTCACGAAACTGGTCCCTGTTGCCAAAAAGGTTGGGGACCGCTGCATTAGAAGATCTCAGTGACGAGATTTGAAATCCAAGTCACATTGTGGTGAAAAAAAAAAAAACTAATGGCTCTGGAAAGACAATTAAGACTGGGAGGAGGCCAAGAAGGAGGTGGAAGGAAAGAGCCAGGGGCCAATCTCCTCAACTCAGAAACTGAGGAGGCTACAGACACTGTAGCAAAGACATGAACATAAACATAGGGGAATATAAGTTACGAGTTAAGTCAATTGAAAAACTAAAAATAGCCAGGCTCGGCGGCTCAGCCTGTAATCCCACGCCTTTGGGAGGCTGAGGTGAGTGGATTGCCTGAGCCCGCGGGCTCGAGACCCACCTGGGCAAGTTGGTGAGACCTCATCTCTACAATAAATCAAAAAAACCAGCTGGGCGTGGTAGCACGCGCCTGTAGTTCCAACTACTTGGAATGCTGAGGCGGAAGGATTGCCGGAGCCCAGCAGGTCGAGGCTACAGTGGCCGGGAGCGGCCACTGCTCTCCAGTCTGGGCGACAGAGTGAGACTTCAACTCAAAAAAACTAAACTAAACTAAACTAAAAATAGAAATAGTGTTTCTATTGGGACTATAAAGGGGAGATGTGTCAAACCCAGTTCTATCATAGCAGGGATCAACAAATAATATTGATACTCAATAAATCAAGAATGGTAAGTTACAGCATTCAGTTAGAGATCTAGGGGCAACTAGTAGAAGATACAGCTTTAAAAGTGCTAAGTTTTCTCTCTCTCTCTCTTTTTTTTTTTTTTGAGCCAGGGTCTCACTCTGTTGCCCAGGCTGTTGTGCAGTAGCACGATTACATCTCAACGCAGCCTCAATCTCCTGAGTTCAGGCAATCCTTTTGCCTCAGCCTCCCAAGTAGCTGGGATTAGAGGCATGCACCATCACACCCGACTCATTTATTTTATTTTTGTAGAGAAAAGGTCTTGCTATTTTGCCTGACTGATCTCAAACTCCCAGCCTCAAGTGATACTCCTGCTTCGGCCTCCCAAAGTGCTGAGCCACTGCACCCGGCCCTAAGTGGTGGTTTTAAAAGTGTGATTGACTAAGAAGGTTTGGAGCAAAGGAGATTCTTTAATAAGTCCTTTATCACTATTATGATTTCTTTATTATTTGATTTTTGATCATCTGAATTTTGATTCATTTGTTCACTCAGCCAATATTTATTAAGTGCCAACTATGGGCAATGCAGAGACTAAGCTCTGGAAATATTGCATTAAACAAAACAAAAAATCTGCCCTCAAAAATGTAGTAGAAGAAACAAAATAAATAAACAAGTAAAATATATGATATGGCAGATGGTGTTAGGTGCAATTAAAAAAAAAAAGCTCTTTTATATGAGGTGAGAGATTTGAACACAGACTTGAGGAGGTGAGGAAGGCAGCCATGTGGAGTTCTGAGAGAAGAGTGTTCCAGGCAGAAGGAACAGTCAGTGCAAAGGCCCTTTGGCGGGAGTGTCTAGTGAGTTTGAGGAAGAGCAAGAAGACAATGTGGCTGGAATACCGTGAGTGAGGGGACACATTCAGAGAGTCTGTGGTGCCAGGATGAATGGGAGGACACCTGGTCTTTATTTTATAAGACTTTATAGTACGGTTTTATTGCCATACCCAGATTCGGGCCTTTAGTCTGAGTGAGGTGGGAGGCCCATTAAAGGGATTTGAGCAAAGAAATAACATCCAGATTTTGTTTAACATTATAACTTTTTTTGAGAATAGACTTTTCTGACATGATTAGAAGAAGGAACAGAGGACCCGATTAGGATAGAGACCAGTTGATAATAATTTTAAAAATTATAAATAAATTTTTTAAAAGACCTCTCCTAATTTATCACTAAATGAAAAGGCATGTTTTCTTGTTTTAACATCTGTGTGCTAAATATTTTTCAAGACACGATAGGAGAACTTTCTATACAGGCCCTTGGAGTTTCTTTTCATATGAAAGTCCAGCAACTACTAGGTTGTCCACCAAAACTATTGAAACTAAGAACGTAGATTTTAAAATTTGGAGACTTGACATTTTTAAAATAAAAAAAGTAAATGTATATTTTGCAATAAGAAGTAAATTTTGAAAAGAAAAAAATAAAAAGAATTTGGAGACTTGAGCAGCGCCCTTTGATTTTGAGTCATAAGTATTTGTGTCCCTGTTGTTCCCATATTCGTGCCTCCTAAACCTGGTTAATCATTAGAATGATGTAGGAGAGCTTTCCACAAACACAGATTTCTGGACCGAATTCCCCAGGAGATTCTGAATACTTTGGTTCAAAATGGGATCTAGTGGCCTGGTGTGGTGGCTCAGCCTGTAATCCCAGCACTTTGGGAGGCCGAGGCGAGAGAATTGCCTGAGCCCGGGAGTTCAAGTCCAGCCTGGGCAACTGGGGAGACATTGTCTCTACAAAAAAATCACAAAAACCAGCCAGGCATGGTGGTGTGCATCTGTAGTTCCAGCTACTTGGAAGGCTGAGGCGAAAGGATCGCCTGAGCCCAGCAGGTCGAGGCTGCGGTGGCCATGAGCTTGCCACTGCACTCCAGCTTGGGTGACAAGAGTGCAACTCAAAAACAAAACAAAACAAAAAACAAACAACAAAAAAAAAACAAAGTGAGATCTAGACATGCAAAGGATTTTCATGTGAAAGTAGCATACCAGGTGGGTGCATTGTCTTTGAGAATTTAAAGAACAGTCCTAGAATTAACTAAGCATTCACTTGCTTTTCAGCATTATTATGTGAAGGCAGTTTTAAACAATGTCAGTGATAAAATACTTCCCCCCCAAAATATTTTTTTGTTCTAAGTTCTAAGTAGTTACTGTTGGATTTAAGTAATAGATATACAATCCTAAAATTACACATTGTTATTATATCCCTTAATAAACACCATATTCTACATGGAAGTTAATTTGAAGAACTCCCAGTTGTATAGTCAGCCACGTGGTCTCACCTACACATGTTCATTAGAAGAGAAATTTTTTAACAGTTAAGGAGTACGAGTTTGCTTCGGGCTTAATTTGTGTCCTCCACACCTGTGGGACTACATGTTCTTGCATTCAAACAGGAGATTAAAAATAAACGAAAACAACACATTGGTAATAGTCTTAGTAAAGGTTAGAAATGAAACTTGAGTTACTTCGATTCTGTCATTCTATGCAATTACCTGGAGGTTTTATTTGTGTCAAATTTAAAACAAAATAGGACATAAATTATGAAGTCTAATATTATGTTTTGAAAAGGATGAATTTGGCCGGGCGCAGTGGCTCAAGCCTGGAATCCCAGCACTTGGGAGGCCGAGGCAAGAGGATTGCCTGAGCCCAGGGGTCTGAGACCAGCCTGGGCAACTGGTGAGACCTCGTCTCTACTATATATCAAAAAATTAGCTGGGCATAGCGCACACCTGTAGTTCCAGCTACTTGGAAGGCTGAGACAGAAGGATCGCCTGAGTCCAGCAGGTCGATGCTGGGGTGACCATGAGCATGCCACTGCACTCCAGCCTGGACAGCAGAGTGAGTCTCTGATTCAAAAAAAAAAGGTTGAATTTTATTTCAAATATGAACAATTTTATTGAATAGCACTTTAAAATAGAAAGTTATTCTTTCTTTTAATTATTTATAAACTAAAAATTCATCAGGAAAATGATATTTTATATGTAACATTATGTTATTGGTATTATCTATACATATATAATGCATTATATACACATTACATATTTATATATTTTATATAATCTATTCAGTTATTGCTGATTATTGCATATTTACTATTAACATACTGTTGTTACATAGAGAAGAAAGGTGCTTATCTGTTCCAGGTGTCAAATGCACTAAGGATCACAAAGTCTTCCTAGGATCACAAGGTCTTTATCTTTGTAAAAGTTCCCCAGCTGACTTTCTCACATTCAGCCAGATGCAGAAATCATGCTCTATCGCAGGTTTATCACTCACTGTATTTCTATATTCCCCATCTTCTCTACATCTACTCTAGTCCTAGTTTTCACCCCATTAGTTCCACTAAGGTCTCTGGAGTAAGTGAAGGGTGCTCATGAAAACCCTGGTTGCTTCTAGGAGATGGTGTCCTGGAAAATACTTAACAACTGGTTCTCTGGGGGATTTATCGCAACCGATTTCCATAGTGCAAATATTCCCAATATTTTGATTTCCAACCACCATAGTGATGTCAACCTGCATGGGAAGTTCCTGAACATTGAACAATGAGGTTTCCCCGTGCTGATAGAAGTCAGTTGTGCCCAGGAATGCCTAAGACTCTCTGCTAGAAGGATAATGGATTCTCATGGAAGAGTTTTGTTCATGTTTAAGAAACTGAAGTTCAGTTTTCTAGATTATTTCTGGAATTTGTGAGTTCATCCTTAAAAATCAGACCACTGTTACATACATTCTCCCTGCAAGGATCAGGATTAACAACCCTCCATGTTTCTTCTTTTAGCCGCTTTATATAATACACACCAGCTCATGTATTCTACCATGGAAGTTAATTCAAAGAACTCCCAGTTATACAGTCAGCCACGTGGTCTCACCTACATATGTTCATTAGAAGAGAAAGCCTTTAACAGTTGGGAGTTTGAGTTTGTTTCGGGTTTAATTTGTGTCCTCAACAACCTGTGGGACTACGTTTTCCTGCATTCAAACAGTAGAGTCTAAATAAACAAGAATAGCACATTGATAATAGTCTTAGTAAAGACTAAGAAATGAAACTTGAGTTACTTCGATTCTGTCATTCTATGTCATCGCCTGGAGGTTTTATTTGTGTTGAATTTAAAACAAAATAGGGCATAAAGCTTGAATGAAAAGCTGACTTTCTAGCAATCTGTATGTAAGCACATACCTACCAAAGTCTTCCTTCTCCCCTTAAGTTTGTTGATAGAATGTACCTAAGAGAATGTATGTCGCTTCACCTCTCCCCAGCCAACCTGTTCCCTCTATAATTCAACTTGTCTTTCTTCATTAATTTATCTAAGAAGCAGGTGGTAAAGAAGGAGACAAGTTCCCATCCTGACTTCACACCTACCAGTTAGAGGCATAAGCCGTAGCCAAACAGAACCAGGTTTGAGTCCCAGCTCTCGCGATTTATAGGGTGTGAGACCATCTACCCTCTCTGAGCCTCAGTAATAGTCGCTACCTCAAAGAGTTGCTGTGAGGTTTAAATGATATAACATTAGCAAAGTGCATTGCCTGTGCCTGAGACACAGCTAGCCTCAGCATATGCTATTATTATTCTAATTCCCCTGATAAGTATTAATAGTATTATTCCCCTAGACTTTTCAGTTGCCATGGAAATGAATAGCTGAGGTGCTGATGCTCACCTAGATACGTACTCTACTGGACTGAAAACAATCGAAAGATCTTTTCATATTGCTCAGTGCTTGCTCTTAAGATTACTCACAGAGCACTGTTTAGAAGAAATCCCAATATATAATTTCTCCGTATTACTTTGTATAAACAAAGTCGCAATACTTAATTCCTTCCTTTCATTTCACTGCTCACTTATTGTGTTTTGTTTTCTTAGCTTTTTTGTGAAAACACAAGAACGACATCTTATTCATCAGCAAGCGCCTTCACAGCACTTAGCAGAGTGCCTGGTAGGAAGTGGTGTTCAGTAAATATTTAATTGACTGCGTTGTTTATAGAAAAGGTTTGCACTATACTTTTGTTTGCTTACTTGCTGCAAATCTGTAATATTTTCCTATTCTTGATTCCAAGGGACTAAGGACTGTGGACAAAGCAAAGCAATTCCTGCCCTCACCAACAGGAATGTACACTATTTATATTAATGCAAAGTATATATGTACATAAATATATTCAGTTAATAAATGTGATCAGCGAGAACAATTTCTAAGCAATGCCCTAGAATAAAGAATATAGTTTTGTCAAAATGATCAGAATGCATTAAGGAGTCTCAGACCTGATGCATTTCCCTGTGCTTTTTTAGAAACTATGTAACCCTCAAAGAACACTTTGGGAATTGACCTAGGCTGTGTGCATGACTAATTGTTCAACACCTACCCACCTCCAAACATATCTTCCATACTGATCTTATAGTAGATTCAGCAGGAAGCAGGAAGTCTAAATACATTCTAGAGGCTTTTTACCAGCTACATGACTATGACTAGACATGAGAGGCAGCACATGCCAAGTGATTGTAGGAGGGAGGGATAGGGGGACTCCTAGACGGACCCAGGTGTCTGACTTGAACCATGGGTTGGGTGTTGTCGACTGAGTTGGAAACCTCGAGCAGAGAAACAATCTTCAGAGGGAAATGGTCTGGTTTTGGAAATGTCAAGTTTGAGATGCTTGTAAGTTATCAAAGTGCAGTGGTCAAGGAGAAAATTGGATATTGGACTTGCGAGACTAGACCCCGGAAGAGAATCTGTAGATTGTCTAGGGTAGGATGGTATCTTTGCAGCGACTTGAATGGTTTTAGTGTCCATCATACTCAGTGATCCATCACCGAGTAAAAAGAACTGAATACCACATGTTCTCACTCATAAGTGGGTCCTGAACATTCATCACAATACTAAAAGAGAGGGATCGGCAGTAACAGGATCCTGCCAGGGGTGGCAGGGCGCACATAACATAACTGAGGGTACCTGATGCTAAACCAGGGGAAGTGAGGACCAGTGGGAGGTCCAAACTTCATCTGCACGTAGACCCCTTATGTATCTAATCCTGACCTGTACCCCATCTTTAAAATAAAATTAAGAGGGAAAAGAGAGAGAGAAGTCTGGAATGAATACATAAAATGTAGTGGGGGCAGGTCCTCAACACATAGATGCCATTTGATAATATAGATGAATAAATTCACCTGGAGGGGAAATGGGAAACTCCTATCTAGAAAAGTCAGAGAGAAGAGTGAAAACCTGCAAAGAAGAAGATATGGATGGGACAGAGAAGTGGGAGACAGACCAAGAGAAAGCAGAGTCACAGAAGCCAGGGAAGAAACACTTGCGAGGCAGGTGCCAAGGCTAATTTCCTCAGGAAGCTGGCTCTGGGACAAATCTTGGCATTCCAGGATCCTCACCAAGTGGTCTCTTTGAGTTCTACCCTCGTGGAAAGGAAGGAAAAGAGACAGGGTGCGTAGAAAGAGAAGTCGAGCTGCACTGCAGAACCAAAGACACCCTGGCCCACCCACAGGTTGTCTGGAACTAGAATGGCTGTCCAGAGTCTAACTGGGGTGGTCAGTTCTTCACCCTCTACCACACAGTCATATTAAAGCATGATCTTGGCTGAGGGGCTGTCTGCAGCTAAGGTCATCCTCGAACAGGTTCAGAGGTTTACCCTTCTCACCCTCAGCTGCTGAGGCAACAACCCTTCACTGAAAAAGGAGATGTGAGGGTGAATCAAAGCGTCCATAGAGTGAGCAAGTTGTCAGCAGTGCTGAAGGTTCAGGTAAGCCAAGGGTGCGAGACTGTACACTGCTCTTGACAATAGCTTGGCGACATTATGGACTGGAACTCAGTTTTCGGAGGGTTGGAGAAATACAGGAAGTGAAGGAATGCAGGAGGCTGTATCCCCAACCCTTGTATTGGAAGGGGAGCTAAAAAAATGGAGTGAAGCCTGGAGAATGAAATATGGGATAAGAGTAGAATTTTTGTGTTGTGGTTCTCTCTCTCTTTCAATAGCTTTATGGGATACAAATAGTTTTAGGTTACATGCATTGCATAGTGGCAAAGAAATCTGGGGTGGCTGGTTTTAATATGGGAGATCTTCTTCCTTACGCTGACTCAACTGTGTTCCCATGCTTGGGTCCCATGAGCTACTTCCAAATGCTTAAGATAATCCCCCTTTATATGCTTGGGCTATATAAAGGTGGTTTCTTATTACTTGCAATGAAAATGTCTCTATCAGTTGAGATTTGATCAGAGAAGCAGGCTACTATGAGTGTTAAAGGATAAGACATTTATTATAGGATTTAGATCTTACACAATGGTGGGATGTGTGAAGTCTATGTAAGGCTGTTGCCTCTATGTCTGACTGGACCTAAGTCACTAGAGATCAGCCAGGTTGGCAGCAAGGAAGGCTACACAGGAAATGGGGGAGAGTAGGGACCAACTAGAACCCATGCAGACAAATGGAACTCATGGGGACAATTTACCTACAACCTTGATGTCACAAGAGACCTCTGGGAGAAGCTGGTGCCCTTCACCAGGGAGCTGCGGGAATACCTGGTCCAAGCCTCAGAACAACTGAGAAGAAAATTCAGCAGAAAATGGAGGAGTTGGGAGCCCAAATGCTGCCCTATACCCACAGGGAGCCAACAGATCAATGACAATGTGTGTAAGCTGCCACCAGGCCTGATGTGGGAATGACTGCTTCACTTCTGCCTTCCAAATCTCATCCAAATTTCTCTTGTGGCCAACCCTAATCCCAAATCAAACACAGATGTAATTTTGCTTCTCTAAATGTACACAGTAAAAAGCCACCTCAGAGCCCCCCAAATAACACAAGGGCTATAATTTCCTTGCAGAATTATTGCAAAGGACTAGAGATAATACAAGTAAATCTGACAGAGTGACAGACACATAACTGACCCTCAATAATGAGAGGGAAATGATAATGCTGTTGATGAAAATAATAGAGTAATTTTTGAAATGTTAATTTGTGATTTCTTTTCCTATGTTCCCTTATATTTTAAGAGAACCCTAATTGTTTTCCAATATAGTCTCTCCTTCTTCTTAGTACTACAATTTCCTCCAGTACTGTATTTAGAGCCAGGTATGGCCTCGTGAATTAGTTCAACAGTTTGGGAATAAAAATAACAAGCTGGCTTCTAGATAACCTTCTAAAATTACTGAGCTTAGGTTTTCTCTCTTTTTCCTCTATGTGACCAGGTGACAGACATGAAGGTGACCCAGCTTTGGCTGTGCAAATGGGGGCAACATCCTGGGGACTGGTGGGACTAGAAGATGGAAGGAGCCTGAATCCCTGCATGGCCACATGGAGCAGAGAAGCCTCAGTCACTTCGACTGGTTCAGCTCCTGTCTGCTTTTCAAGTCATCTTACTTTTGGGTCTCTTGTCATATTCACTTAGCCTATATCCTAACTAGAACACAAGCTAATTCTTTGTATCAAGCTTTTCTTCTGAAGGTCTAAAGCAGAAATTGCTTAAAGTCTCTCCTAGATTTAGATACCTAAGCCTATTGAATAGATGTTCCCAGGAAAGATAACAGATGAATTTTGGACCAGAATAAAGAGAAGAGGATTGAGGTCCTCAGGACCTATCAACAGTGGAGTCTTTCACCTCCCTCTCTGGCAGAGTCCCAGGAGTGCCATGTCTTAGGGGGAACACTGCATCATGCCACAGAGAAGCTGGACCCTAGTACACTAGACCCAAGTCTCATCATAGCATACCATGTTGGGAAGGCAGAGATGACAAATGTGAAGGAACTATTTGGGCTGAAACAAGGAAGGTCTTAGCAGTACCCAGTCAATCAATTAACAAAGGATCATACTAACGCTCCACCATTGAAAAACCCAGGAACATTTTACCCGACAGCAATCAGTGTGGAGCCTCAGTAATAACTGAGATGGATTTACCATTAGCTTGAGAGGATGGAGACTCTGAGATAGATTTATTATTATTTTTTAAAAAACCACAGAAATGTGATATTTCTGGCACTCCAAAATTTGTAGGTGTAGATCAATCAAATACAATAATCTTTTTTGAAAAAAATTATTATTATCCAAGAGTCACGCCAAATTTTGTATCCATACCAGAGTAATCCCTGCCTTGGCTCAGGGACCAGCTAAGGCTGAGTTGCAGAGTGAAGGTATTTGTGTCTACAATGAGGAAGAACAGGGAGGCAAGGTAGGGGACACCCTTGAGCTCTCAAAGGACTATGGCTTTCATGCTGAGTTCCTCTGATGTCTATCAAGTTATTCTTCTTTCCTCAAGTACTGAGCTTGATAAAGTCAAATAGGACTAGCTTGAGGACAGTGCTTACTAAGTATCCTCCATCTCAAGTTCATCAGGGGCAATGAGTGCCAAGATATCAGCATCACCAGGCGTTTGGGTCTCTCCAGGGCCTTAGAATGACAGAAGAGCCACAACCAAGAAGGACTCTAGAGACTCTACAAACCAACCTATCCTGTACCCACATGAACACGCCAGGTCTCGGAGAGGAAAATAGACTTGCCCACATTTTCACAGCTAGTTGGAGGCAGAGGCCAGTGGTCTTAATTCCCAGACCAGTCCCTAGTTTGTTACACACAGGAAGGACCTAGAGAAAATATTGTCCCTTGATTTTATGGGGGGGGCAATTTAAAGAGGAATGAAATTCCCTATTCCCCTTCCATAGTTCTACCCAGGTGTCATAAATTGTCAGTATTCATTTCAACTCTGGAAGCCTTAAATCCATAAGCCATTATATTGACATAAGCAGGAACAGAACTCCATGTGAATGTAGAGGGGAATGTGGAAGTCAAAGGATGCTGACAAGTGGGCTTTCAGAGGACTCTGGGATTGCTGTCTTCCAGCTGTGTTGTAGTGTCTTTTTTCATTTTCTCTCTCTCCCTCCCTCTCTCCCCTTCCATTCCTCCCTCCCCCTCCCGGGCCCTCCTCTCTGTTCTCGCTCTCTCTTTCTCATTCTCTCCCTTTCTCCTTCTCTCACAGACATACAAACCATTCTCAGCTAGGGGAAGGTGCAAGAGGGGATAGAGAGAAGAATTAGAAGACCAGCCCAGAGGGTGAAGATCCCTCCCAAGCTAAAATATGGAATTTTCCTAGTGGTCAGTGTCACTTGGAAACCTTTGAGATGCTTTGTAAATTACAAAGGGCTTATAAATTGTGGAGAGGTTCATCATAAAGGCCTGAGATTTTATGGCTTCAAAGCAGGTGTAACAAACAGCTGGAGAAGGCAAACAAAGCTGCTTCTTGGCAACCACGTGCAAGGAACCAGGGAAGTGAGGTGGCCAGCCCAGCTGTCTGTTCTCAAACCCTTCCTTCCTCTCTTCCTTCTGCCCTGCCTCCCTCCCTCCCTCCCTCCCTCCATCCTTCTTTTCTTCCCTCCTTTCTTTTTCTTGCTCATTAACTTATCCAAAAACACGTATTTGAGTTTATTCTATACGCCAGACACCCTGCTTTGAGGCTGTGATTAAAAGATAACCTTTAGCCTCTACCCTAGAGGACACTGCACCATTTTTATAGATTATTTATTCATTCATTTAATACATATTTATGAGCTGCTGGGTTAGAAAAAATACAGACCTCTGGGATTGGAGTTTCCACTGATTCATGCCCTACACAATTAGTAGCTTCCTTCTACTGAACATCCAGAGAAATACACAGTTCTTCTCAAGATTGATTACAGAATTGTCTTTCTTTTTTCCCATTCTTTTCTCAACTCCTAAACTCCTCTATGCCTGTGTCCATTAATCTTTCTTCCCAAATACGGAAGTAGTTGTGCCTGAAATTCCAAATTCCCTGATTTCAGACAGGCCTGGGGGAGTAAAAATAAGCATATGAATATTTAGCAAAAATGAGTGCTATGCGAAGCTTGAAGTACTGTTGTCATAATGCAGAGCCCGCTTTAATCACTGCCACAGGGAAAGCATTTGTCGCTGTCTTATCACACAGGAATGATTTTCCCATTGGCAATGGCAGCTTGCCAGCTGGCTCCGGAACCTGTGCCTTCCTGGTCCTTCAGGTCACAATATCAGTTGGCATGTCCCACCACTGCCAGGCACTGACATTTCTATTTTTGCAGGAGGTGCTGGGTCAGGAAACAAAACTGCAGAATCACAGACTATTTCTTATTTACATTGAATGTGAATCTCATTTTGGCTCAGAAGTGCACGAGTTTCCAACCCTTATGGTTCAACACATCAGAGATGGCTTGGAGATTTGCTGATTAAAGTCAGCTAATGGTCTTCTCATCTTATCATTCCCTTTAGATTCCCAAGGTGGGTGATAGGGAGTGTCACTGTAATCTGCAGTCATTTTCCATTTCTAAATAAAGGAGCAAATCATCTGGGACATCACCTTCATCCAAATCCAGCTCAGAATGAGCACAAGTGAGTGATCGCTTGTATGGAAAAAGTAAAGTCCTTTAGGAAAAGGGTTTGGAATTACCATTAGCTGCCTCTCTCAACAAATGTTGCCAAAAGCGCTTTTAGACCTTTATCTGAGTCAATGCATAGCCATTTAGATTCCATGATAGCTACCTCTTAGAAATATTTTGAAATTAAATTAGCACTTCTGAGTTTACCCAAGATGGAGTAACAGAGATCAGATTTATATTCCTCCATAAAAATAAAACAATAAATAGACAAAATATATGAAATAACAATTTTCAAGATGCTGAATAGCAAGTGATAAAGGATTCCTGAGAACTTAGAAATAGACAAGATGAATGCTGTAATAGTCTCAGCTTGCTGACTCAAGAGATTTTATGGGTTCTCACTCATAAGAGGATCCTGAACATTTATTACAATACTGTAAGAAAAGGATTGGCAGTAGTGGGAAACTGCCAGGGGAAGGGGGGCACACATCTCAAGCCAAGCGAAGCAGGGATCAAAGGGAGGCCCAAACTTTACCTGTATAATGACCATGTGTATACAATCCGGAATTGTAACTCACATCTTTAATATATATATATTATATATATGTGTGTGTGTGTGTGTGTGTGTGTGAGAGAGAGAGAGAGAGAGAGACTTTATGGATTGCATTTAGGAAGGAAACACGTAGGCAAAATGTGGTGGGCTCCCTGGATTGAGGAAGGAGACTGAGAGTCTGAGAGACCAAGCCAGCTAGAATTTTTAGGACAGACTATTAGGGAGAAGATATCAGCATGTAGAAAGCACTCTGAAAATCTCAAAAGAGTCTGTCTCAAGTATTCAGCTGATGTTGATCAATGTGTGCATGTGAGGTTGGAGAAGGAACCACTCAAAAGGATTAGAGGTAGTAGTGGACAGCAATTACATACAGTTAGGAATAATACTGGTTCCCATCAGTGAGATTGAAAAACCTCATGATTCATGAGCATTGGGTAACGTTCACAGACGAAACTTACTTTAGTAGTGGGTAAAAGTTAGACTTCCATTGGACACTGCTCGAGTCCTGCTTAACAAGTCTTAAAAACAAAACCAAAAAGGATCAAAATATTTCCAAATAACTGTATCCCAGAAAAAAACTCTAGAATATTTATAAAGGAATACAAAAATATCTAGTAACCAAAAAAGTAAAATTCAGTGTATAGCGTCTAATCAAAAATTATCAAGGTTACAAAGAAGCAGGAAAATACAGCTTATAAGAAGGCAAAAGACTAATCAATTTAAACTAATCCAGAGTTCATACGGATATGAGAATTGGCAGACAAGGACATTAAACAGCTACACAACTACATTCTTTATGTTCAAAAAGTTGAAACATAGAAGATTTTTTTCTAAGAAACAAAAATCCAACTCAGCTTCTAGAGATGAAAACTACAATGTGTGAGATGAAATATACTTTGGATGGGATTAATGGCAGATCAGACATTGCAGAAGAAAAGATCAGTGAATTTGAAGAACTCATAGAAACTATTCAAAATGAAACACAGAGTGAAAAGAGAATTTCTAAAATGAGCAGAGTATCGGTGAACTGTGGACACTGCAAAAAGCTTCATATAAGCCTAATTGGAATCCCCAAAGGAGAGGAGAAACAAAAATATTTGAAGTACTAATGGCCAATATTTCCAGATTTGCTGAAAACTATAAACTCAGAAACACAAGAGAGTCAGCAAACCCTAAGCACAGATAGAAAACAAAAACAAAAAGAAAAAAAAAACTAGACAAAGGTTACAGTAATCAAACTGATCAAAATCAGTGATACAGAGAAAATCAGAAAAACAAAGAAAAGTATAACAGCAGTTTTTAAAAGCAGAAACAATACAAGTAAGAAAATAGTGGAGGAGAATCTTTAAATTGCTGAAAAAAAATTGAACTAGAATCTATACAAGAATAAAAAAAGTATTTTTCAAAAACAAAGATGAAATAAACACTTTTTCAGAAGTAAAACTGAAACAATTTGTCATCAGCACACCTACACTATACGAAATGTTAAGGAAAATTATGCAGGATAGAAATATTGACATAAACAAAAGAATAAAGAACTTCCTAAAGGTAATGCATGGGTAAATGTATAATTTTTTCTTATTATTTAAATCTCTTTAAATATAATTATTTAAACAAAAATTATAACAATGTAGTATGAGATTTATAATATATGCTTGTGTGTATAAAATGCATGACAACTATATCATAAAGCCTAGGAGGAAAGAAATGAAAGCATATTGTTGTAAGACTCTTATATCATGCATGAAGTAGTATTATCATATTATTTGAATGTAGACTGTGATAAGATAAATTTTATACACCCTAAGGGAATCACTAAAATAACAAAACAAAAAATTATAACTAATAAGCCAACAAAGAAGATAAAATAAAAGTATAAAAATTTAATCCCAAAACTATGTCTAAGATACTAAAAACAAATCCTGCTGAAAATTAAGGCTGCCATTTGCAGGACATAGGAAGTAGTAGAAGATCGAAGAACTGTGAGAAAGAACGGAATTACCCGAGAGGGAAGAATGGATGCTGAATAGAAGGTAAGGATATAAAAGTGCCATGGGAAGAAAGTAAGGGAAATTGGAGAGATAGAAGGTCAAGAATGAAGGAGAGATATTTGGGACAACTTCTATGCTCTATCATTTAAAATAGTAAAGCCTTGCCCTTTAACTCACCCTTCAATTGTCAAAAAAAAAAAGAAAGAAAAAGAGAAAGAAAGAAAGAAAAAGAAAGAAAGAAAGTTAACCACTACATTGTTCCTCATTTCTCAATAGTCCCCACACCCTGCATTCAACTGATTACTATCTCACAGGACAATGAAAAAAACAGCAAACATTGGGTAGGAACTCTGATTCATACATAAGAAAGTCTACCAACCTACTACATCTGCCCCTAACTGGCGCTTCCTGCCTCTTGGTTCAAGTGAAAAAGTATCCATCCTCCCTTCCCTCCTTCTCATCTTACCTAAGACATGGCTTTTGCTTTTACATCATAGTTTTTTTCTCAATAACGGATCATTCTTTGTAGCATAGATGTGTTCTCTACTGTTTGAATGCACTCTGCTTCCCATCACGTAATCACTGGGATAAACCTGCTTCTAACCCATCTCATGCTGACCGAATTTTACGACTAATTTTGCTCCTTCATTTCCTGCTATGAGTGCCAGACTCCTCTTAACCACTAGCAGTTTTGACTATAGCTCTGAATCTTGGCTGCCTCACACACATGCTATCTACACCCATGGTACAGTTCCTTGTTCCTATCATATGCAATTATGTTTAAATGATCCTATGATATATGAAAAATAATAATAATATCCCCATTTACAGATTTTTAAAAACTGAATGATGTTGGATGAATTACCCAAGGTTACATAGTAAGTGTAACAGCTGGGATTTAAGCCCAGTTATTCTGACTACAAATAATTTCATTACCTCAGAGCAGCTGAGATCATGGCAATAGCCACAAGCCTTGGGTGAGTTTTGAAACTCTGATTGCTCTTCAGATTGTACCTGACCTGGTAAATTTCTGGGAGACTGATTCTCTTTAACAATCAAGGGAGTTCTCCCATCTTTTCTGCCATTCTTCTGTTCCTCCAACTCCTCAGAAATCCAGCCCTTGGGTGAGGAGGATTTTCTGTTCTGTCTTTGGTAGAGGTTATTTTGATTAGAGGTAGGGCAGTGAGATAAAAAAATCAGTGTATCAGTGTAGACCAAGTTCTTGCAAAATTCCCTAACCTACATGAACGATCAGAACCAGTATAACAATCTTGTGAGTTAGCAACTTGAGACACCATTTATTTTTGTTTGTATTCGTGTATGTATCACTTGAACTAAGGTGAAATCCACTATTTAGTAGAAAATAGAAGGAATATAGCATGTTGGAGGACTTACAGTACCAGATATCAAGACTTAATTCATAAATGTAATCAACATAATATGGCATTATCACAGACAGTCAAATAGGGAAAGCAAAGAAAGCAGAAATCACACGTGTAAGATTTTTAAGTACTAAGATGAGAAAGCATAAAACCATTCTGCCTACCACATGTAATAAGACAGAATGATAGCTCTAATTACAAACATGTCAGTCATATCAACAATTGCAAATGGGCTAAAATAATCTATTATATGAAATTGGTCCTCAGAGAAAGATCCAACTATATATTGTTTATGAGGAACGTTTTATAGAGGAAACAAAAGAAGACTTGAACAAGTGAAGAAGCATGTCTGTTCTTGGAGAGAAAAACTCAGGCTATAAAAATGTCAATTCTTTTTAAGTTTAATTTATAATTTTGATACACTTCCCAATAAAATTATCAATAGGAATCATTTGAAACTATATAAAATAATTATAAAATTCACATAAAAAAGAAATTTCCAAATACATTCTAAAAAAATAAATGATTAGATGCTAATGCATACTGTGAAATGGCAATTTAAACAATGTAGTGCATGAATTAATAAATACGTGAGTGGTTTAGAATAGAAAGCCTGATACAAATCCAAATAAATTGAGAAATTAGTAACTTGTTAAAGGAACATTTCAAATAGAATAAACTATTGCTTAACACATGATGTTCAAACAAATGAGTAGTCAGCTAGAAAAAAAATAAAGTTAAATCATGGTCTTAATGCCATACACCAAAATCAGTTCCAGAGAGATCAAAGATTTGAATGAGAAAATTAATTCATAAAAGTGCTAGAAAAAGAGAGTTTCAAGCCGGGCTCAGTGGCTCAGTCTGTAATCCCGCACCTTTGGGAGGCTGAGATTGCCTGAGCCTGCGGGTTCGAGACACGCCTGGGCAACTTGGCGAGACCTCAACTCTACAATAAATCAAAAAAAAATGAGCCGGGCATGGTAGCGCGCGCCTGTAGTTCCAGCTACTTGAAAGTCTGAGGTGGAAGGATTACCGGAGCCCAGCAGGTCGAGGCTGCGGTGGCCGGGAGCGGCAACTGCACTCAGTCTGGGTGACAGAGTGAGACTCCAACTCAAAAAAAAAAAAAAGAAAAGAGAGTTTCATAAGTTTGTCGCAAAACCCAACTATGAAACAATAGAGTACTACATTAACTCTTTAAAAACACACAAATGAGCCCATTCCTGTATATTTAAATATCAAGGGCCGGGCTCGGTGGCTCAGCCTGTAATCCCAGCGCTTTGGGAGGCCAAGGTGAGTGGATTGCCTGAGGCCGTGGGTTCGAGACCCACCTGGGCAACTTGGCAAGACCTCATCTCTACAATAAAAATAAAAAAATGAGCCAGGCGTGATAGCACGCGCCTGTAGTTCCAGCTACTTGGAAGGCTGAGGCAGAAGGATCGCCTGAGCCCAGCAGGTCGAGGCTGTGGTGGCCGGGAGCAGACACTGCACTCCAGTCTGGGCGATAGAGTGGGACTCCAACTCAATAAATAAATAAATAAATATCAAGAGACACTGCCATAAAGACAAACATATAAAAGGCAAAATGGCGGGAAAAAAGAGAACCATATTTAAATAAAGGCTAACAGCCTTAATTTAATAATAGTAAATACAAATATGAAAAGGCCAATGATAGGAACATAGGAAAATTTTATTTGTTTAAGCATATATTTTATTTTTGAAAGATTTTTTGGTACAAATTTATGGTGTATTTGTTACATGCATAGATTATTTAGTGGTCAAGTCAGGACTTTTAGGATGTCCATCACCCAAATACTTTATATTATACCCATCAACTAATTTCTCATCAACCACCCCCCTCTTACCCTGTTTTCCCTCTGAGTCTTCATTGTCTACCATTCCACTCTTTACATCCATCTGTACACATGTCTTAGCACCCACTTATAAGTGATAAAATACGTGGTTTGACTTTCTGCACCTGGCTTGTTTCACTTATGATAATAGCGTCCAGTTCCATCCATGTTGCTGAAAAAGACACGATTTCATTCTTTGTTACTGCTGAATAATATTCCATTGTGTTGATATATCATATTTTCTTTATTCATTCAGGTATATATATATATATATATATTTTTTTTTTTTTTTTTTTTTTTGAGTTGGAGTCTCATTCTGTCATCCAGGCTGGAGTGAAGTGACACACTCACAGTCACCCCAGCATCCACTTGCTGGGCTCAGGCAATCTTCCCCCTCAATGTTCTAAGTAGCCAGAACTACAGGCACACACTACCATGCCCGGCTAATTTTTTATTTATTGTAGAGATGAGGTCTCACCAAGTTTCCCAGGCTGTTCTCAAACTCGTGGGCTTAGGCAATGCCCTCACTTCGGTCTCCCAAAGTGCTGGGATTGCAGGCTTGAGCCACCACACCCAGCTAGTATCTTTTTTATATACTGATTTTTTTTCCTTTGGGTAGATACCCAAGAGTGGGATTGCTGGATCAAATTGTTCTATTTTTAGTTTTTTGAGAAATTTCTATACTATTTTCCATAGAGGATGAACTAATTTACATTCCCACCAAGAGTGTATAAAAGTTCTCTGTCTCCTTAACATTATCTATTATTTTTGGTCAGGCATTCTGACTGAGGTAAGAAGATATATCTCACTGTGATTTTAATTTGCATTTTTCTGAAAGTTAGTGATGTAAAGCAATTTTTAAATATACCTGTTGGTCATTTGTATGTCTTCTTTTAAAAGTGTCTGTTCATGTCCTTTGCCCACTTCTTAATGGGATTATTAGTTTGTTGCTGTTGTTGAGTTGTTTGAGTTCCTTGTATATTCTGCTTATTAATTCCCTGTAAAATAAATAGTTTTCAAATATTTTCTCCCATTCTACAAGTTATCTGTTCACTCTTGATTATTTCTTTTGCTGTGCAGAAGCATTTTAGTTTAAATCTCATTTGTTACTTTTGGTTTTGTTTTCCGTGCTTTTGAGTCTTTGGGTGGACCAACATCCAGAAGAATTTTCTCTAGGTTTTCTTCTAGTATTTTTATAGTTTCGGGTTTTATGTTTAAGCCTTTAATACATCTTGAATTGATTTTTGTATATGGTGAAAGATAGAGGTCCAGCTTTGTGTTTCTACATATGGCAACTCTATTTCCCCAGCAACATTGATTGAAAAGGGTATCTTTTCCCCAATTTATGTTCTTGTCAGTTTTGTCAAAGATCAGTTGGCTTAAATATGTGGCAATATTTCTGAGTTCTGAATTCTATTCCAGTGATCTATGTGTCTACTCTTATACCAGTACCATACTGTTTTGGTTACTCTAGCCTTGTAATAGAATTGAACTCATGTAACGTGATGCCTCTGGCTCTGTTCTACATGCTTGGTGTTACTTTGGCTATTTGGGCACTTTTAGGTTCCATATTTAGGATTGCTTTTTCTAATTCTGTGAAAAATGATGTTGGTATTTTGATAGAGATTACATTGAATCTGTAGATTGCTTTCGACCATATTCTCGTTTTAACTATGTTAATTCCTTCAGTCCATGAGCATAGGATGTTTTTTATTTATTTGTGTCTCTACATTCTTTCATCAGTATTTTATAGTTTTCCTTGTCAAAATCTTTCATCTCCTTAGTTAAATTTATTCCTAGGCATTTTTTTTTAGCTGTTGTAAGTGGGGTGCCATCTAGATTTCTTTCTCAGCTAGACTATCATCAATATAATTAGAAATGCTGCTGATTTTTATATGTTGATTTTGTATCCTGTAACTTCACTGACTTCACTTATCAAATCTAAAAGTTTTTGGTGGAGTCTCCAGGATTTTCTAGATATAAGTCGATATCACCAACAAACAGAATTAATTTGACATTCTCTTCTCAAATTTGGATATATTTTTATTTCTTTTTCTCACCTGATTGCTCTGGCTAAGACTTCCAATACCACATTAAATAGGGAAGATGAGAGTGAACATTTTTTACTTGTCCCAGTTCTTAGAGAAAATGCTTTCAACTTTTCCCCATTCAACAAGATGCTAGCTGTGGGTTGTTATACATGGCCTTTATTATTTTGAGGTATGTTTTTTCTATGCCTCATTTGTTAAGAGATTTTATCATGAAGTGATTCTGCATTTTATAAAGTGCTTTTTTATGTGTCTATTGAGATGATCATATGATTTTGTCCTTGATTGTGTTTATGTGACATATCACATTTATTGATTTGCATATGTTGAACTATCCTTGCATCTCTGGTAAAAATTCCATTTGCTCATGGTGTATTATCTTTTTGTTGCTAGATTTGGTTTGCCAGTATTTTGTTGAGGATTTTTGTGCCTGTATTCATCAGCGATGCTAATCTGTAATTTTCTTCATTTGCTGTGTCCTTGTCTGGTTTTGATATCAGAGAGATACTTGCCTCATAGAATGAATTAGAGAGAATCCCCTCCTCCTCAATTTTTTGGAACAGTTTAAGAAGGATTGGTATTAGTTTTCATTTGAATGTTTGGTAGAATTCAGCTGTGACTCCATCGGTTCTGGGATTTTTTTTTTTTTTTTTTAAGTACTGATTCAATCCCACTACTCGTTTTTGGTCTGCTCACGTTTTTTTATTTCTTTCTGGCTCAATCTTGGGAGGTTGTATGTTTCTAGGAATACATTTCCTCCAGGTTTTTTTGTAGGTGTATACTTGTTGATAATAGTATCTGGTGATCTTTTGTATTTCCATGGGATCAGTTGTAACATCTACTTTTTCATTTATGATTTTCTTTATTTGAGTGTTCTCTCTACTTTTCTTGGTTAGTCTACCTTGTGATTTAACAATTTTGTTTAGCTTTTCAAAAAGTCAACTTCTTGTTTTGTTAATCCTTTGTATTTTTTTTTAGTCTCTATTTCATTTAGTTCTGATCTGATTTTTGTTATTTATTTTCATCTTTTAGTTATAGATTTTGTTTGTTCTTGACTTTATGACTCCTTGAGGTGCCTTGTTAGATTGTTAATTTGTAATATTTTTACTCTTTTATGTAGGCATTTAATGCTATAAATTCCTTCTTAGCATTGCTTTTGCTATATCCCACAGGCTTTTAGTATGTTGTGTTTTCATTTTCATCTGTTTTATTCATTTTTTCATTTCTGTCTTAATTTCTTCAATGACCCTCAGTGGTCATTCAGGATCATGTGTATTTGTATAGTTTCTGAAGTTCCCTTTGGTATTGATTTATAGATTTATTCCACTATGATCTGAAAAGATAGTTGATAAAATTTCAGTTTTTAAAAATTTGTTGAGGCTTGTTTTGTGCTCTAACATATGGTCTATCTTGAAGAATGTACCATGTGCTGATGAAAAGAATTTATATTCTGAAGCTGTTGGGCAGAAAGTTCTATAAATTAGACATATATTTTAAAATCCTCTAATGCAATTTTTGTCATTTCCTAGTCTATCTCTGACATTTTAAATATAATAATGGTCATAATTGATTGAAACTCTACTTATTTTTTATATGACGTTCCTTCTATATATTCTCTTTTTATTCATTTAGCCATCCTGAGATACCAATTCCTATTTGTTTCACATCTCTGGTTTCCCAGATAACCCTTATGAACAAGTCTAAGTATGAAGAGTAAATTGAGATCAGCTACCTGCTACACAGAAAACCATGTAGCTTGAACTCAGGTCTATTTAACACCTAAACCTGAGTTCTCATATTCTACCCTTTCTTCCAATCAATTCTATTGGATGTTTCACAAATATCTGCCATATCTCCTGATATTACTCTTGGGTAGACAAAGAATGATAATTGATCCTATCATCTTTTATGTTGAGCTCATACTTTTGAGCTGCACTCTTCTACAAGACAGATTACAGGAACTTCAAAGAAGTGAAGACATTCAAATCCCAGCCCATGGTGGATCCATGTCTGCTTTCATTCTAGATGGCATTTACCATGACTTCCAAAGCCTTCGTTCACTCCTCCCCTGAAATGTTTCATCTGCACAAAGCCCATTTTCCAACTGGTGTCTTTCTAAGATCACTGTTCTTCTGGTGTTAACAGAGAACAGTAAGTAACAGGGTTTTATTTTATTTTCGTTCTACTTCTTACCCAGAGAAGTCCTTAAACTCTTCTGTTTACAAGACTCCTATTAGGTTTCTATATTTGTAGGTTTTGTCCTGAACCAAAGTCAGCCTGGATTCGTATTTGAAATTCCCTAAAATGTAGAGAAGAGGAAAAGGAAGGAAAAGAATGTTGTTGTTGTTGAATGCCTATCCACTGAGAACAGTAGAAGAGCCATTATTGGTTTTGCCAAAATTAGCATTGCTAGATAAATTGGAAGCCTTATATCTTTCTGGTTGCCGGGAGAGTATGCAAGCTAATTTTAGTCCACTGTGTAAATATAACCAGCACTGGTATGCACTGGCCTTTAATATCCACAAGGGTCAACAATGTCCTGCAGCAGCCAGAGAAAGTGCCTACACTGGACCACTATTGTCTGAATATCCTGGATCCTTAGGGCCCTGATCCTCCCAGACATTAATTTTCCACGTGGAAGTGACCTTGGAGATCCTTTGGCCTGACCCTCTGCATGGGGCATGTCCTTTTCCACATCTCTGAGCAGAAAATTGCAGCAGCAGAGGCAGCACTTGGCTCTGCAGCCTTTGAGGCGGGTGCAGCCTCAGCCGTTTCCTCTTAGCAGTGTAACTCTCAGGCAGAAGAGCTGAGAATGAGATTTTGGAAGGAAGTATTGAGTATGGTCTTGTTTCTTTTTTTTTTTCCTAGAAAAAAAATGCCCTTTTGACTCAACTTCTGGAACACCCTCTCCTCTAATGAATATGCTGCAGCTAAATGTAATTGTTTTTCAATCTAATAGCCAGAAGAGGTCACAGTAGAGTTTATACAGTCAATCCTCTGAATTCTATTTCCTCCAGAAATCTGGCAGGGGCAGAGTTGATTTTATTTTTGTTCTATTTCTAATCCAGAAAAGTCCCTCAGCTCTCCTGTTTACAGGACCCCTGTTAGGTTTCCACATTTGTAGGTATTTATCCTGAACCAGAGTCAGCCTGGATTTATATTTGAATTTTCCTAAAATGTAGAGAAGAGAAAGAGAAAGGAAAAAGATGTTGACTCTGGGAGGTGAACACAACCAAGGCAGAAATAAAGCACAGAAGAGGCAACTACTCCAACTGTCTAGAGGCACAGGATTTGAGTCATGCATATGAGGAACATTTTGTTTGTCCCTCAGCATCCTTGTCTGCTAAATGAAAATATTTATAGTTCCTACCGCTTAGAGCTTTTGTGGAGCTCAAGTGATGTGATACACGCCAAGCCTTTAGAACAGCTTCTGGAAAATGACAAATGCCTAATAACGCTGACTACTGTTTTATTGTTGTTGTATAGATTGAAATCACAGTTCCTATTTATGAGTTAGAGGACCTAAACTTATATTTTCTCATCTGCAAAATGGGAATAAGGAAAAGCCCTACCCCATAGGGCTGCGTTATGATCAAATGAATGGAGAGACACAAAGCTCCTGGCTTTTGCCTGGCACCTGTATGTGCCCAGGGTGTGGGTGTTCCTCCTATCATTTCTTCAGGTGCTTGAGAACTCTTTTTACTCAGCAGTCACAATTGCTTGCAAACCACTCCAGTGGTTCCAAAGACAATTCTGTAATTGCTAAAGACACTTAGCAGAAGACGTAAATGTTTTCTGTTTTTGTTGTTGTTGTTGTTGTTGTTGTTTTGAGTTGGAGTCTCACTCTGTCACCCAAGCTGTACGGTGGCATGTTCATGGTCACCACCTCCTCGACCTGCTGGGCTCAGGCGATCCTTGCACCTCCACCTTCCAAGAAGCTGGAACTACAGGCACACACTACCGTGCCCAGCTAATTTTCTGATTTATTGTAGAGAGAAGGTCTCGCCAAGTTGCCCAGGCTGATCTCGAACCCATGGGCTCAGGCAATTCTCTCACCTGGGCCTCCCAAAGTGCTGGGATTATAGGTGTGAGCCTCGCCACTCATTTTCAGTATTTTATTTTGATGGATGCTGAGGAAGATAATGATAAAGACAAAATGACTGCAAAATATGTAACTATGTAAAATGTATTTTTTTAAAAAAACATAAAATAAGGTTCAATAAAGAAAGAAAACATTTATTTTTTGTTTCTTTCCTTCATCTTGTTTCTGAGTTTTGTTTTGTTTTGTTTATTTGAGTTTTGTTTTCTAGGTCTTGTTTTGTTTGGGTTTTTTTTCCTGACTTTTGTTTGATTGTTTTTGTCTCAAAATTAATCACAAGAATGGGAGTATGATAGAATTATTAGCCAAAGTAGATTAACTGCTATGCTGCTGTTTTGGTCCTAAGATCCTTGACAGACATAGATAATAATGGAGACAAGTAAAAATGGCATCTTACTTCTCTGTAGATGATGTGCTCTAAGAAAGCCCTCAAGGACTGATGTACACTGGAGGCTTACCTTCCATGTCTCTCTCATTCATTTGTGTGTGTCATGGAATTTCTTTTCAGCAGTCAGTTGATCCTGCCATGTTTTTGCTTAGACTAATTTTGACGTTAGTTTGCATTTCCTGAGATGGCCAAGTAATTGGGGTAAGACATAATGATACGGGGCAGGAGTTAGTTCAGAGCAACTGCAATGCAAATAACCTAAAAACAGAGATCGGGAGGAAATTCAATATTGAGCATGGAATACTGCTAGATTATTTACTTTTCCTGAAGAAGCATTTCTTTTAGGTAAACCCTTGCTCGTATTTAAAACTCCCAGGAGTTTTCCCTTATTTGTTTCTAAAGACTGAACTCTAACGATAGAATTACAATGTGTGGTCCTTGGCAAATACTTTTCACTGTAGCGTTTCCCACCCTCCCCGTGACTCTCAGGGGAGCTGTGGTCAAACTGTGCTCTTGGGTAATAACAGGCTGTGACAAGTAGAGAGAAATCGTTCCTCTCTTCCTCAAATCCCCATATGAAGAAGGGGATTTTTGGATCTAGTGGAAAGAGCCCAGGCCCAGAAGTCAGAGACTGAGTTCAAAGCCCTGTTCTCTAATCTGAAAGTTATGTGACCTAGGATGAGTTCTTTAACCTCGGAACCTCTCAACAGAAACTGTGGTCCAACTTTGCATTGCTCACTTTTAGCTCAGTTAAAGTTAGTGCTTTGCGTGCATGATTCTGTTTAAGCCTCAAAACACCTCCGCGAGGTGGGTGTTATTATTAGTCCTATTTTATAGATGAAAAAAAACCAAAGATCCTAAGTGATTCAAAAGTCATGCCTTGCTACTGTAAGGCTACTGTAGTGTTACTAGTGAACACCTCATGTGGCTTAATGGCCTTCATGAAAGGATACTGACATGCATGGAAATTTGGTTCACAAATGGTCCATACAGACTGCACTAGAAGATGAATTTAGCTTCCCTGCATTTATCCTACTCTCTGCCCATCTGTCTCCCTCTCTTTTCCATACTCTATGTTGATGACAATTTTTCTGAACTGCAGAAAATTTGGTTAACGAGAGTGGCTATTTTTTTTTAAAGTAGTAGATTCCATCTCACATCTCCTGTTAACAGACCCTGCTCCTCTGTATCCCTCCAAAGGCACATAAATACATACGTGTGTACACACATGCATACACATGCTACTGCTCACCACTCATACCCTGTCATGGCCGCCATGGGGATTAACACAAGACTTTGCTGTGAAGCTAAATGAGGTCAGCTGAGAGTCCAAAGCCCGACAACTTGGAATAGACCTGTCTGCAGTAGGCAGTTAAAAGATCAACACAAAAAGAAACCGAGACCAGCAGAAGCATGAGGTACACAGGCGGCAACTCAAGTGAGCCAACCAATGGCACCTCCTGAGGAAAAGGCCGACAAGTGCCTGTTCCTGAGATCTCTGGTGTCTCTGGGTCATGCCTAACCCTGAAATGGGTGTTCGTCTCGTTCTTCAATTCTATAAGCCTCTCGGGACCCCTCCCCACTACCTGAACCAGTTTGAGAAAGCAAATTTGGGTTGGGTCTCTGACAATCACAACCAAAACAGTTCTGAGTATGCTTATATCCCACATCAGAAAGTTGAGGAGAAAGAGAGTTCTAAATGCCAAAATACTTTTCATTTTTCTGAGGATGTCTGCACACTCATTTATTGAACAAATTTTACTGAATCCCTACTACGTGCCAGGCACTGGACTGAGGTTGCACAACCTAAGAATGAATAAAATATGTTCCCTGCTTCCAATCTAGAAAAGGAAGACAGACACTGAGTAAAAATGCAATTAAAATGTCACCAGTGTTTTGATAAAGGTTATAGGGGACTGTGGGACAGAAAGAAATAAGTAGTCAATTCTTTCTGGAAGGTTCAGCAGTCTTCAGAGAGAAAATAACCCTTAGCTGACATTTGAAGCACAAGAGTTATCTGGGTCTTTGCTATTCAAAATGTGGGCCACGGACCAGAAGCATCAACATCACCTGTTAGAAATACAGAATCTGGGGCCTCACTCCACATATAATGAATCAGCATCTTTTTTTTTTTTTTTAAGATTCGGGAGTATATGTGCAGATTTGTTACATGGGTATATTGTGTGATGGCAAGGTTTGGACTTCCATTGAAACCGTCACCCAAATAATGAACATGGTACCTAGTGTTTTTCAATTCTTGTCCTCCTACTTCCCACCTTCAGGAGTCCGCTGAGTTCGTTGTTCTCATCTTTATGTCTGGGTGTACCCTGTGTTTAGTTCCCAGCTTTAAGTGAAGATATGCAGTATTTGGTTTTTCTGTTTCTGTATTCATTCACTTAGAATAATGGACTCCTGCCGATATAGAATTCAGTGGGTGTGAACTCATCCATGTGGCTGCAATGGACATGATTTTGGTCTTTTAGGGCTGCATAGTATTTCATGGTGTATTTATAGCACATTGTTTTTATCCAGTCCACCACTGGTGAGCACCTAGGCTGGTTCCATGTCTTTGCTATTGCGTGAATCTTTATAAAAATCCCCAGGTGGTTGGTACCCCATTAAAGTTTGAGAAGTGCTGATCCAGACAAAAGGAAGGATAAAAGAAGAGTAATTTCAGGCAGAGGGACCAGTTTGAACAAAGGCTGGCAGACATGATGGAGCATGATGGGTTCATGAGGTGATAAATCACAGCAGAGGGCATGAGGGAAGGTGTAACACAATTATAGCAAGTCCAGCCCACAGAGGGCTTTGTAATCCATGCAGGAAGGGCTGGACTTTATCCTATCAGTAATGGGGAGCCAGTAAAATGAGATAGTGATATAATCAGACTGCACTTTAAAAACCGGAGTGAAAAGCAGAATAATAGATGAAGTTTGGACATGATCCTGGATAAGGGGGAGATTTAAGGAAAGAAAATAACATGATTTGATTTGTTGCAATTTCTTTTAAAGTCTTAAAGCTTAATGCCTGACAACAGCATGGATTGGAGAGAGGGCAGTACCAAAAACAGCGAGACCAATTGACATACATCCTGGCAAGAGACGAAGATCAAAGCTACAAAAGTAGCAGTGGGACGGAGAGGATGAGAAACCTATCAGCGAGAAAATGAGGCAGAGTCTGCAGAACTTAGAGACTAGAGACTGCATACTGTAGCTGGGTGGGGCAAGGAAGTCTGGTTTATATGATTAAAGGGACACGACAGAAGAGTTAGTACTGGAACAAAAGATAGTACATTTTGTTCAGGGTCTGTTGAGTTTGAACCCACAGTGGGTCATATACATGAAGATAAACAGACATGGACACATTAGCGCCAAATACTGACCTTTGTATATAAGGTCTCACTTGAAATTCTTTAACTAGAACCTACTTTATTTACTTAGGCAGCATTTAACAAATCCACAAATAATCAACTCTGATGTAGAATTCAGTGGCTGTGAACTCAAACTCGACAGCCTAGAGCTGAATTTCCGCCCCTTTACCTGTGTTTACTGTACAGATAGTATGGAAGGCCACTAAAGAGCAGACAGAATTCAGAACGTAATTCTAGTAACAGAACAGAGGATTTCTTTCTCTTCTCCCTACACACCTTCAGCTCCCTGAAGCCTTGACTACGATGCAACTTAACAAGTAATAGTTGAGCATCTACTTTGAGCCAAGCACCATTAGGCACTGAGGATACAAGAAGAAACAAAAAACTTCTCACCCTCACTGGGCTTACATCTAGCAAGGGAGACCACAGATAGACTGCAAATAAATGTGGCAGATACAGAGGACTTCTGCTTAGTTCTCCCTTCAAGAAAGGACTTGCTGCCCAGCTGCCAAGACTGTGGCTAGCTGACCGGTTTCAGAACTTATACCTTTGGGACTACCTTGGGTCACATATTCTTAGGATGATTCCCAGACAATGGCTGAACAAAGCAGTGGTAACTGAGTGGCACATCTCGGGGCAACCCCCAACTAGAATTACCAGATCTAGCAAATAAAAACACAGGACACTCAGTTAAATTTGCATTATAGATAAACAAGGTACACTTTTTAGTATAAGTATGTCCTAAATACTGCATGGGACAGGCATTAAAAAAAAATGTTGCCAGGCTCACTGGCTCACGCCTATAATCCCAGCACTTTGGGAGACTTGAGGCAAGAGAATTGCCTGAACCCTTGGATTTGAGATCAGCCTGAGCAACTTGGCGAGACCTCATCTCTACAATAAATCAAAAAATTAACTGGGCATGGTGGCACGTACCTATAGTTCCAGCTACTTGGTAGGCTGAGGTGGAAGGATCACCTGAACCCAGCAGATCAAGGCTGAAGTAACCATGAGCATGCCATTGCACTCTAGCCTGGGTGACAGAGTGAGACTCCAACTCAAAAAAAAATCATCATTGTCTATCTGCAATGCAATTTTTGTTGTTGTTGTTGTTGTTGTTGAAATCTTATGTGTTGCCCTGGCTGAAGTACAGTGACACATTCATGGCTACTGCAGCCTCAACCTCCCTGGGCTCAGACAATCCTTCCTCATCAGCCTTCCAAGAGGCCTGAACCACAGGTGCAAACCACCATGCCCTGTTAATATTTTTTTATTTAGTGTAGAGATAAGATCTCACCAAATTGCTCAGGCTGGTCTCAAGTCCCTGGGCTCAGGCAATCTCTCGTTCTTCCTCCAAAAGTGCTGGGATTAAAGATGTGAGCCACTGTGCCCAACTTGCAATGCAAATTTAACTGAGCATCCTGAATTTTATCTGGTACCCTTCCTCCACAGCCAATAACTGAGCAAGGCACTGGTAAAAGGCCTCCCATTCATCTGACCTCAGAATCTACTAATAGGCAAACTTTGCTGCTCTTGTTGGGTTGGCAGAAACTTTGTCATGTCTTCATACTGGTCTGATGGCTTTCTCTGCATAATCCTAATTTGTCTTTTTTTTTTTTTCCTTTCACAGATATTATACCCCCCGAAGACTTTGCATTCTTAACTCCATCTCAACATCTGCTTCCTGGAAAACCCAGCTTACAATAGTTGAAACCAAGAATGGTCTGAGAAAGCAGGTGATAAGATGAAGGCTTGGAGACGATCACTCACAACTCAGCTGGTTTCTGTGAACCCACTCTTGGTGGCAGATGGTGTGCAGGCAGCCCTTGGCATGAGATAGAGGTCCAGTTGTTAAAGCTTCACCGATGGTGGGCTGGGATGCCACGTAGACAGAGAGGAAAGCAATGATTCGAGCATTGGAAATGTATAGGAGAATCACTAAGTATGAGAATAACGGAAATTTCTGATTGTTACTAAATTGCATTGATGCCCTACAGGAAAATAATGAAAACTGAGGACAGTTAACAAACAATTGAAACTAAGAATGAAAGGAGCCCCTACAAAGAATTCCTCTTATTTCAGTTGAGCGGAAGAAGCTGAAGACGAAGCATAGGATTTTTAAAATTTTAATTTAAATTTTAGAGTTGTGGGATACATGCTAGAATTTACTACACGAGTAAATTGAGTGCAGGTGAGGTTTGGTCTTCTAGCGGGGCCCTTTCTCCTTCGATAGTGGACCTGGTACCCAGAGTGTGGTTGTGTTCCTCTTATCCTTCCCCCCTCCCTCCCTCCTTTTGCAGTATGCCACATCTGTTGTTCCCACCTTTGTGCTCATAGTCTCGGGGATCAGGGCCCACTTGTGAGTAAGAACATGCATCATTCAGTTTTTTTGTTTCTGTGATACTTCACTGAGAATGATAGTGTCCGGCTGCATCCATGTTGCTGCAAAAGACATGATTTTGTTTTTCTTTATGGCTGTATAGTATTCCATTGTGTGTGTGTGCGCCACATTTTCTTTATCCAGCTCACTTTAAATGGGTATCTGGCTGGTTTCATGTTTTTGGTATTGTGAATATCACTACAGTGAACATACATGGAAGCACAGGATTTAATAGAGTTACTGAACTTCAAAGATGATCGAATGTTCTTCCAGAGTAGGCCTGTTATGCCAATGTCAGGGTCCCAACTGGCAAATCCAGGGATCCCGACACATGAGGTTAGAAAGTTTGAACAAATGTTCCCTAGACTGCCCTGAACTTTCTGAGCCTGCAGGGGTGGCTAACCTTCTCAATTAAGAGCTAGAACATTCCTGGTATAGGAAGATGATACAAAGAGCTTTCCCCCAAAAGGTGATAGGTGTTCTCTCCTCTACTCCTGGACATCAGGCCTATAACCAGGGTTAAGTCACTGCATACCTGAGCCAGAAATATGCTGAACCTGATAAGGGGAGGAAGTGAACATATCCCATAGAAGCTCAAGATGGAGAGTGCATCAGGAGTGAACCAGCAGGGATCAGGTTACTTGATCAAGGGGATAGGACGTAAGTCTGGATAGAGAGAGTTTTTTTGACTTGGGGTCACTCTGTTGATACAGGGCTTAACACCCCAGGAAATGATGCAAACTTGCTTCTATGAATTTGCTGTGAGGGTAGCTTCTAGAAGTCTGGAGAAAGTGATGGCCCCTGTTAAAAGGTTGAAACGCCCGATTGCCATGAAAGACATAGGGGAAGACATTAACAGGCTCAGGGAAGTGAAACTGCAGGTATGGGTATATTATGTGAGGACAGAAGGCCGATCAGAGAGCACACCATTTACCAAAGCCATCAGACATGCGCTGGTGAGAAATGCACAACGAGCATCACTAAGAAGTTCAGTAGTACCTCTCCTTTGGGGCCAGGCCTGACAATAGAAGAGTCTGTCACAGAACTCGGCTCACTGATAGCAATGGTACTATTGGGCTACCCCAAAGTAATTAAGGCCAGGTGATGGTACTTAACCACCAGAAGCCAGGTGGTTGTAATTAACATGACAACCAACAAGAACGAAGTGGCAGCCAAGAGGGCCTAACTCATAGATCATCACAAGATGGTAAATAGGACTCAGCACTCCTAGGCAAAATAGAAAGACAACAAGAGGGCTTTTTAATGTATGTAAGCAAAAGAGATAAAGAATGGATGAGCGGGAGACGAAGGGCAATGCCCCAATAAATGTCATGAAAACCTTGCCAAATTTCCAGACCTAAACCAGTTTTCAGATTTAAAACGTGTTGGCTTAAGGTCTGCAGGGGAAAAGATCCCACAATACCATGGCAAGTACACACTGTAAATGAGTCCCAAAGTCCTTCTCTAAAGGAACCTATTCCCATTTACTTAATTGACCATACACTGAGGAAAGAGAAATAGCCAGGCCTTCCAAGGACTATTAAGTACAGGTTCTGAATTGTCACTGATCTGTAAAGACCTGAAGCAGCATCATAGGCTTTCTGGCCAAGTATGGCTTGTAGTTAGTCTACTGATCCATGGGCCCACATAGTGGTCATTTTTTTCTGTTCAAACATGTATAATTGGTATTAACATACTTGGCATTTGATATAACTCCCACACTTATGTAGAGGCCCTTGGCCTCTAGATAAGAGTTGTCATAATGGAAAAGGTCAAATTGCAGTCTCAGAAATGACTAGCTGCAATAAGTAAATCAAAAACAGTATTGCATCCTGGGGGAGTAGTGGAGATTAAAGATCCAATGATATAGGGATTGTGGTCCCTATCATATCTCCATTTAATCCCCTAGTCTGGGCAGAAACTAACTGAATCCTGAAGAATGATGATAGACTACTGCAAATGCAACCATGTACTGACCTTTACTGTATCTTCTGTGCAAGACATAGTACCATTACCGGAGCAGATAAACATGGCCTCAGGTTTTGGCACACAACCTCTGATTTGACAAATGTACACTTTTCAATTCCAAACAGAAAATGTACTCAGAAACAGTTCCCATTCAAATAGAATAGGCAACATTATACATTTAACAGTTTTGTTCCAGGTCTATGTTACCTTTCCTGATTTCTGTCGTAATGTAGACCACAGAGATCTGAACCATCTGGATAATATGAAGAACATTGACCCATTAAACTTATGACATGATGACTAAAAGATGACTACACTGGAAACCTTGGTAAGGGCTCAGAAAGTGACAGGTAAATCCTAGAAGATTTAGACCGATCACTATTTCAGTAAAGCTTTTGGGGGTCTTGGGTTCAGGCTATGCTAGACATTTTGTTCAAAGCAAAAAAGATATTGCTCTATCTTACATCTCTACAAAAACAAGGACACACAATGCTGGTGGGCCTCCTTGGGGGCAACATATTCCACACCTAGAAATATTGTTCTGGCCTTTGAAATGGGCCTGCAACAATGGGATTCTCTAGTTGTGTCACATACTCCCCTCCCAGAAGTTTCTATCAGACAGGCCTTGGGATGGCCTGCTGAAATTGTAGCTGAAGTACCCGCTCGGACAATAGCCTGTGAGAATGGGGTGTTGTTCTCCAGAATGCAACTGCATATGCTTTAAAGCAGAGACTTTTAGATGGTGCTAAGTTCCCAAGAGGAAGACTACACAGTTAAGGGAGCCAAGGGACAGGGAGGGACCCTCTGAGGGATTTTCTGCTTCTATCTCTGCCACTCTAGGCTCTGAAAGGTTAGAAGTCTTATACTCTCACCAGTGACACAGGAAGGGACTCCTTGATATATTAGCTATGGCTGCCACCTGGGCACTGTAGGATTCTTGTGTTCGAGATTAGCAGGCAAGAAGAGGAGCCATCATTTTGTCATGGATAGCTGACCCTATCAGGAAGATGAAGCACTGCTCTTACACCATGGGGACAGGGAGGAATATGTGTGGGACCCAGCTGATGGACCGGGGACCAATTAGTTTTCCCTTGAAAAATTGTGACTGTGAAGAGACAAAGGCAGCCACCCTGGCCTAAGAAAGGTATAGTAACTGAGGCACTCAGATTTGGGGGCTCACCACTGGGGAGGCTACCCAGACCAGCAAAGGTGGTAGCTGAGGGCAAGGAGAATTTAGAGTGGATGATGAAAGAAGGAATTATGAGTACCTGTTAAGAAACCGTTTATGTAAAATTAATACAGAGCCATGGGATAAAAGCTGTGGAAGAGACCCAAAGCCCTGCAAAACTGCAGCTGTGGTTAGAAATTAACAAATCCAGCCAGGCACAGTGGCTCATGTCTGTAATCTCAGCACTTTGGAAGATGGAGGTGAGAGGATTGTCTGAGCCCACAGGTTTGAGACCAGCTTGGGCAACATGGTGAGACCTCATCCACAATAAATCAAAAAATTTGCTGGGCATGGTGGCATGCACCTGTGGTTCCAGCTACTTTGAAGGCTGAGGAGGAATGATCACCTGAAACTAGCAGGTTGATGCTGTGGTGGCCGAGAGTGTGCCACTGCACTCCAGCCTGGGAGACAGAGTGAGACTTCGACTCAAAAAAAAAAAAAAAAAAAAAGGAAGAAAAAGCCAGGCTCGGTGGCTCAGCCTGTAATCCCATGCTTTGGGAGGCTGGGGTGAGTGGATTGCCTGAGCCCGAGGGTTTGAGACCCGCCTGGGCAACTTGACGAGACCTCATCTCTACAATAAATCAAAAAATTAGCTGGGCGTGGTAGCGCGTGCCTGTAGTTCCAGCTACCTGGAAGGCTGGGGTGGAAGGATCACCGGAGCCCAGCAGGTCGAGGCTGCAGTGGCTGGGAGTAGCTACTGCACTCCAGTCTGGGCAACAGAGTGAGACTTCAACTCAAAAAAAAAAGAAAGAAAGAAATTAAAAATCCATTGTTTCCACATTTGCCTTTCCCCTTCATGACTGCTTGTACAATCACTTCAATAGAGCAATGATTATCTTCATGTTCTGATCTCTAAGGAGGGTGAAGCTCCCTGACAGGTTGATAAACATATTTTCTCTTAAATAATGAAACTAAGGTCACACAAAACTCCTTGATGGCATCCAGAAGTTTCTGACCAAAGGGCACAATCTCTGGGGATCTCATCTCCTGTCTACCTTCCTACTAAGCTTTTGCTACAATGGCTTACTGCTCAGGGGTCGTGGGACTTGTTTAATAGATAATATCTATTATAAAACCAAAGGCTAGTGTTTGAGATATTTTTCAGACTTTGCACTCTGATGGACCCATGACCTTACCCAGACCCAGGACACATACCAAGGAACTGACTCTACTGGTCCTGTGACCTCCCTCTCAGAACTGGCTCTGCACACAAAGACAGTTTCAACATCCTCATGACTTTATCCCTAACCAATCAAAAGCACCCATTCCCTATCCCCCTGCCTGCCAAATGATTCCTTAAAAATATTCTAGCCTATCATTCTCAGAGAAGCAGATTTGAGAAACATCTCCCATTTTTTTCTCTCTGCTACTTTGCAATCATTAAAGTCTATCCCTATTGTGATACTGCCTTCTCAGAACATTGCCTCTTTTCTGCACAGCAGGCATAAGAACATGGTCAGGCAGGAACGGTTATAGCCCCAAGACCTACTACAGCAATGAAGAGTTGCAGTTTTTCCTACTGACCTCTCTCTTCTAAGCTTCCTCTCAGGGAGAAAGGCCCATCAGAACCTTGGAAAGTTGCCCCTTGCACAGCCTGAGGGGTGGCTGCTTAGATCCCTCTTCAAAAAACAAACAAATGTATTGCCTGGCTGTGAGGATTGTTGTTTGCTAGCAACCTCAAGCTCTTAGCTCCTTTAGGGTCGATCTCAGCTTCCCAGACAAGCTCATTCTCTTCTCAAAGCAGCCCCCAACCAAGAACAGAAAAAACGGCCTGGGCATTTCTATACAATACAGAACTGCTCCAATGGGCAGTCTACTCCAGAGAGCCCTGCTGGCCGGCAGAGATCTGCATCATGGTCTGACAGCCGTTCCTAATTTCTACCCTCTACCAGGCTGCAAGGTGGTCCCTCAAAAAGATACATCCACATCCCAATTTCTGGAATCTGTGAACATTGCCATATTTGGAAAAGGAGTCTTCTTTGTAGATGTGATTAAGTAGAGAAACTTGAGATTTTTTAAAAATCCCAGATTATCTGGTGGGCCCTAAATGTAATCACATGTATCCCTCCTAAGATAAACACACAGAGGAGAGAGGACAGAGAAGAGAAGAAAGCCATGTGACCACAGAGGCACAGTGATTCAGCCACAAGCCAAGGAATGCCTGGAGCCACCAGAAGCTGGAAAAGAAAAACAAAAACAAAAAACGGTCTCCCCCAAAACGTTCAGAGGGAATGCTGCTCTGCTGATACTTTGATTTGGGGCGTGCGGCCTCCAGAACTGTGAGGGAATAAAGTTCATTTGTTTTAAGCCTCCACCCTTAGGGTGGTGGTGATTTGTTGTGGCAGTCTTAGGAAATGGATATCCTCTCTTTTTCTTTGTGCCGATGTCACTCCTCACTCTTTTCTGCTCCTAACTACAGCCATGCAACTGCTTTTTGGAACAACCCAACCTGCAATAGTGAGATATCATACAATGAAATGTTATGATTGGAAGGACATGTAGACAGGGCACCTAGCCCAAGGCATGGGTGGCAGAGGGTAGGAGAGCAGTGAGGCCAACCTAGAGCAAGCAGCATCTCAAGTGGCTGGAAGGATGGTAGGAACCAGCCTACACATGAGATATGAAAGAGATAGTGTGTCACATTTAAGGAACTAAAGCATACTCAGTATAAGGGACAGGATTAGCTGTGTGACGTAGGGGCAGAGGCCAGATCCAGCTGGCTTTGTGAGTGATCTTCTGTCTTTGTACTTAATCCTAAAAGGATTTTAGACAGAAGGTCCCCTGAGCAGCATTTCCCTAATAAAGATAAATTCATTTGGCTTAAGAGAATGGCAAGAATACTACCTATTCTTGAGAAAAAGATACCACAATAAAACCTCATTTATGGATGCCTTTGTGTGAACAGCTGTATCGTATCCTATGCTAAGAATGTTTCCGCTGTGGAGATGGCGACATCATGATGGCCTCAGGCTGCTTTCTCTTCATTGTTTGATGAGGATAATTTACAGCCCTTTCTCCTCAGTATATAAAGTGCTGTGCAGGTGGTCAGCCCTAAATCACTTCTAAATAGAAATTCTGGAGCTGCCTTTGGCCATGAGTACCTTCAGGACAAGAAGGATTTCAACCCATGGAGATGTGAAAGTGACGCAGAAAATGCCAAAGCCCTCTGCAACCTTGTAATTCTCCTAGGGACTGCCTGGGCCTGTTATCTCACAGAAGCAGCTGTGGGGTTTGACTAGCCCCAGTGAGGGAGAAGTGTCCACACCACTGCACCACTGCACTCTAGGAAGGCCCAGCCTACACAGGAAATTGTTATCTTACCTCCCTTGGGGAACAAAGGGGGAGCTTTGTTTGATGCAGACTTCAAAAAAGAGTGGCCTTAGGGCCACATCTGGTATATTTTCTTTGGTCTCCAGAGCTGTGCTGTTGTTTTTAATTGAACCAACATTCAAATATTAGAAGAGTCCCCATGACAGTACATACTTCCAGTTTCTCCAGTCAAATCAGGATCCCTGGCTTCAGTACACCCCCATTCCTGCAGGGATCAGAGACCAGAAGCAGTCACCCTCTTTGAACGGGACAAGCCTTCTCCTATCCACACAGTGCCTCATCTGCACAATTTTCTTCTCAATACAGAAGACAAGGGTTTTGTTTTTCTTTTCTTTTCTTTTCTTTTGAATTGGAGTCTTACTCCATTGCCCAGGTTGGAGTGCAGTGGCACGCTCACAGCCACCCCAGCTTCGACCTGCTGAGCTCCAATGATCCATGCACCTTAGCCTTCCAATTAGCCAGAATTACAGGCGTGTGCTCTTGAGCCCAGCTAATTTTTGATTTATTGTAAAGACGAGGTCTCGCCAAGTTGCCCAGGCTGGTCTCAAACCCACAGGCTCAGGCAATCCATTTGCCTTGGCCTCCCAAAGTGCTGGAATTACAGGCTGAGCCACCAAGCGTAGCTGGGTTTTGTTTTTCTAACATGGACCTAGAAATATGGGAAAGTGGGGAAATGAATGCTAACTGAAAGGTCCAGAATTTCTAGATATATAAAAATGACTCGATAGTATTTTTTCCTCTGCCACCAGCCAGCTTCATTCATTTAATCTACATGCCTGAGTCTGCAACCCATGACTTCATTGTTTTCAGGTTCTCAGTTCATTAGCCTCCCGGCCCAGTTCATCCATTTTCTGCTGCCATATCCCCTGTCCTTCTCCCAAACTGAGCCTCCAGGCCTTGGTCCACAACCGCAGGTAACACCAGAGAGACCATTCCTGGGAAATTGGGAAGCTCCAAACTTCTCCTGGAAAGAAGCCTCAGAGAAAATCCTGGGGAATGGTAGGGAGAAATTCAGCAGAAAGACTGATCAAAAAGGAAATTGTATTATTTCAAGTGCCCCTCTCTTCCTCTCCTTCAACTGGTTATACATCCAGTCTAGACCTCGCTAGTAAAGTTACCAAGAAATGGAGTTAAAATTTTATTTTTTTGAGTTGGAGTCTCACTCTGTCGCCCAGACTGGAGTGCAGTGGCCGCTCCCGGCCATAACAGCCTCGACCTGCTGGGCTCCGGCGATACTTCCGCCTCAGCCTTCCAAGTAGCCGGAATTACAGGCATGTGCTACCCCGCCCAGCTGATTTTTTGATTTATTGTAGAGATGAGGTCTCGCCTGCCCAGGCGGGTCTCGAACCCGCAGGCTCAGGCAATCCACTCACCTCAGCTTCCCAAAGGCGCGGGATTACAGGCTGAGCCACCGAGCCCGGCAATTTTTTGATTTATTGTAGAGATGAGGTCTTGCCAAGTTGCCCAGGCAGGTCTCGAACCCGTGGGCTCAGGCAATCCACCCACCTCAGCCTCCCAAAGCGCGGGATTACAGGCTGAGCCACCGAGCCTGGCTGGAGTTAAATTTTAATTGTGAATTATTCTTCCTTCTCTTTCAAGATCATTGGGGGGAAGTGAATGGTCAACCTGAGGAATTTGGTTAAACTATGCAGGCAGGCCCTGTGGGGGCAGCAAGGAGGTGGTTTCCCTTCACCACTCAGAGCAACAGCAGCCTGTTTGGGATAGAAGTGAGAATTCAGTGGTGGCAATTTCCTTTGCCAATTCTGCAGGCCAGAGCATACTACAGGGTGGGGAGGGAGTAAAACAGGGTGTGGGGGTAGAGATCATCCTATTGGGGAAGAGTGTTTTATCATTGATGTTGTTTAGATTTGCCAGCACAACTCAGTGTTTACTAGCTCAGTGGTTTTAAAATTATCTTCTAGTACTGCTTTCATTTATTTATTTATTTATTATTTTTTTGAGTTGGCGTCTCACTCTGTCGCCCAGACTAGAGTGCAGTGGCCGCTCCCAGCCACCGCAGCCTCGACCTGCTGGACTCCGGCGATCCTTCCACCTCAGCCTTCCAAGTAGCTGGAACTACAGGCGCTCCCTACCACGTCCGGCTAATTTTTTTGATTTATTGTAGAGATGAGGTCTTGCCAAGTAGCCCAGGAGGGTCTCGAACTTGTGGGCTCAGGCAATTCACTCACCTCGGCCTCCTAAAGCTCAGGGTTACAGGCTGAGCCACCGAGCCCGGCTTAGTACTGCTTTTAAACTACCTACAGAAAGTGCACCCAGGACAGCCGTGCCCATAGCCCATTCCCTCTTAATGTGCCCTTGGGGTTTCCCACTCTCCACTGAGGGCCTCCCTTGCCTTTAAGTTGGATGACCAGCCTACAGTCACCCAGCTAAGCCTGTTATTAAACCAGGCCTAACTAACCTGCATGTCTGAATCCTCCCAACAATGCTGGAAGGTTGTGTAATCAAGCTCATTTTTCACAGGAGGAACTCAGACTTCAGAAGGTGAGGAGACTTTCCCAAGCACTTTCAGTACTTGTGCATGATGGACCTCCTCGCCTATTTTGTTTCTTTCTAGTCAGTTTCCCAATCTTCCTAGCTTCTGGCCTGTGATCTACGGTTGTGGGTGCCTTGGCTCACCACCTAAGATGAAGCACTAAGACAACTTTTCCCTGACCCAGACTTTTGCTTTTCTGATCAACCCCATTTAGGCTACTCCCTCTTTCCATGCTGCCACTAGCTTTCCCATGGAAGAATCCCCCACCCTGCCATTTAATTCAATTTGGCCTGCAGGAGGGACTTGGATCTTGGTGGGCTTGTCCCTTTCCTGTGAACAGGATCTGAACAACAGGAAGTTGTTTGTGTGTGTTCACGTGTATACGTGGAGGTCTGGAGGTGTGCAGTGCCATGGAGGTGCATGAGATGGGCAGTCCTATTGGTTCAGAGTGAGTAAGTAAGGGAGAACATCTGGAAGCAACAGACCCTGACGTGCTGCCCCTGCATGCTTTATAAACATTTCTTCCATGTAGATTTCCTGCCTGGAAGATCAATCCCCGGGTTAGCATTTCCTGTTCCTGCGTGATGCTCTTTGGGAACAATGACTGTTTTTCTCCTTGAACATTCAGTCAGAGCTCAATCCAGCAATGCAATTCCCTTCATTTCATTTGCAAAATAAAGAGGCACTCTTCACTTGTTCTTCACTAGGTACCCTCTCCCTTACCTTTCAGATCCTGGGAATTTTAGGACAGAGGCTGGGCACCTGCCATGCCTGTGTCACTTGTACAGAGAGGACAGCTTCCAGGGCACTAGGCTGCCAGTGCAAAAGAAGGAACTGATAAAGGTGTATTTTAAAATAGCAGTGTGACTTCTGGGCACAAAATGGTTTTAGAAATTGATTTTAATTTCATAAGTAATGCAGATTTCTCAAAGAAAAATTAGAAAATTCATTTATGCAAAAAGATGAGATCTCACCATTCATACAGGGAACTGTTGATAACCTCTCACTGCATATTCTTCAAGACTTTTTCCATCAATATGAATGTGTGTATGCACGTGTTTTAATAACAAGCATGAAAAGTACATATAGTTTTATAATGTGTTTTTCCAAGGAATTGATTACTATGGCTTTGTTATAGTGCAATAAATTTTCTTAAAATGCAGGTTTCTCTGGGTTACACTTAACTTTTTGTAATTTAATGCATCATTTACTAAACAAAAGACTATGTATGGGTGGGCCAGGAGCAAGAAGAATTAATTGTTTTTAATTATGTTTCTGTCCTAAGGTAAGCATATTGTGTGCTGGAGGCTATACATGTGTCATTTTCTTTAGTCCTTACATTAAGTTGATTGTACCACTCTCACTGTGTAGATAAGGAAACCAAGGCTTAAGAGGTTAATTAGCCCACCCAAGGTCACATAGCTGAGAAGCATCTGATCCACTTGAGTCTCCATGAAGTCAAAATCTAACTCTTTTCAACTTGCCCATCTGTCAGTGAAATACAATTTGACTCAGGGGGAGCAGAATGTGTGGCAATACTGATAATGTCAGTTAGAGAGTAAAACAAAGTGTCCACCATTGCCATGGGGCCCATCTCCAGCATTCAGTGAGAATGTCTCTGGTAGAGACCCATATAGAAGGCCAGTCTTAGAATTTAATCTCTACTGATGATCCTACATTTTTTATTCTTTCAATTCTTCAGCTAAGAGCAGTAGAGATGATGTATTGCATACATGTTACACGTGACCACAACTGAGAACAGAACTAGTCCAGAGTATCACAGGTCCAGGGCAAAGGACCAATGGGGACTATTTTGGAATAGGTAGGGTGGATCTCTCAGAAGTAGTCTTGGTGGTCAGATGGCGATGACAATTCCAGATCCATTGAGAGACAAGTCCCAGACAGTAGCATGTAGTCCAATAACGTGCACCCTCTGGCCTCCACAGGTGCACAAGCTAGAAGTTTACTTGGGCCTCTGACTCATCTTTCTTTTTGTGCTTTAACTGTCCATTTGCTTCTTCCTCCACCTGGCTCTCACATCACTAAAGCCCAGAGCTGAGCCTACTCTTAAGCAACTCAAGCTGCATCAGTATACTTCCTGGAGCAAGAAGAAAACTGGGGAAATAGAGGTACCTAATCAGACTCATTAAGAGGCAAAAACCATATTTGTCCTTTTTATATTGCAGAGAGAATTGTTAACTGGGGCCCTACTTTCTGAAGTTGATTGGCAACAATATCAGTCTTAAAGTAAGCTCCAGGGAATCTGGACAAACACACTCGAAGTCTATTAAATTCAAATTCTTCTTTGGAAAAGGCCCCTTCTGTATCCTGTAAAAATTCAGGGTAAAAGGAAAATCCTTTTTTCTTTTGAGAATGAAACTCAAGAATGCATGTGCCCATTTGCAGATTTTGGTATTTCTGCTATAAGAGTTGGAGGATTAGCACTCTATAACTCTACCCTTTGCTTGTAAGGGGAACAGTTATTTGCTAGTACGATAGTCATTCATTTCCTTCAATGCTACAGTCATAACTCTAAAACATTCTAACGTCTTTGAAGAGAATTAATTAGCTCTTCTGTTGATACTTCTAAAGCACTTTAATGCAGGTCTGGTTTTTACTCAGTCTTTAAAAGAATTTCCATGGCAGCCATTTAACAGATAACAGGCTTTTCTGGAAATGCCCAGTGCTTTGTAACATTTGTAAAGGATCATGTTTGAAGGACACTTGTGCAATTAAAAATATATTTACTCATTGATAAAAGCGTGCTATTGATAAAAAATTCCTTTAAAATTAAAAATATGTATTGTAATTCATTTTTTTCTTGATGAGAAAACAATGCCATGGCTAGTTTGTTCAATTACAAGGAAACTTTAACATGTGGGGCAGTACTCAGTACCAGAAAAGTTACAAATTATTTCAAGCCTCCAGAGTGAAATTCATTTTTCCTAGTGACACATCCCTACGTCTAATCAACGTTTTCATTCCAAGTGTTCTCTGTTTATCCTTAAATCAGATCTATCAAAATCATGGAGCACCTGCTGTGTGCCAGGTTAATTTGTCAATCATTATTTCAAATAATCCTCAAACCCAATTTCACATACAGGTAGTAGTAAAGTAGCAAAACATCCTTATTTTCCATGTGATAAAATTAAATTTGGGGAAAATCAATTGATGTGGCTAAAGTCACACAGCTAATAAGGATTAGAACCAGAATTTGAAGCCAGGTCTCCAGCCTCTAGGGCCCAAAGTGCCCCTGTTTAAAGTGCCGTTGTGGAAATATGACAAACTGCACTGCCTGTCCCTTCACTTTTCCTCATCTCTAGATCAGAGCTCAGGGGCAAGGTCACAGACCTACTGATTAGAATCTGTTTAGTGCCCTTTGTGCTGCTATAACAGAATACTGTACCTGAGACAAGGTAACTTATAATGAATGAAAATCTTTCTTGCAGTTCTGAAGGCTGGCAAGTCCAAGATCAAGGTGCCGGCATCTGATGAGGACCTTCTTGCTGTGTTATCCCATGGCAGAAGTTGAAACTGCAAGAGAGGGAAAGAGAAAGACAAAAGGGAACCAAAATTGTCCTTTTATAAGGAACCCACTTTTGCAATAATAAATGCACTTCCATGATAACAGCATTACTCTGTTCATGAAAGCAGAGTTCTCATGGCCTAATCACTTTATTTTAAAGTCCCACCTCTTAATACTGTACTGCTACAATGGCAACTAAATTTCAATATGAGTTTGGGAGGGGACAAACATTCAAACCATAACAGAATCTTTGACTAGGGCCCTCCACATGTGTATTTTAAAAGATTTCCAGGTCATTTTCATGTAGAAAGTGTTGAGAAACCTGCTTAAAATCTAGGAATTCAATTCCTTTAGCCTCTGCTCATAAATCTCATTTTCTGCAAGCCATCTTCATTTGCTGCTACTTCCTTTGGGATCCATTCCTCATAATTAATATGGAGTAGCCCTGTAAGAGACTGCCAGCTCTAGGAGACAGAATGATAGAACTTGTGGCTTGCTTCCTTCCTGTCAAATCTCCTCAATATCCTCTCACTTTTTCAATGTTTAGGCAAAAATTTCAGTGACTATTTTCCCTAAAGCTAAGAGGAATCTGTAGGTCTAACTGTTGAGACAAAAAAGAATTGGTATAATTGAAAGAGCATGAAGCTGGGCTTGGTGGCTCAGCCTGTAATCCCGCGCTTTGGGAGGCTGAGGTGCGTAGATTGCCTGAGCCTGCAGGTTCAAGACCCGCCTGGGCAAGTTGGTAAGACCTCATCTCTACAATAAATCAAAAATTAGCCGGGCATGGTAGCACACACCTGTAGTTCCAGCTACTTGGAAGGCTGAGATGGAAGGATCGCCAGAGCCCAGCAGGTCGAGGCTGCGGTGGCCAGGAGTGGTTACTGCACTCCAGTCTGGGCGACAGAGTGAGACTCCAATTCAAAAAAAAAAAAAAAGAAAAGAAAAGAAAAAAAGAAAGAACATGAAAAATCCCACAGACTTTTATTCAAATCCTTGTGACATGATTTTGGTTAAGCCATTTAACCTCTCAGAACCTGGAAGATAGGGACACACACAGACACCTCTCTGAGCTGTCAGGAGATCATGTCTCATTCTCAAAATAAATCTGGGCTTTCTCCCATCTTGTCTAGCTGGGGTATCATGCTCAGAGGAAACAGAATACAATTCCAAAATACTTCAAAAAGTAATATGTATGCATTCAAATGTCTCTTTAACGATGAAAAATAGGATTTAGAAAATGATGGTACACATATGATTCAGTCATGGACTTGAGAGAACTAACCAAATCCTGGCTCCCTCAGTTATTGGTTGTGTGTCCTTGAACAGGTTACTGAGATCATCTCTATGCCTCAGTCTCTTCATCTATGAAATAGAGATCATAATAGTATCAACCCCATAGAACTAAAATGTAAAACAGCCTAGGTAGAATGAATACTTTTGAGCCCTGGTGCATTGTTTCTTAGAGATATATCCTGATTTTAGGTAGGCTAGAGCTTATAGAATTTAGACACAGGACCTATGCCTGTGCCCATTCCTCTTTCTACCATCCTGACTGCCATCCTCAACTCTGCCCTAACATCCACAAAGATCCTGAACCTCTAGAAACTCAGCTTCTTCTCCAGGTGAGGCCTGGAGGCTCAGGATTAAATATGTCAATAGATATAAGGAGCAGTGCCTGGGACATAGACCAAAAAAGTGTTTGCTATGAAAATTAGTATTGCAGTATCTGACACTGAGCAAACATCCTTAAAATTTTCAACATAACTAAGTCCCCAAAGTCCCACATTGGGTGACAGCTGCTCCAGCCACTCAGCTCTTTCTCTCCCTAACACTCCTTGGCTAATGCCCTCTGCCTGCTCTTCAGATACCATCTTCACTTTCCCTCATTTGTGTAGGCTCAAGTTTTGGGGGTTTTTGTTGAGTTGTAGTCTCACTCTTGTTGCCCAGGCTGGAGTGCAGTGTCACACTCACGGTCACTGCAGCCTCCACCTGCTGGACTTAGGTGATCCTTCCACCTCAGCCTTCCAAGTAGCTGGAACTACAGATGCATACCACCATGCCTGGCTAGTTTTTGTGATTTTATTGTAGAGACGAGGTCTCACCAAGTTGTCCAGGCTGGTCTCGAACCCCTAGGCTCAAGCATTCCTCTCGCCTCGGCCTCCCAAAGTGCTGGGATTACAGGCTGAGCCACTGCACCCGGTCTCAGGTTCTTTTATACATAAAGTGGTGTCCCCATATCTCTACTTCTCTTGTTTCTTCCATCCAGCAACCTTTTTACTCCTATCAACCTAACAGAGGTGGTCAAAGGACTTGGGAGACAAAAAGTTACAGAAAGTTTTTGTCTCAGACATGCGTATATACATAATGTATTGATGATGCTTTCACCTCATGGACACTCAATAATATAAGTCTCCTTCTAAGTTTAATATCAATCACAGAACAAGGACAAAGTGATCCATTTCAGATGTTACGGAAAATCTGATACCACCCATTCCTTCTCATTCATTCCTTCTCCACACATTCATGTGTGTTAATTCACCTGCCTGAAGACTTTCGTTCTGAAACCAGGAACATAAAAAATTCACAGAAGTGGGACCCATGCCATTGGAGACCCAGAATTGTGGTATTGAACATGGTAGCCATAGGCTGCATAAGCCTATTTACATTTACATTAATTAAAACTAAATAATATTTAAAATTTGCTTTCTTGGACAGGTGTGGTGGCTCATGCCTATAATCCTAGCATTTTGGGAGGCCAAGGTAAGAGGATTGTTTGAGGCCAAAAGTTCAAGACTAGTCTGGGAAACTCCACCTCTATAAAAAAAAATGAACAAAAAAATTATCCAGGCAAAGTGGCCCATGCCCGTAGTCCCACCTACACAGGAGGCTAAGGCAGGAGGATTGCTTGACCCCAGGAGTTCAAGACTACAGTGAGCTATGATCACTCCACTATACTCCAGTCTGGGCAGAGTGAGACCTTATCTCTAAACATGTGACTAGTGTCTACTCTATCAGACAGCACCAATATGGAACATTTCTAACACAGCAAAAAGTTCTATTGGGCAGGGCCAGTCTCCAGAGAGATCAACAGAGCTTGACTTGGGTATCCACAGAATCTCATTTCAGTTCTTCCTTCTTGAGTCTCTAGGCCTTTCCAGTAGGTTCAAGAATGCCTCTGACTACAGGTGATAGAATTGTGGGATGGAATTGGAGGGTGACCCCAGGTATTATAGCCTTCCTTTTTTCATTTTACAAATAAGAAAATGACCCCCAGAAAATAGTGTTCCTACAATCCCATAGCTCTTAACATTAGAAATAAGAAGCTAAGCCCCAAAATTTCAGAATCATTATAATTAGGGCAGAGGTGAGGGTGGCGGACAGAATGGTAGAAAAGAACTTAAGGGCAAGCACAGGTCTTGCATGTGAGTTCTGCAAGCTCTGGTCTACTTAAGATCAGGATGACACTACCAAGAAACAAGTCAGCAGACCTCAGAAAGATTCATTGTATCCCAGCCATTCCATCTCTTGTAACCAAACTGCTTGGGAAAGGAACTCAGAGGTCTTTACAGTGAAGTGGAAATTGGGAGCAATTAACAGGACATTTCTAAGAGAAAAGTGTCTGAAATAAATGACCGGTGAGGCTGGTGCCAAAGAAAATTTTCTGCCCTGAATTATCCAGATTGTTGCACTGATTCTTGTGTAGACATGGTCTAAGAACGTGTTACCCACCTTTCTTGTGATTTCTTCATGCTGTGAAGTAAGAGCCATAAAGGTAAGACTGGCAAAGACGGCAAGGAAGATGAGCTGGCAGACATGTGTCTGGCAGGTGGCAGAATATGGTGGAAGAGGATCTCCGTCAGTGAAACACAGACTCTCAAAGGCACTCTCTTCTGTAGGCTTTCCTGCTATGGGCCTTACTTGCCACTGTTTCTCAGAAGTTTTCACAGGCAGAGCTGATGAGTAGAGATTTCTATGCAAGGTGATTTTTAGTTAAAAGCTTCTACTCTGGGAGGATTTGAGCTCATGCTTGATGGGCATGGGTGACATCTCAGAGTGCTTACAAGTCAGGATAGCAGCTGTTCAAAGTAGTCACATGTCTGAGGAAGGGCAAAAGGAGGAAGTTGTAGTCTCCACAAACTCCATGGAGGTGTATGACTTTCCATTCCAGGCAAGAACTGTGAATGTACAAATCTAGCCAGCAGCCTCATTGGTATATGCACAGTTGAAAGAGGCTTCTTAAGTTTCCTGCCTCAGTTTCCCATCTTTTCCTGACCCTTTTCTTACTGCTGCATAAGACCAAGACAGACAGAGACAGCTAATACTTATACAATTTGTGAAGTCTTCTTTAGGGAAAAGAATAAAAAATTGTGAATACAAATCAGGTACAAAAGTGAATGTTTATTTAGACTACAAATTCCTGGAATCTTGGAAATGCAGCATCATTCCTCTGAGATCTGTTTAGAAGATTTCCCAGAAAGGAGTACATGGAAATGCTTCGTAATGCCAATGTGACTCTTCCTCCCCACCTAGAATATTCTATAGCTCCCTGCAATAACCTGCATTCACAGGTGATGTGCAAGTGAGGGTCTCTAGAGCTCAGACTGTATTTCTTTACAGTAAACTCACTCCCACCTGTAGGTTATAGAATTGTGAAATGGAATTGGAGAGTGACTGGGGGTATTCTAGCCATTTCTGTCTTTTACAAATAAGAAAATGACAACCCCCCCCCCCCGCAAAATAGAGTACCTTCCCCACTCTCCCATAGCTTTTAATAGGAACAAGAACCCAGGTCTCCTTCTTCCCAGCCTGTGCTATGGCCTCTAAACTACTTTGTCTAAAATAAAGCAGCGTCATGAAGTGGTCAGAGCCTGGAGCTTAGAATCAGATTTGAAATAAAAAATTCCTGACAAGCCAGGCACAGCAGCACTTGCTTGTCATCCTAGCTACTTGGTAAGTTGAATCAGGAGGATCACATGAGCCCAGGACATTGAGGTTGTAGTGTATTATCCTTGTACCTGTGAATAGCCACTGTACTTCAGCCTGGGCAACATAGCAAAACCCCATCTCAAAAAAAAAACAACCCTGACCTTCATCTTACTAGCAGTGAGATCTTGGGCAAGTCCCACAGCTTCCCTGAACCTTAGCGCCTTTGTTTAAAAATGGAAAGTGTTCTACAGGCTTCTTGGATTTGTTGTGTACATAAAGTGAAATATTGTCTATGAAAATGTATAGAATTTAGTAGGTGCTTAATAAACATTGATTGCCTCGCTGTCTCTAATGTCACCCCTTGAACTATGCCTTTCTATAGAAGACTATGTGTTTGGAGGAAAAGAATATGAAATTAAATGATATAACTAAAATTTCCTAAATCATTTTTTGCAAGTCTAAATGAAAAGATACCGCACACCCATATATCATTTTTGCAATTCAAACTACCCAGGTCACGTTCTCATAGTAAAAGAAAATTGATATAAAATTAGCTCTAACCATCTAAGAAAATAAAGAAGTGATTTACAATTAATAGTTTCTGCATTTTGTTTAGGATATCTTTATAGCTAATTTTATGCATTTAAAAATATGAATTTCAGTCAGTATTTTAAATATAGAGTAGTGATTCTATTTCCTGTTTTCCCTCATGCCAGAAGAGATTTCATGCTGTCATATACACATTCAAGCAGAAAGCCATTTCGCTTTTTCCATTTGTTTTCATTACTTTTTTTCTATATTTGTTCTCTGACACTGTTTGTATTGAAGCCAGGGTTTGCCTTCTTTTCACTTTATCTCTCCATGGCAACAGATAGATTGCAATGCCACACACAAAAATGCAGAATTACAACCTCCCTGCCAGATCAAGCAGAGAGAACTGTATACGGTGTAACCAGTGATGGAAATTTGGGACTGCTAATGAATAAGCCAAATCTTTCCTTTTCCAGGAGAATATAAATCATAGTTCCTTTTTGCATCTTCTCTTTTCTCCCTAGGAAAGACCCCCTCATAGGCACTCAATAATTATTTGTAGAATGAAGGATTGATTGACTATTACCATTTCCTTTTCTAAGTGCTCAGCAGTCATCTGCTTAATAAGAAATTTGAGAAATTATAACTGTAATTATTATAGTTTATCGAATGCTTTCCATCTACTGTGTACTGCGCTGAATGCTTCATACACACGAGTTCATTGCAACTTCATCACCACACTGTAAAGTGGTCATTATCATCTGTTTGCAGATGAAAACCCAGAGCTCAGTGAGGTTAAGTGAGGTGCTCAAGGTCACAGCTCACAGCTGGAAAGTGGAGGGACTGAAATTGACTCCTTTAAAATCTGTCTCACACTAAAACTTGAGCTCCTAACCTCTTGGCTGGCATGCGAGTCCAGAATTTTGCATGGAGATCCATATCGATTCTATTGATCTATTATTTTTATAAGCTATGATCCCCATGTCTGTTTTAAAAGGGGCACATGTGCTCATCTCTAATGCATTTCCCATGCTTACTCAGTGGTTTCTGAAGGTGGCTCTCTATTATAAGTCCGGCATCTAGGCTTTGTCTCAACTTGGGGACCTGAACTTCTCTGAAGCAGCTACATTCTCTTTTTCTTTATAATGGTTGCAGTAGCCCTTCCAGGATCAAGTCCAAATTCTTGGCTGAAGATTATTTGTTTTGATTATTCATTCTCCTTAGAAGGTATTGGCATGATATTGACATGAGCACATGCTTTGGGCTCATAATATTGAATCCTGTGTGACTTTGGCCAGGTTGCTATGAGCATCAGTTTTCCTCATCTGTAAAATGAGAATGAAGTAATATGGTACCAGTCTTTTGGAAGTCTTTGGTGTTCAACAAATGTTACTTCCCTCTCTTTCTCCTTGGACAGCAAATAAGAGATTAGGCTTATCCTTCAGGTTTTGTTTTATTTTAATTTAATTTTATTTCATTTTTGAGTTGAAGTCTCACTCTATCATCCAAGCTGGAGGGCAGTGGCACGATTACAGCTACTGCAGCCTTGATTTACTAGGCTCAGGCGATCCTTCCACCTCAGCCTTCCAAGTACCTAGAACTACAGGCACGTGCCACCATGCCCAGCTAATTTTTTCATTTATTACGGAGACTCGCCATGTTGCCCAGGCTGGTCTCAAACTTCTGGACTCAGGCAATCCTATTGCTTTGGCCTAAGTGCTGAGATTACAGCCATGAGCCACCATGCCTGAAAGATATTTCATTTTAAATGCCACCTAAGTAGGTTTCCTTGACAGCACTTATTTGGAATTTGTGCCTTTGTGTTGCCTATTTTCTTTCTTCTTTCCTGGACTAAGCTCTGTGAGGTTAGGAACAAAATCTGTTTTATATCCTCACTGTAGTTTCACCATCTAGCACAGTGTTTGCCCAATAAATACTTGTTGAATGGATTTAAAAGTGAATGAATGATTGTCCTTGCCTTCCCACCCATTCCTTATCAAAGTCAGGGCAGTGTACCACCATGTCTTTAATTGCCAGGCTTAGAATTCAGGTGCCATTGTTAATCTTCCTTCAGTTCTTACTCAAATCCAATTGATTGTTTTCCCCTGCAACCTGTTTCAGTTCAGCTTTCTCTTTTCCAATTGTGTAGGCTCTATCAAGTCAAGACCTTTTTAAGTCACTCCTAAGTTATTGTAAGACCCTGTCTATCTCACAGAGTTCTCCTGCAAAAGTATTCGGAATTCTTTTGTTTAAGAATTTATTGAAGCTTTATGTTTCCTCAAAAATAGGTTTGAAATCCTTTCACTGTCATCGAAGTAGCCCATTTTCTCACTCTTCATTAAACCAGACCTAGACTAGAAAAAGCTATCGGTCTCTGATATAGGGTTCACTCATTTCTCTCATAAACTTTCTCTTACACCATCCTCCCAACTGAAATCACCTCTCTACTTATTTCTGTCAAAATGTATCCTTTCTGTATAAATCCCTAGTTTGAAATTCACTTTTCATGATTTGAGGTGTAGCTTTTTTTCTCAGCTATATCAGCTAATTTGGAATCATGGATAAGCCCCTTAATTTCCATCTTTTTAGGCAATTTGCTAGAAATATTTACATAAAAATGCTCCCCAAAGGATCGAATGTCCTGAAACTCATGATGCCTTTATTAATTTAGGCTTTCCTTTTACTTGGTTCCCAGAGGGTTTACAATTTGGAGCAAGGTACTAAAGTAAGATTTTTGGTGGGTGAGGAACATGTCTTTCTTTTGCCAAGTGGGGAAACAACTAAACAGGAACTACTCAGAAAGATCAAATATAATTAAAAGATCAAGTTTAGTAATAATAATATGGATGTTCAGGATCTTGAAATTGATTCTTTTCAAATATCTGTGCTGTGTGACCTTGGGCATCCAATCCTTGGAATAACATGGAAATAACATGGAAATAACAGTAGTACCTTTCTCATAAAGACATTGTGAGGAGTAAGCAACAGTGCAGGTAAAACACTTAGAACAATGTCTAGCATGTACATAAGTGTTTAATAGATATTTGTAACCCCATTGTTGTTGCTGCTGCTAATATAACTAGAGAGACACCCTGGCAAGAATCTGAGAAGTCAGTCATGTCTACATGGTTGAAAAGGTATCTGCACACAGGTGGTAACGAAACTGTGTGCAATGATGCTGCTAAGGAAATTCTTTCATTGAACAAATGGCTATTGATCACCACTGGCTCTGCACTGGCTTTTGAAGAACAAATAAGTGAAAGTCCCCGCAATTCAGGAGCTAACAGCTTGAAAGGGAAAGTTAAGTCAGCACGTGCAACCGTGCAATTAAGGGGTAAAGTGATTGGTAGACCATACTTGCTACAAGAAGTTAGAAAAGAAAAGAGTAGTAAGGGCTGAGGCCTAGGGAACTGACCTGTGCTCTAAAGGAGGATTTGATTTTAATAAATGTGGAAGGAGCTGAACACAAGAGAGTCATATTTTATACACAGTCAAAGCATCTGGGGATGAAGAAGGGCTGGAATAGATTAGGTTGGTGAGGGAGATGAAACAAGTTTAGTTAGCCAGCATTTACTGTTAGTGAGAAAGTGGTCATGGTCCCAAGCCAACAAAATGGCAATTGATAGGGATAAAAGCAGTCCTGTTCTCATGTCCAAAATGTCAACTATACAAATTCTGGAGTGGGTAACTCTACACTGACAGCAGTGCATACAAAAAAAAAATCCAAGAAGGGGTAAATTAGGAACCAATTGATTGCAAGCTTGATATGAGTAAGAATTTTTTAGCATGGGCTGGAATTCCTAGCCCAGCCTAGGAGGCTACTGACAAGATCAGGGTGATCATTGTCCACTGTGATGTTTCTTGGTGCCCTTGAAGTGATTTTTGAAAAGACTATTTAAGATATTCGTTTTGACTTTAAATTCATTGCATGATGCTTTAAGATACATATTTTTAAAATCTAGTTCTCAAGCTTTTCAATTAAGTTGACATAGTCTATCATTCTAGTAAATTTTACAATCATTTAAAAAAGGATTTTGAAATAATACTTGGTCCTATTAATAAACTTAAAGACCCTAAAACATTTAAACTTTATCTATCTATCTATCTATCTATCTATAGAGTCAGAGTCTCACTCTGTCACCCAGGCTGGAGTGCCGTGGCACGCTCACGGCCACCGCAGCCTCAACTCGCTGAGCTCAGGCGATCCTTCCGCCTCAGCCTTCCAAGTAGCTGAAACTACAGGCAGGCACCACCTGATTTATTGTAGAGATGAAGTCTCCCATGTTGCCCAGGCTGGTCTCGAACCCGTGGGCTCAGGCAATCCTTTCTCCTTGGCCTCACAAAGTGCCAGGTTTGCTGGCGTGCGCCACCACTCGTGGCCTTAAACTATATTTGTAAATTTAATAAAGTCTGTTATAGTTTTGCAAATCTTTTAAATATCTGACTTAATAGAAGACTAAACTTCTCCAAAACTTAGGTAATTAATATAAAACTAATATATTTATAAATAAAGTGACTCAAATTCTTTTAAATGTTCTAATACTGTGTATGCACTTAGTAAGATTTTCACTTAAAATCCAAAGTCCAATTTAAGTTCTCAATTACACATTTTAAATTGGGACAGTGAGAATGACCCTCAAAAAAATGTCAAATTATTTCAAATACACAAATACTAAATATGTGCCAATTCATTGAAGTAAAAATATTAATATTCTGGGTTTGATTTTCTTAAAACATGTATGAAATTCTAAATCTTCCAAGGCTTCAAAGAATTTAAACTTTAAGTTAATTATTTTATTATCCTGCACAATTTGGAGGATTCCTTTTTATATAACGTGCATCAAGTAGGAAGAGGCCTTCTCAGAATGAGATGACAGAATGATCAGCGATTTCATATATCTATGAAAGCTTGATGGAATGCTTTGAATCTAACTAGTTTTTTCGGTAAATACTACAAAACATCAGAGTGTTTATGAGATGGAAGATGCAAGAGAAGGGGGGGACAAGAAACCCATTTCCTTGGACCCAAGGTTTATACATTACTTAGTTTTTATTCTTCTCACGGATGTCTGCAGTTACCATACAAATTGATCATCTGACTGGATTTGGCATTTCTTTGGTCCTTTTTTTTTTGGAGTCGGGGTCTCACCGTGTCACCCAGGCTGGAGTTTCGTAGCACGATCACAGCTCACCATTGTCTCCACCTCCTGGGCTCAGACAATCCTTCTGCTTCAGCCTCTGGAGTAACTTGGACTATAAGTGTGTGCTACCATGCCCGGCTAATTTTTCTGATTTTTTTGTAGAAAAGAGGTCTCGCCATGTTGCCTTAGCTGATCTTGAACTCCTGGGCTTAGGTAATTCTCCCCCCTCAGCCTCCCAAAGTGCTAGGATCACTACAGGCATGAGCCTGACCACTTTGGTTCTTAGGATAAATAAGTGTCTTTTTCATCTAACTCTAAAACTCCTTGACTTGGTGAAATACTCTAATTTTTTTCATATATTTGTGCTTGCTCTAGGACCACAGTACTTTTGCAATTGGGATTAAGATAATAATGAAATTCGGGGTATCCCTCCAGGTTTTGCCTTACTTTTCATCCCAACCTGCAAGGCCACTCTCCTGATAGTCCAAATCCACAGTATTTGGTGCTGTGCAGACCATGTCAACTGTTTTCTGTCCAGCTCTACTCCAGATGCTTTGAAAGAGGGTTGTGACAATGCACTGAGTGCCTTCCAAGGACAGCCGTCTGGACTGCAATGAGGACGGGACACCAACATCCACATGGAAGGGCAGACAGGAGGGTTTGGGAAGACATGAAGACAATTTACAAACATGTGAATGGCTGTCTCACAGAAGACGTAGTAGACTTCTTTTATTTGACTCCGGAAACTACTGGATAGAAGTAATAGAGTAGCAAAATCAGTTCAGCACAAGGAAGAACTTTCTAATAATTGGCTTGTTCACAGGAAATAGATTACCTTGGGAAAAAAGTGAGTCCCTAGTCACTGGAAGTATCCAAATGAACTTGAGCAACCATCTGTTGAGGAAGTACTAGAAAGAGTCTCTAACAATAGTCTTGAGGTAGACTTAAATGATTTATAAATTCTCTCCCACCTTTGAGGACCTCTGATTACTGAAAACAGAGTTCACGCAGCTAGATAGCTCATAAAAAGCATCTAAATGTCAGAAACTTAATAGTGTCATCCTATTGCTCCACTTACTGGAGCATGGGCATGTCAAACCTCCTGATACCGAAAGCCTGCTTTTTTTCCTGAGACAGAAAGCCCTTTGAGTTCTACAGAAAGATCAGAAATGGAGATAGATTAGGGAAGTGAGGTGGAGGGAGAAAGGAGGGAAAGGGCTGCAGCAACAGCTGGAAGAAATTAGGGCCACAATAGAAGTCAAAAGGAATGAATGCCTTGGAAGGAGAGAGAAAATTATGAATACTCTGCACTTTAAGAAGTGGAAATGGTGAACAAAGTTTTACCTCCAAACTATAACCCAGCCGGGCACGGTGGCTCACACCTATAATTCCAGCATTTTGGGAGACCAAGGCAAGAGGAGGATTACTTAAGCTCGGGAGTTTGAGACTAGCCTGGGCAACATAGTGAGACTCCCATCTCTACGAAAAATGTGAAAACATTAGCTGCATATGGTGGCACACACCTGTAGTCCCAGCTACTCAGGAAACTGAGGCAAGAAGATGGCTTGAGCCCAGGAGTTTGAGGCTGCAGTGAGCTAGGATCACACCACTGCATTCCAGCCTGGCCGACAGAGCAAGACCCTGTCTCAAAAAACAAATAAACATAAATTTTAAAATGTCTTAATGACTACAGCCCTTGAAGATAAAGGTAGGGGTGTGTGTGTGTGTGTGTGTGTGTGTGTGTGTGTGTGTGTGGTGAGAGAGAGAGAGAGAGAGAGAGAGAGAGAGAGAGAGAGAGAGAGATTAAGATAGAACAGGCAGTGATAATTTGACCTAAAAATAAGTCAACTAAACATAGGTTGTCACATCTGGAACAAAATAAGTCATTTGAACACTTCATTATTATTAATCATTATATTATGTTTTTATAATAATATTAACTAACATTGATTGAATCCCTGGTCAGTGACAGGAACCACACCAGGTATTTTCTATATTCTTTTTTTTTTTTTCTTTTTTTTGAGTTGGAGTCTTACTCCGTCGCCCAGACTGGAGTGCCAGTGGCCGCTGCCGGCCACCGCAGCCTCGACCTGCTGGGCTCCGGCGATCCTTCCGCCTCAGCCTTCCGAGTAGAATTACAGGAATGCGCTACCACGCCCAGCTGATTTTTTGATTTATTGTAGAGATGAGGTCTCGCTGCCCAGGTGGGTCTCGAACCCGCGGGCTCAGGCAATTCACTCACCTCAGCCTCCCAAAGGCGCGGGATGACAGGCTGAGCCACCGAGCCCGACTCATTTTCTATATTCTATGCTATACCACACCAGTTGCAGATTCGGTATGGTACAGGAATCAGAGAAGACAGGGAAGCTTAAAGAACACTGTAGAAAGATGCCCATTGACCATAGTTTGGATCATACAATTAAACTTTCAGGGTCTCTGTTCAGATACCTGGTTTTCAAACTCAGCTCCACCATTTTACTATAAACTTACGTTTATGGAGCACTTACGTTCTTAAAGCCTCTGTTTTTCTAGATGTGAAACATGGTAAATAATATGCCCACTCTTTTACCAGAAGAGTTGTGAAAATTAAATGATTACTACAGAACCTGGCACCCAGTAAGTGCTCAAGACACAAAAGCTATTCTATCACAGGGGTAGGCAAACCTCTTCTGTGAAGGGCTAGAGAGTAAATCTTTTAGGCTTTGTAAGCTATACAGCCTCTGTCACAACTACTCAACTGCCTGACTACTTTCTTTATGGACACTGAAATTTGAATGTTTTAAAACTTTCACATATCACAAAAGAGTCTTCTTTTATTTTGTTCAGCTACACAAAAATATCAAACTCATCTTAGCTCACGGTCTGAGGTCCCCTGTGATAGCATTCAGAAAACCTTTGCCCTCACTCCACGATAGCCATAAGCCAAGCTGCTCGGGCCATGGACCTTGTCCGCAGGAAAATACTATGCCTTCTCTCATATCTCATTTTCTCTCTTTAGCTGCAAAATGAAAAAAAATCTTTCAGGTGTCTCCACCAGGCTAAATCTTGCAAGAAAAACAGACTAACTCACTGGCACTTCCAACTGGTAAAAGGCAAAGAGCAAATGCGTGGAAAGCAGATGGCCACACCCCTCTGGCCCCCCCATGGCTCCCACTCTCTGCACATATCCATCAGAACCCGCCTACCTGCCTGGCTCCTTACTGGGACATCTGCACACACCATTGCTTTCTTCCTGGTACCACAAGATTCTGTCCCCAGCCCTAGTCTTGCGGCAACTGCTTGAAACTGGCCTATCAGGCAACTTGGGCTTCATGAAAGTTAAAAACATATACACTGATCAATATAGGTCAACACGCAGCCTGAAGAAGCCCCTTTTGTAAGCTTTCAAGATGATCTTTTTATCAGAACCATGTTCATGGATGCCCTCTCGAATAAATGAACATTTCTATCCTAATGCAAATTGGAAAAGGGATGTCAGCAAGGCATTTTATAATACGTGAAGATGTACATTCTACAACTTTCCTGGAGAGTAACTTGGCAATATATGTCAAGATGTTTAATGTTGTCAGTCCTTTTGACTAGATAGCTGACCTTCCAGGAATGTGCCCTAAGGAAATAATTGTACATATATACACAAATTTATGAACAAAATGTTCATCATAGCCTGTATCCCTCAGGCAAAGATCTTAAGAGACACTAACTGATTGGTGTAGTGGGCTCATGGTTTTTTTGCCTCTGGCCTACCTCTGGTCCAGATAGCTGTGACTAAAAGGGTTAGGACGTGATCAGGGTCCTATGGTTATGCATTTGGGAGGGGAGGCCCCTTTCAGGGACTGTGGATAGGAAGGCAACACATATCTCACAATATTTAATAACACAGGAAAACATCACATGATAATGACAAATGAAAAGAGCAGACCATAAACTGTACATATGATAGACTTTAACTTTGAAAATACAGGGTTGTTCAAAAAATGGATATTTACAAAAATGAATTATTTGGCAACTAAGTTCTATGTAAACATGTAATCAAAATTTATTTGTAAACTCTCAGCATTATTTCTCTTCTTTTATAAATGTTTAATATGCACCCCGCCTGCTGCACCCATTAATTCTGCAGTCTAATTCCTCCCAGCATATCACCACCACCACCAGTTGCGATGACAGCCAGGATTTCTTTCTTCATTTCCTTAAGGATACAAAGAAAAGGTGGAACAAACACAGGGTTTTTGACATATATTCACAAGTAGAAGGTGCACAGTATAATGCATTTTGTAGTTTGTTCAATCACTTTTTAATTAGCACATATTTAACACAAGCACACATACACAACTTTGCACATACAAACATAGACACACACATAGATAAAAACACTAGAAGGAGGCACACTGAAATGCAAGTGGTTATTAACGCTGGATGAAGAGATTACCATTGTAGTTTGTTTTGTTTTGTTTTGTTTTTTAGTTGGAGTCTCACTCTGTCACCCAGGCTGGAGGGCAATGACACACTCACAGCCACTGGAGCCTCCACCTGCTGGGCTCAGGTGATCCTTCTGCCTCAACCTTCCAAGTTGCTGGAACTACAGGCTCATGCTACCACACCCGGCTAATTTTTTGATTTATTGTAGAGAGGAGGTCTCACCAAGTTGCCCAGGCTGGTCTCAAACCTGTGGGCTCAAGCAATCCTCTTACCTCAGCCTCCAAAAGTACTGGGATTATAGGCATGAGCCACCATGCCCGGCCCTTATTTTTACATTTTTCTGTATTTAGTAGATTGGTTGCATCTACAAATAAATACACATTTTGTATAAGGATAAATGGTAAACTTGTTTTTAAAAGATACAAGTATTTGTATTTCTTTTTTTAAAAAATAATAATAATAATAATAATAACCACACTAGGCCCCATCCCAAGCCACCCATCCCCTTATCTCCACCCTGTCCTTTCTCTGTTACCGCATGTGGGAAGTGGAACCTTGTTGTTGGAGGATGATGCAGAGCCATGTTGATTGGTCTTGCAGTGTACCAGGTGCTGATACCTTCTACTTGCTTCTCTGAATTCACTCTCTCTTCCACTCCACTCTGTGCCCCTCTAGACTGATCTGTGGTGGTTTGCATTAACCAGGTTTCTATGCCCTCTGGTGTCAGTTGGATTTGGCCACAGTGAGGCATGTACCAGCAGAGTCCCCTGAAGTCAGGAAAGTTCTTTCCATAGTTCTCTCTCCATAAGTCCTGATAACTGATTTCTCCCCTTACCCCTTCAGGCCCAGTAGTGATAAAGGTTCCCTGCTCTCATTGCTCCAGGGTTCTGCACCATTGCTTGTCAGTCCATAAGCCCTGTCCATGCCATTGGAACCCAACTTGAGAGGGCCATCTGTTTCCTGCTGAGTCATAGACAGGTAGATACCTTATGTCTACGTATCTTGGCCCCAGAGTACGCACCACCTGTTTACACTCATCCTCTGACTCTCCAGGACTCTCCCACAGTGGGGAGAATAACTGACTCCTGGGATTCCTTGGGCCTCAACAGATTTACTTCCCCCTTAGACATTTGTCCCTGGGATCAGGAAGTCCTGGGATAAGGCCTCTCCCGGGTTCCAGTGTGTCTCTTTCTGAACACTGTCCCAATGTAGGCCCACTGCCCAGATTGCTAAGACACCCTAGATATGCTACCATTACCCCTTTCTCCTTTCCATTTCATAATTCATGGTCTACTTTTATTTTTAATCTCCAACATTGGCAACATTCAGCTCTCCGAACTGAGGAAAATTCCCTCAACCTGCACTAACGCGTCCAGCTCATAAGCTGTTCTGTCTTGTGCTCCTGGTTTCTCCATTTAATTCAGAGGCTGAGACAGCTTTTCTTGTCATCAGCTCTACTAAGGTTCTGGCCCAAATCCTAAAGGGGATGGGGAAATATCTTCTATAAGTGATCTGTGGTCACCCCCATTTAGTAGGCTCGTACAAGTGGGACCTCTAAAAAATAGAATTTATTTATAAAAAATTGGGTCTTTATCTTCCATGTTTAAACTTCAGTCAACTTCAAAGTACGTCACCTTCAAAGTACTCTTCATTTGATGCAATACACCTATCAAGATGCTTTTTCCCTGCTTAGAGCCGTTTTTTAATTCATCAGTGTTGATGCCTTTTAATGCTTCTGCCATTTTTTGGTACACTTCCACACTGACAAAACTTTTCCCTTGGAGGACTTTTTTCATCCAGGGAAACAAAAAAAAAGTCATGTGGGGCAAGATCAGACGAATAGGGAGGGTGGCTCATGGGTTCCTGCCATTTTTGTTCAATAACTGCTAAGCACTCGGTGTGGTGTGGGCAGATGCACTCATAAAGCAGCCATCATGAAATGGGCAGATGCTTTGAAAGAATCCCCCCCCCACCAAATTCACAGAAGCTGAATGCAACCTTTTACAACACTAGCTTGTGCACTGATTCCGATGGGTTCCTAGAACACTTACCTAGCGGGGGAAGCCTGTACTACAAGGGACTCACCCTCCAAAAGACAATTCTGTTTTTTAGGGGAGGTCCTCCTTGTATGGTTTTAAAACACACCTAAAAGTGCCAGGTGTGATAGCTCATACCTTTAATCCCAATACTCTGGGAGGCCAAGGTGAGAGGATTGTCCAAGCCCAGGAGTTTGAGACCACCCTGGACAACACATCAAAACCTTGCATTTACAAAAAGTCAGTAAATTAGCCAGGTGTGGTGGCACACACATGTAGTTCCAGCTACTCAGGACTTCTTTTTTTTTTTTTTTGGTCCACCCTCGTGTAATAACCATTGGGCTTTTGCATGACCTGGAAAATGGGGGTAGTGCCTGGATCTAATTCCATGTCATTGCTGTTATTATCGTTGATCCTACTATAATGTGATGCCTCTGTCCAGTGCTGATTCTCCATTGTCTGTCTAGCACTAGGCATTTCTCTGTGTGCTCTGCCTTCATGACTCCTTACAGGGAACTTTTCTACTAATCAAAGATTCTACTATGAGGATTGTATTTGTCATCTACTACTGTTTAACAAACCTCCCTAAAACTTAGTAGCTTAAAATAATAATGATTTTCTATATCATGATTTAGGAGGTTGTTGTGATTCATCTGCTGGCCTTGACTGGACTAACTCATGTGACTAACTCAGGTGCATTGGCTGCAAGCTGGCTCAGATGAAACAGCTGGGATAACTGGCCCTCTCTTTTCACATGGTTTTTCTTCTGAATATCTTCATGGCATGGTGGTCTCGGGATTCCATGAAGGAAAGAACAGACGAGGCCTAGCCTCAGAAGTTGCACAGTGCCATTTCCATCAAATCTTGTTGATCAAAGCAAATCACAGAATCAACAGAGATTCTAGGGAATAGAAGATAGACTCTACCTCTTGATGGTAGATGTGGCAAAGTCACACTGCAAAAGTACTTGCAAGATAGAAAGGATTGTGCCATCTTTGGAAACAATCTACCAGAGAGGAAGGAGAAAGAAAACGTCTCTTAAATTTTCAGGTTAAACCTTCAGCCAAGAAAAAAATGTTACTATTAATCTCTCCGTCATATTGTTTTTCCAAATGATAATTTTATCGTAAGCTATATTATACAAAAATACGTATCATATATAACTTTAAAAGGATAATTTAAAGTTAAACTAACCCACATTGAGAAATATAACATTCCCAATACCTTGGAAGTCGTCAAGATGATTCTTCACAATCAAATCACTGTCTCTCTGTCTTTCTCCAGTGGTAACCATTACCCTATATTTCATACACATTATTCCTTTGAGTTCTTCATAGGTTTATTAGAGGAGTTGACATGCCTAACTATATATTGCCTAGTTTTGTTTGTTTATTAAACTTCATATAAAATAAATAATTCTGTTTGTTGATTTTATCACTCAATATTGCTTTTGAGATTCATCCATGTTAATGTGTATAGGTGTAGTTTCTTCATTTTCATTTTTATGGAGTTTTCCATTTTGTAAATATATATTGAATAATTTATACATTTTGCTGTTATTATAGGACTTTAGTTTTTTTCTGTTTTTTTAGACTGGAAAATATGATTTATTTAGAAAGTAAATGAGAGAGAGAGAGTAGAGAGAGAGAGAGAGAGAGAGAGAGTGCAGATTCACCTCTCTAAGGTAGAAGAGGGGCCCAAAATTTAGAAAACACCTTGGCAGCCATAGCTCAAAGAGCACACGGCCACATCAGAGTTTAGTAAGGCAATAGCCAGGTTTTTCCAATTAAAAAAAAATATTATGAACAATGCTGCTACAAAAATTCTTTACAACTTTTCTGGTATACAGATTCAAGAATTCATCTAGGGTATATTCCAGGTCCTAAAAGAATTCCTGGGTCATGATGTATGCAATGTTTAACTTTGCTAGGTGGTACCAAACCATTTTCCAATTTACCCTCTTTCTAATATTATATGAAAGATCTCATTGCTCCATATCTGGGCCAACATATGACATCTTTAAGCTAACTTTTTCCAATATGGTGATCACTAATTAGTATCTCATTATGGCTTTAATGGGCATTTTACTCATCAATGGGGTTGAGAATATTTTCTTAGGCTTACTAACCATTTCTGCTTATTCATCTGTGAAATGTCTGATAATATATTTTGCCAACTCTGTTGCATTGTCTTTTATTTATTCTTAAGGATTCTTTGTGTCCTTTGTTAGTTATATATATTGAAAATATCTTCTCTCTCAGTTAATGGCTTGTCTTTTTATACCTGCCAAATTAAATTTCCCTAAATCACTCTGATATACCTCTAATTATATTCAAAATGACTCCACTTCTCCCCTCAATCTCTTGTCCTGGAACAAAGTTTGTACAACTCAACTCTCTTTCTTAGGGAAAATTCCTTTTCATCAGGCTAGAGACACTCATGTAAGCAGACTTCTGGTAGGCTTACCCATTTCCCAACATGTCCAGAAAGATATGAAGCCTAGTTTCTTAAAAAAGGCCCTTAGTCCTCCAAGCTGTGCCAGCAAGAATGGGCCAAACAAGTTACTAATGAAGTGAGTGAATGAGTCAGCAAATGGAGTCAGAAGGCCTTTCAGTTCCTCTGTTGGGGTGATTAGTGCAGAGAGCTAGAAGGTTGGAGTAATAGATTGGAGTCAGTTTGAGTTTTGCGCATACACCATTTCTCTCTTCCACTCTTCAACCTCAGTTGTGTTTTTATTTTTCTGCTCCTTCACTCTCCCCCTTACACATCATTTCCTTTCTTCTCCCTCTATTAGGGTAGTCCTGTTTCCAGTCCTTGGCAAACCCAGGGCAGCCCAGCATAGAACATTTTACCATCACTCTGACAAATAAACCAAGTGTCCCACTAAAACGTTGGTGGGAATGTTTGATCAGGCTTGGACACACTTGCTGTTCCACAGCCTGAAGTGCTGCCTTGACTTAGACCTTTTCAAAGAATTCCACCTGGGAAAGTGCCTGTCTGTAAACATGATTAATTTATTTTTTTCCTTCATGTTCAACACAAGGAATATTAAACTCTATCTTCTTCTCAGCCTTCTCAAGTATATACCTTAAGGGTCACCTTAGAGTAGTTTTAGGTTCTTTTCCTCTAACTTTAAAAGCTTATCAACTTTCCATGGACCTACGATATTTCAAAAGGCCATATATGGAGTGCCGTCTAGGCAGAAGACATGGTATAAGCACCACAGGGTATGTAGAGTATTAAAGAGAGATTCCTAGCTAGTCAGAACATAAAGACATCGGTAGTGAGAAAGTTAAGCAACAGAGTTTTCAAATGGTTCAGCAAGGTTCTCAGGGCAGCATCTATACCCTCACCACCAGAACTCTTTCCTACAATGCCTAGTATGTAGTGGTTGCTCCATAAATGTTAATTCAATAACAGGCACATGGCAGCCTCCATCAGTGCCCCCACACAATCAGCTCCCTGGGGTTTTGCCTCATCAACTTAAGGCCTATCCCCATCTTCAGGAATCACTCTCTCTTATTTGTTTTGGCTTCATCCAACTCTATGCATGTCACTTCACATAATCCTCTCAATTTAAATATTTAGACTCTCACAAAAGAAAGGAAAAGAGGGTGACCTCAAGCAGCTTCTAAAGTATAGCCCTGCAAACACCCTAGAGACTGGGACCATCAAGGAAAGCTTAGTGGGGACAAACACAAATTAAGAGTTCCATAAGCTACCCTGCCTCATTAGTCTGAGATCTCACTTGTGGTAAGACGGAGGTGTGGGGGGATCAGAGGTGGGGGCGGGCTCTTGGCGCGACACTGAGTCTAGCTTGAGGCTAAGACTGGTGAGATTCACCCAAGACTGCAGAGCCCTGACTGCGGGTACCACTCATATGGCTTTGAATCTCTTGTTGACTTGCAGCAAATTTGGTTATTGTTGTCTTATTTCTCCATTATAAAATAAATTCTGTTATTATGTCTATGTCTTGGATTCTCATTTTTCTTATTACAGTTATATATCCTGACTTGCCAACTATATTGCAGTTCTTATAAGAACAGGGGCTCAAGACATATGCCACTTTATATAACACATAGAATTCTACAGGTGCTTGAAAAAATGCCATTCAAATGAAATCATGACCTTTTAAACTTTAGACAAATCGCCTCTTTTCCCAAAGTAACATACTAATTATTTTAGCCTTTCTTCTCTTATAGGTGGCTCCTTCAACCCTGAGTAATTATAGTTACTATTCTCCAAATAATTTTCCTATGTGCAAACAAAGGTATGTCAGCTATGGAAGAGACATATTTTCAGAGATGCAGACGTTTAACTTTTTTATGAAATACTTTGTATTTAATTTCCCCTACTAGGCTGGTGAGACTGAACATTTTCATGGATGTCTTAGGTGAAGCAATGTACTCAGGGATCAATCTAAGCAATGTATTCAGGGATCAAAATGTGGTTTACAACTCTTGGGGTCCCCAAGATCCTCTCAGATGGTCAGTAAAGCATAAACTGTTTTTATAATAACACCAATAAATCATTTGTGTTTGCTACAGTGCTGGATTAGCACATATGGTACAAAAGTAACGATGCTGGTGCCTTCGTGCTAGTAGTCATTGTATTTACCACTATGCAATTGTAGTTTAAAAAGAAATCCAATTTCACTTAAGAAACTGATGAAGCAACTTAGCAATCTATCACAGAAACAGAGAACTGAATTCTGTATGTTCTCACTCATAAGTGGGACCTGAACATTAATCACAGTAGCACAAGGGAGGGATCAGCACTCACAGAACACTGCCAGGAAATGGAAGGTGGGGTGGGGGAGGTCAGGTATCAACACAAAGGGTACCTGATCTTAAACCAGGAGAAGCGAGGACCAGTTGGAGGCCCAAAGTTCATCTACATACATAACTTACTTGTACCCCACACCTTTATAATAAAATAAAGAAAAAATAGTTGATGAAGTGGTAAAATTGTTTATTTTATTAAGTCTTTACCCTTGAGAACATATCTTTTAAATATCCCAGGTGACAAAACAAGAGTTACACAAAATCACTTTCGCATTGTTGTAAATATGAAGTTTGTCTTGAGAGAGAGAACTCGTACAATTGAATAGTGAGCCACCACACTGCTTTTCTCATGGAACACCAGTTTTACTTGGAAGAATGACTTACAGACAAAATATGACAATAGGATTTGCCAGACATGGTCTCCAAAATGAATGAAATGAGCCTATCACTTCAAAAAATACAACTGACAGAATTTGTTGCCAATGGTGAAAATCTAGTTTTCAAGCAAAAATTAGAATTTTGGAAAACTTCTATGCCTCGCTGAGAACTAAACATCATCTGAATGCCTAAAGACTTTTCTGATGAGATCCATGGTGATATTGACTAATGTATTATTTGATATTGTAGACTGAAACATATCAACATTTGGAACATCTACAGAACTCAGTAATCAGTAATTTCCAAATGAATAATTCACTATGTTACAAAAATTATATACACATTTGAATTTAAAAAATTCAAAGTGCAAAATAAACTAATGGATTTTTGTATAACAGAACATAAAAAGTTAATTAATATTATTTCAGATTCCACATTGCAACTAAATATTACCACTTGTTGAGTTTTGGTATATATCAAAGAAGAATGTGCATGATTATCCAAAAAAAATCTATGAAAGTAAAGTCCTTTCTCAGCTACACATCCGTGTGAGTCCAGATTTTCTTCATGTACTTTATTTAAAACAGTATTACAACAGCTTGAATTCAGAAACAAATATATTCATTCAACTCTTATATACATTAAAGAGATTGACAGAGATAAACAATGCCATTCTTGTAACACATTTTTTTATTTGGAAAATTTAGTTCATTAAAATTGCTTTATTTGTATTAACATGTAATGGATTTGTTGTGATTTTTTACATGAACTAATAAGTAGTTCTTTGGAGTCCTTAATAAATTTTAGTTTTTTGGTCCTGAGACCAAAATGTTTGAGAATTGTTCATCCTGGATAACTCAACTGGTATGTCTCTTTTCTCGATCATACTAACTGGCAGGAAGTCACATCTTTAGCTAAAAAGTCCAACATTTTAAAAGTATAAACCAGATTATCTTGCCCATTGGTGTATCTAACCTTTGCCTATCCTGCAGTGCCCGTGGTTTTCATATGTCAGGTCACAGGGCTTGGTTGAAGAACATCCTACATTTCACCTTCACAGAGTAGCTGAGTATTACGTAAAAGCCTGGAGTTTTTGCCTTTCTAGGTTATTCATAAAGGTGCTGAATAGGTGGGGTGGGGTGGGGGTAGGGGGAACACAATATCAATGAATGTACCTGATCTCAAACCAGGCAAAGTGGGGGACCAAAGGGAGGCTCAAACTTTACCTGTACGATGTCCCCCTGTATACCTAATCCAGAATTGCACCCCACATCTTTAAAATAAAATAAAATATAAAATTAAAAGGTGCTGAGTAGGATTTCCCTTTGAATTTATTACCCTTAAAAGGCATCCATTTAACTTTATATGTTTTCCATCTCAACATCATCTATCTGCCCTTGACTAAATGTTGTCCTCAGTATCACAAGATCTCAACATGTCTATAATGTGCAAATCTAGTCAAAAGCTGACAGCAGTCAAAGTCTGCGACACCCGTAGTTTCCCTTCTCTACGACTACAAGCAACTCCCTGGGGGATTCCTAAATATTTTTCAAACATGATTTTTCCTTAAAGAACAATTTCCACAAATAGTTTATGCTTAATGCAGGATTCCTTGATCTTGTGGCTCAAGCGACTTATTCCATAGGGTCCTAGTCGTTCAGAAACAGTTTGTACTAAAAATGGCTTTCCCTGTTCTGTTATTCTCTAATTTATGCCTAATTGCTGATTTGAAGTTGATCTGACAGAAGGTATAAGCTTTTCTGTTTCTGTCATTTGTGGCATCTTTCCCTTCTCCCAAGAAACCCTTTTATTTTACCACCAGTGATTTCTTCTACTGCTCCAGTGAACAACATATGATTTTTCCTTCAACATCTAATTTGTAAAATTGGTGACATTTATTTCTCACAAAAGTATTTTTAAAGTCTTCAGACTCTCTTTGTATTATTTTTAATGTAACTACAGGTATTTATTTCAACCTAGCAGTTTAATTTTCTTTTTAAAAAATTAAGCAACTTAAGGGAGTTTTAAAGAATTTTTCTCTCCCTCTAGGTTCTGAATTCAATCATGTTGTCACTGTCACATAACAGTTCACCCACAGCTACTTTCTGTAGCTAATCCTGATCACCATTCAGGGCAAAATGCAATATGTTTCTTTCCTTGTGCTTTTGTTTCCTAAGAAATAACTTGTGTTATCCCAAACACCCTGTTTCTATATGTGGTCCTGATTCAAGAAGAACTGCTACAATTTGTATAAATCCTTCTTTAGAGGTGAGTTCCTGGTTCATATCACTTGGTTTAACTGTGTAACTTCCTTCCTTGTTATAACATGTCGGCTCAGGCTCATTGTTGAATTCAATAAATATGTGTCAAGCACACACCGGAATAAATGCTTGTGGGGATACAAATATGGAAGATAGTATAAAAGACAAAAACACACTATGGCACTTGGCCTCCAGGAGTTCAGTCTAATGGGGGAGACAGAGGCTGACATGAGCAACTCCAACTGGCAAAACCACAGTGATTTGGGAGCACAGGAGAGAGTGCTGGAATGCCTGTTACCATAGCTGAGGTGATTGTACTTAAAGGTCCTGGATCACTCTCTTTTTATAACCCTTGTTTCCCGGGGCTATACCGGTCTTGGCATCTATGAGGTCCGGGCAGTAAGTGCAAAGACATTTGCGTCCATCCACCTCAAGAGGTCACATTTGACAGACTATACTACCCCTTCAGGTGGGTCCTTTGATTGTTGTTGTCATCTGCACTGCTTCTTTCGGCATGTGCCTGGACCCCACTGCCCACCATCACTGTGGCCATGACTTCTAGAGCCTGTGCTACTGAGCTCTCTGCTGTTTTTGCTGCCATCACTGAAGACGTTTCCAGAAGCTGGGACAATATTTTTATCCAGTCTTTGAGGTCTGGGAAAGCAGTTGATTACAGTTATTTTTAGGCTCTTAGAACAACCTGTCTTTCTTGCTTAGCCCACTTGAAACAAGCTCTTCAGAGTGGGGCTGGGGTGAGAGAGGCAACTTGAGAATCGCCACCATCCATGTGTTGAGCATTCAGAAATAGATGTTTTTTTCTTCACAGTGAAGTCTCTGCGTTCCTAGGGGCATACTGATCCCAGAGGCTGTGAAACTTTTTATGTCCTCTCTATATGTTGAGCTATTTGACCCAGCTATCCTAGAATCTGACCATCGGCTTCAAAGTCCCTTCACCCTTTATCCCAGGAATAAGGCCCCCATGCAAGCAGGAGTCTTGGTGGATACCTGACTAGCCCAGCATTGCTGAGATGGGCATTCAGGTTAAGCCCCACCCAATCCTCTGTGTATTTTTGTAACAAGATTTTTCAGTTACCAGGACTTGAGTTAGTAATAATGTGCCAATATTTCCTCGTCAGTTGTGACAAATGTACATACATATGCAAGATGTTAATAATGAGGAGTACTGGGTAAGGGGTTGATGAGAACTCTGTGTACTATCGTCTCAACTTTTCTGCAAATCTAAAATGAGTCCATTTAAAAAATTACCCAAAAAATAGCATATGCTTTTTCAAAATTCAAATTGTATCAAACTATATATAAAGTAAAAAAGAAAAAAGGTCACATCACACCTTTCCACTAATCTCATGTCACTCCTCAGAGCCTCAGAGATAGCCACCATTTCAAATTTGGTGTTTTTTCTATCTTCACACACACACACACACACACACACACACACACACACACACACTCACACACACATATTCACATATAGATTTTTAACAAAATAATGTTATAGTATGCATGCTGTTTTTAAACTTATTTTTTTTCCAATAACAATATTACTCTCTTACCATGTCAATTCATATAATACTTACTTTTTAAAAATCAGATTCATGGTATTCCATAATATAGAAATATGAAATTTATAAAATCATTTCCCTACTCAAATATATTTATGTTGTTTCCAATTTTTATTTTTTCAAATAACACTACAAATGAGCATCTTATATGACCAGTTATGTATACGCATGTTTATTTTTATAGGTAGTGCCAAAATAAAAAGATTTAAATATTTTTACCAATCATGCTCTTCCTCAAATATAATGCCTCAACCCCTTTTATATGTCTGCCCCGTCCTTCATTGCGAGTTTTTCATAGCCTGGTAGTTCTCTGTTCCTTTGTTTGCCCCAAATCTGAACTGCACAAATCTTCAATGTATCCTCAGTTCCTATGCCTGTCACACAATTAGTACCCAATAAACACACACACACACACACACACACACACACACACACACAGACAAAAGAAGGAGGAAGGAAGGCAGAGAGAGAGAAAAGTCAGGAAAGGAAGCAGACACTTCTGGAGATTAATTGTTTTATTAACTGTTATTTGCACATCTTTAGTACGACTTTTGTACCACTTTCCAAGAGTGTAGGCTACTTAAAGAGGTCTAGGAGCCAGGTTATAAAGTGATGGAAAGTGAGTGCAGAAATTTTTGTCCTTGGCGTTTGAAGCCCTAGAAGCATCTCGGAATCAGGAAGAGTCAAGATGTGGCAGATTATTTGCAAAAGGGGCCACCATAATTCCCATTCTTTGTGTTATCCTCTCAGGTATCACTGGACTTTGCCAAGTAACTTGATTTGGCCAATAGGACAATAGTAAATGTGACACAAGCAGAGACTGGAAAAGTGTTTGCATATTTGAGCTTCCTTTTTCTTGGGGCTCTGGAGAACTCTGAAACCACTGTGTGAGAAGGCTATAGTTTGAGCTAGCTATTGGAGGTTTAGAGATCACATGGAGTGGAGACAAGCCTCACAACCAAGACCTACTAAATCAACCATCCTGCCAAGTACCAGACATATCAGTACCACTATCTGAGATCATCTGGGCCCAGCCAAGCTGTCACCTGACTGAGTTCAGACCAGAAAAACCACTCACAGCAGAAATAGTAACCTAGGAACCGAAGGAAACTTTAACCTTACACTGATTACCTTCCCCAAAACTCATTTCAAATATTACAGTTAACTGTAAAATTTAGAACTTTCCCTTTAAAGTGAGCAATAAGATTAAGATTAGTCCATTATTTCTATTTCTATTCAATTATATTCTGGAAGTCCTAGCCAGTGCAATAAGATGAGAAAAATAAGATAATAACAAAACTGACAGAAAGAAAACTTGTCATTCACAGATAATTGGATGATATAATACAGAAGAATTGTAGGGCATCTAAAATCACTGAAAGTTTTAAAAATTTAAACATGTTGGCAGATCCAAAACCAACATATAGAAATCAATGGGATCTTCCTGAATAACAGCAGTAACCAGATAGAGAAAAATTTTTTCGCATAATAATCACCACAGTCAAAGCCCAATCTACCCCTACTCTGCTTATTCATCTTGGCTACGTTTTCATGCGGCATGCGTATTCTAACTGTAGTTCTAAGTCCCATGAAAGCAGAGACAATGTCTGTTTTGTTCACCACTGTGACTCTAATGCCTGGAACACAGAGAGTACCTAATAAGTATTTTTGGTTCACGAACCTAATACGGTGACCAACTGTTTAGGTTTGCCTGGAGTTAAACGTTTCCCAGGGCATGGAAATAAATGTCAGTGCTAAAACCAGGATGGTCCTGAGCAAACTCGGACAGTTGGTCACACTACCTGTCAATAAAATCCAAATGGAAGGGAAAATCTGAGTTAACCAAGAAATAAGTTGTTGCTTTCAGTGTTAAAAAACAACATGAATTAATTTTCACTGAGGTTGTTTTGGTAGGTTGTTAACCAAATCAGGCTGAAGTGAATGGGTGGGGTATGAAACAGTGCTTTTCCATGATAAAATGTGTACAGTGATTATTTGGAATCTATGACAACATTAAAACCACCAAGATTATGTAGAACTTACAAGATTCTTCCTACGCCATGCTAACACAATCTAACAGCATCCCAAAGTGAGAAGCCATAAAAAATTGTCATTAAATTGCAAGTAACTTCAATATCCTTTCTCCCAAAAGCAATCCCCCCCCAAAATTAAAAGGACCTGTTGTTCGAAAAATAAAAATAAGAGCAAAAGAATATTCATCTGATGAAACAACTGCTTCCTATGAGAAAGATCATGAATTTGCATTACATTCAATACCTGAAAATTAATTTTTCTAAAATACCCTAGACAGCAGTACAGATTTTCTACTTCAAATTAATATTCATTATATTTAAAGTACAGAAAAGAGGAACAGTGGCATAAACTATTCAATAAACCAATCATATCTGCTATGGTTTGAATGTATGTCTCTTCAAAATTTGTATGTTGAAATTGAAATCTCAAGGTGATGGTAATAAGAAGCTGGACCTTTGCGAGGTGATTAGGCTATGAGAGACTGATCTCACCCTCATGAGTGGGATTAATGCCTTTATAAAAGAGGCTTAGACAACTGCCTGGCACTTCCATCTCTTCTGCCATGTGAGGGCACAGCAACGAGGCACCATCTTGGAAGCAGAGAGTATGCATTTGCCAGACACTGAATCTGCTGGTGCTTTGACCTTGGATTTCCCAGTCTCAAGAACTGTGAATAATAAATTTCTACAATTTCGTCTATTACCCAGTCTATAATTTCTGTCTATTACCCAATCTAAAATATTTTGTTATAACAGCAGGAATGGACTAAGACAATATCACTTGCCAAAAAATGTCCTGCCATTTTTCATAGTTTACCTACCCACAAATAAACACAACTTCCTTGAGCATATGTGACATTGTAAAATATATGTTTGGGCTTAATTCCTGGTGCCTGACATACAGTTCCTAAAACCCTTGGAAACTCTGGAGTGATGAGTGTCTTTTGTATGCTAAAGAGATGAATGGTAGCTAGGGGCCCTTAGCTAGCTGAAGGATGAGAGCTGGTCATTAGAAAGACCAAGGTAGGATTAGAGTGTTGGGACTTTCAGTCCAGCCTCCAGGGAGGGGAGAGGGGCTGAAGGTTAAGTTTATTACCAATGGCCAATGGTTTAACCAATCATGCCTAAGTAATGAAGCTTCCATATAATCCCAAAAGGACAGGGTTCAGATGAGTTTTAGGATAGCTGAATACAAGGAGGTTCCTGGAGGGTGCTCTGAACTTCTGAATCTCTTTCCACATACCTTGCCCTTTGCATATTTTCCATTTGGTTGTTCATCTGTATCCTTTGTAATATCCTCTACAATAAATGAGTAAACATAAGTGTTTCCCTGAGTTCTATGAGTCACTCTAGCAAATTAATTGAACCCAAGGAGGGAGTCATGGGAACCCCAACTTATAGCTGGTCAGTCAGAAGCACAGGTCACAGCCTGGGGTTTGAAATTGGCATCTCAAGTCCAGAGTGATCTTACAGGACTAAGTCCTGGGCCTCTGGGATCTGACATTATCTTCACAAAATGTCATAGTGTCAGAATTGAGTTATAGGACACCAGCTGGTGTCTACTACAGAATTGCTTGGTGTATACATGTGTTCATAGAAGTGTTGGGTCTTGAGTATTATATGAGTAACTGTAAGAAATTAGGAAAAAGTCGTTTGGTTTTTCCTGTCTTTGATTGCTTGGTGTATGAGGAAACATCTCACACCCACTTTGGTGTCAGAAGTGCTGAGTGGTTTGTGAGAGTAGAAAAAGCACTTTGGTTTTTCCTAATCCTTGCAGAATCCCTATCATTTCCAACTTGCTTCCAACTGAACTCTTTATTTCACACGTGACTTCTGTTTCATTCTTCCTTTTTTGTTAGACGAGTTTGATGATTCTGCTTTTATGATACATTTCTCTTTTCTTCTGCTTCTGTTGATTCTAGATCTAAAATAATGGGAATAAAAATAGAAAGCAGATAAACTTAGGGTACCTTTGGATCGATTAGCCAAGCAGTGACAGAAAAGGAGAAAAATAATACATATTAAGTACCTGCATTGTGCCATTAAATAAGCTGTCTCATTTAATCTTTAAAGTAATTCTGAGAGGTAGGTATTGTTATTCCTGTTTGCTTGTGGGGAGACTGAATCCAATTCCAGTCAGGCTACCTCCAAAGGTTGCGCTTGCCTGCTGTATCTCATTTGTTAGGGCTTGTTAGGGCAGTCTATATGATACATGAGTGATTTGGACCCAGGTCACTGAAATGTGAATGTTTGCAATTTTAATTGATAAGAAATATGAGAAAATTAACTTGTATAAATGTGTAGTCCTAACTACATGAACATGATTTTTAACTTCAATTTTTGATTAAGCTCAACTCATGTCACATATAAATTAAATTTTGCCTATCCTCCTTCAAAAATAATAAAATTCATCACTTCATAGATAAACCTGTTCTCTTATTTTGCCTTCAATATATCTTAGTAGTCTAAGTTTTTCTTATTTCAGCACTTTATCTAACTTAGGGCATATCACATTGGATCAAGTTTTCTGATACATGATGCAGTGGATCAGCTACAATTGCTAAATAACATTTCTTACTTTAAAAAACAAACAAGCAAACAAAAAAACCTTTGCTTCAAATACTTGACTTTATTAAAATTTACTAGACTGGGCTCGGTGGCTCAGCCTGCCATCCTAGCACTTTGGAAGGCCGAGGCAAGTGGATTGCCTGAGTCCGAGGGTTTGAGTTAAGCCCAGGCAACTAATTAAAAATTAGCTGTTCTGACTACTTGGAAGGCTGAGGTGAAAGGATTGTTAGAGTCCGGTGGGTCGATACTGGGGTGGCCATGAATGTGCCACTGTACTCCAGCCTATGTGACAGAGAAACTCCAACTCAAAATAAATAAATAAAATAAAATTTACTTTACCCTATTCAAGTGATATTGGCATCACTGTATTGTTTGTTAAATTGTTTAATAATACTAATTTTATTTACTTAAACTTATTTTTAGATTGGGAAATAAATTCAGGTCATTATAGCAAGTCAAAAACTGCAGTTGTATATGAAGAAAAAATTAATAGAACAGATGAGATTCAAGAAATAGGCAGGTGTCAGTTTTTACAGGGTCAGATTAAAAAAAAAAAAAACTTGGAACTTTACTTACATTCAGTGGGAAGCCGATGGAAGATTTTTAAGCAGGGGAATAACATGATTTAATTTATGTTTTAAGTAAAGCACCCTGTCTGTTGTATGAAGAGTGATTTGTAAAGGAGAGGGCAAGTATGTTATCCAGGAAGTCAGTTGAGAGATATAGTCAAACCGTGTCTGGGGGGAAAGACAGTGGTGACTGGGAACGGCGAAGAAACTGTGGACATAGAAAGAAGAGCATTTTAGGTATTCTGTTGATGAACTGGATTGGATTGGGTTGGGTTGGAGAATGGGCTGGCTAGAGAGAAAAAAGAATCGGCACTATCACTAGGTTTAAGGACTGAGCTATGGATGGCAGCATTTCCTGAAATGGAGGAAAAGGGAGAAGCAGGATACTTTCTTGTTGCAAAGGTGTGTGTGTGCGTGTTGGAGTTGGTGTACCTCCTAGAATTCCGTCCTACTCCACTGCTCATGTACATTTTATAATTTCAAATTGTGGCAGACTCTCAGGGAGCCTCCATGGTCCCACCTTCCTGGTGTTCATGCCTTGTGGATCCTTTCCTTGAGTAGGGATGGGACCCGTGACTTGCTTTTAACCAGTGGAATACAGAAATTGTGACAGGATGTCTATGCAATGTACAGGATGGCGTTATGCAACATTGCAACCCATTTTGCAAGGAGACCTTCTGGCTTGTTGACTTTGAAAAAGCAAACTGCAGCGGGGCTCGGTGGCTCAGCCCGTAATCCCGCGCCTTTGGGAGGCTGAGGTGAGTGGATTGCCTGAGCCCGCGGGTTCGAGGCCCACCTGGGTAGCGAGACTTCATCTCTACAATAAATCAAAAAATCAGCCGGGCGTGGTAGCGCATGCCTGTAATTCCGGCTACTTGGAAGGCTGAGGTGGAAGGATCGCCGGAGCCCAGCAGGTCAAGGCTGCGGTGGCCGGCAGTGGCCACTGCACTCCAGTCTGGGCGACAGAGTGAGACTCCAACTAAAAAAAAAAGAAAAGAAAAGAAAAGAAAAAGCAAACTGCTATGTTGTAGCTGGTCTATGAAGAGAGTCAATGACAAGCAATTGATGGCAGCCTCTGGTTAATAACCAGCAAGAACCTGAGGCCTCAATACAACAACCTGCAAGGAACCAAACACTGTCAGCCACCCCATAAGCTTGATGGATCTTTCCTCTGAGGAGCAGGTAAGACAGCAGCCCCAGCCAACACCTTAACCACACTTTGATACCCTGGAGCAGTGCCCGTATACCTGATCCACAGAAACTGTAAGATAATAAATGTGTGTTGTTTTAAGCTATATACTGGTAATTATATTGCTAAGTAGCAATACATAATACACCAATTTTCTTCGAATATATTCTTAAAAGAAATTGTAATAGTAATAGGATTCAGGTTTCTCATATATAGAAATTCTTATTCCTGTTTTTTAAAAGTTGCTTTTTATAAATGTATAATATTTATAAAAAGTAAGTCTATATACTCTCCCTGATAACAAATGCATAAAAGTGTTGCATATATCTGTCAGTTTAACACCTACAGAATTATAAGTTACAGGGAAATCTGGATAGGTGAAGCAACTTGCTTGAGTTCCTACAGCTAGATAGTGACAAGCCCAGGAGCAAAACCTATCACACTTAAATGTGATTTTAGCATTCATGTGGCATATAACCATGAGGAAAGTCTTGACAATCTTCCATTTTTTAAAGTGCATGCTATCAAAACCTTTTAAGAACTCCTAAAAGGTAAAAATCTTCTCACCTAGAGCGTATGACACCATGTGTAAATTTCAGGATTATAAAACTTATCAGAGCTGAATCAAATGACTTTTATTTGTATTTGACTCTTTAAATCCACTCTAAATTATTTAATGATAAAGGAAAACTTTTTCTTTTAGCTTTCATGTGAGTTCTTATTATGTATTTTCACCCATAATGGACGCTGAAAAAAAGAAAAAATGTACAGTCTCTGGACTCAAAGCGGCTAGTTCTCAGTGACACACATAGATAAGTCTTGGCTTAACAAAAGGCTGTCTTTACATGTTTCATTTGGTCTTGATAAGAAAGCACTCATGATAATACTTCCAAGGTGCCTGACAAGGAGCAAATGTATCTGTCATTGTTATTATGGTAGGGAGAGGAAAGGGAGGTACACAGGACAGTGTGTACCAGACTTTAAGCAAGCAACAAAGTGAACCGCACCACTCTATTACTTTACAATTCCCATAATTTTACTTTCATCACTTTGTCATTCTGTGAGATGAACACTCTGATAAAAAGAAAAGGGAATGTTCAACAGCATGCTGAGAATAACTGGGAATGATTCGTCAAAGTGAACAATTGGCCAAGCACTGTCAGGTGAGGAACATGACAGAAAGTTGCACCAATATGAACAAATACATTTGAACTTATGCTAGAAGCCTGAGAAATATTAATAGTTAAGCTGCAGTGTTGAACAGACAAAACCTCATATCTCTTCAATGTTTTTTGGCATACATTTATTGAACACCTACTGCAGACCACTATATATAGCTATATATATATAGTGGTATATATATAGCTATAATACAGAATATTATATATATATTTATATGTATATTTAAAGTTGGGGTCTTGCTCTGTTGCCCAGTTTGGAGTGCAATGGAATAGTCACAGCTCAATGCAGCCATAAACTTCTGGGTTGAAGTGATCCTCTCCCCTCTGCCTCCTGAGTACACACTACAGGTATGCACTATCAATGTAATTTATTTCTATATGTATTCTATGTACATATTAGAATTCTACAGTTGAAAAATATGCAAGACCACACAAAGGAATAAAAGATTAACTCTACCATAGGAGTTGGGAGAATGCTTTCCAGAGAAGAAGATGTCTGAGTTGAGTTTTGTGGGATGGATAGGAAAATAATCAGGAAAAAAAAAATAAGGGACAGTGCAAAAGGACGACAGATACTTCCCAATTTCAAAATTTACTACCGTAATGAATACAGTGTGTCACAGGCATAAGGAGAGACATAGATCAATGAAATAGAATTGAAAGTCTATTCTCTTACACTTAGAAATTAAACCCTTACATGAGACAATTGATTTTTGACAAGGGTGCCAAGACCATTCAATGAAAGAAAGAACAATCGTTTCAACAAATTGTTCTGGGACCAACCACATAAAAAAGAATGCATTGAACTCCTACTTACAAAAATCAACTCATAAGCCGGGCTCGGTGGCTCAGCCTGTAATCCCGTGCCTTTGGGAGGCTGAGGTGAGTAGATTGCCTGATGCCGCGGGTTCGAGACCCACCTGGGCAGCGAGACCTCATCTCTACAATAAATCAAAAACTCAGCCGGGCGTGGTAGCGCATGCCTGTAATTCCAGCTACTCGGAAGGCTGAGAAGGAAGGATCGCCAGAGCCCAGCAGGTCGAGGCTGCGGTGGCCGGAAGCGGCCACTGCACTCCAGTCTGGGCGACAGAGTGAGACTCCAACTCAAAAAAAAAAAAAACAACTCATAAACAAAATGGATCAAATACCTAAAATGGAAGAGTTAAAACCTCACAACACTTAGAAGAAAATATAGAGTCAGAGTCAAAATCTTTTTTTGTTTACTTAGTAGCTGCTTTATAAAAGAGCTGGTGCTACTGTGTTGGGTGCACATAGTTTAGGATGGATATTTCTCGTTGATGGGTTGAAACTTTTATGTAGTGTCCTTAACCTATTCAGCAAATGGTACTGGGAAAACTGGCTGACCACGTATAGAGGAATGAAACAGCATCCCTATTACACAAAAATCAACTCCAAATGGATCAAAGACCTAATCATAAAACTCCACACTTTAAGAATAGTAGAAAATGCAGGAAATATCCTTATGGAAATTGGAATAGGCAACCAATTCCTGATCAAAACCCCAAAAGCCCATGCCATAAGGGATAAGTAAGATAGACAAGTGGGACTTTTTCATCAAACTGAAAGCTTCTGCAAAGCAAAATAAACCATCAAGAGTATGAGGAGACAGCCCACGGAATAGGAAAAACATTAGCCAACTGTACATCTGACAAAGGCCTAACATTCAGGATCTACAAGGAACTCAAATATACCGAAAGGAAAAAAAAAACAAACAGTTCCATTAAAAAGTAGGCAAAAGACATGAATAGATACTTCTGAAAAGAAGACATAAGAGCAGCCAACAGACACATGAAAAAATTTTCAGTCTCACTAATCACCAGAGAAATGCAAATCAAACCATACTGAGATACCATCAAACTCCAGTAAGAATGGCCATCATTAATAAAACAAAAACCAACAGATGCTGGCGATGTTGCAGAGAAAAGGGAGCACTTCTATACTGTTGGTGAGAATGCAAAGTAGTTCAACCTTTATGGAAAACAGTGTGGAGATTCCTAAAAGAACTAGAATATGACTTTCTGTAAGATCCAGCCATACCTCTTCTGGGAATATACCCAGAGGAATGAAATCATTCTATAAAAAAGATACCTGCACATGCATGTTTATTGCAGCACTATTCACAATAGCAAAAGCATGGCACCAGTCATGCTGCTCATCGAAACTGGACTGGATAAAAATGTGGTACATATACATGATGGAATATTATGCAGCCGTAAAGAAGAACAAATTATGGACTTCACAGCAACTTGGATGAATTTAGAGTTTATCATACTCAGTGATCTACCACAGAAACAAAGAACTGAGAACCATATGTTCTCACTCATAAGCAGAACCTGAACAATTATCATAATACTACAAAAAAGGAATAAGCAGTAGTGAGAAACTGCCAGGGGAGGGAGTGAGTACATAACATCAATAAGGGTACCTGATCTCAAACCAAGGGACCAAAAGGAGGCCCAAATTTTACCTGTATGATGGCCACTTGTATTCCTAATTCTGAATTGTATCCCACATCTTTAAAATTAAAAAAATTTAAAAATATATAGGGGTAACTTCTTTGTGGCTGTCGATTACACAAAGTCTTTTATAGATATAATACCAAAAGCATAAGTGACCAAAAATAGGAAAAAAATGAATTCCATCAAAATTAAAAACTGTTGTGCTTTATGGGACTCACCATTAAGAAAGTGAACAGACAGCCCAACAGGATGGGAGAAAATATTTGCAAATCATATATTTAGTAATGGGCTTGTACCTAGAATATATTTTAAAACTCTTACAACTCAATAATTTAAAAGGCAATTAATCAAAATGGACAAAGGACATGAATAGATAATTTTCTAAGATGGTAAGCAAGTTGCTGTCTTGAATATGAAAAGCTATCTACATCAGCTATCAGGAAATGTAAATCAAAGCCATAATGAGATACCACTTCACACCCACTAGCATAGCTATAATAAAAAAGACAAACAATAAGAAATGTCAGCAAGAATGTGGGAAAATTGGAACCCTCACACACTACTGGTGAGAATGTCAAATGGTGCAGTCACTTTGGAAAGACAGTTTGGCGGTTCTTTAAGGTTAAATATAGAGTTAAAAAATGACCCCAAAATTCTACACCTAGCTACAGGTAGACACCCAAGAGAAATGAAAACATATATCTACACAAAAACTTGTGCGTGAATGTTTAGAGCAGCATTATTTATAATAACTAAAAAGCAGAAACATCCAAATGTCCATCGACTGATGAGTGGATACGTAAAATGTAGTATATCGATACAATGAAATATTATTTAACAATAAAAAGGAATGATGTACTGATATATGTGACAACATGAATGCACCTTTGAAAACATGCAGGGTCAAAGAAATAAGTCACAAAAGACCATATATGGTGTGATTCCAGTATATTAAATGCCCAGAAGAGACAAATCCACAGAGACAGAAAGTAGATTGGTGATTTCCTAGGACCTGGAGGGTATGATAGGAAACAGAAGCTTGTACTAATAGGTATGTGGTTTTGGGGGGGGTGATAAAAAATATTCCAAAAGTGATTATGGTACCTGTTGCACACAACCCTTGAATATAGGAAGAACTATTGAACCGAATGCTTTAAATGGGTGAATCATTTACTATGTGAATTACGTCTCAAAGTTATTAGAAAAAAAGGCACAATGGATATGGAATTATTGAGTGTGCAAATGGCCTCAGTTCTTCACCCCTTTGTAGCATGCCCCCTTTGTTTGTGGCTTTCTACTTCCTCCCACTAAAGAGGTGGAGTCATTTCCCCACCCATGAAATTTGGGTTGACATTGCACTTGCTTTGTCCATTAGTGTCGCAGGGAAGTGATTTGGTGCCAGTTCCAAGACTGGGACTCAAGAATTCTTGCATGTTTTTCCATTTGACCTTTGCTACTCTGCATTTGCTGCAAGAATATGCCTGGATTAGCCTAATAGAGAATGAGAGATGTGGCACGGAGAAGATTCTCTTCAATAATCCCATCTGAGGTTATTCAAGATCAGCATATGGCCACCCAACTTCTAGACATGTACATAAGCTCAGTAGTTACCAAAAAAACCACCCAGTGAAACTCTAATTATCAGCCTTTAAACTTATAGATTAAGTAGATGTTTGTTATTTCAAGCCACTGTGTTTTGGGATTGCTTGCAGCATATTTTGTGTGTGGAAATAGGTAACTGAGGCAGCAGGATAATATGGCATTCCAGTGTCATCTTGGGAACTTGAAACAAAGAGGGTAGAGAGGATAAGCAATGAAATTTAGAGTTTCCTAGACCTCAAGTCCCTTACAGAGAAGGAATGGGAGGGTTAGCTATACATATATTTAATTGTGTGCATGCATAAAAATATTAAAATGCAAGCCAAAAGTAGTACAAGGCAATTAAAAATTCCAGTGATTATTTTTTTTAATTTTAGAGTTGTGGGTATATGTGAAAATTTACTACATAAGTAAATTGTGTGCAAGTAAGGTTTGGGCTTCTAGCAAGCCCTCTCTCCCTATGATAGTGGACCTAGTACCCAGTGTGTGATTGTGTGTCCCTTATCCCTCCTCCCTCCTTCCCTCCTTTAGCAGTGTCACAGTGACATTTTTAAAATGTGGCATATCCTATTTATTTTCTAGTAATGATTATACTGAAAAATTCAATTACCTTTTTTTAATATATAAGTGTAACCAAATAGTATCACATCGTTGGTATTCTTGCCTAAAATGTGTAACCTCAATCTATTCATGAGAAAATGTCAGAGTGATCCAAACCGTGAGGCTTAACTACTAAAAAACTGGCCAGTACTCTCAAAAGTGTTAGGGTCCTGAAAGACCAAAAAAAAAAAAAAAAAAAGAGGAACTTTTCCAGAATGGAGACAATAAAGGAGATATGACAATTAAATGAAACTTGGGATCTTTGGGTTCTGGAATTAAAAAAAAATTAGTGGGACAACTAGCAAATTTTGAATAAGATCTACAGATTAGTTAATAGTAAAAAGTCTTAAACCAATGTTAATTTCGTTGGTTTCAATAACTACACTATGAATAAATAAGTTGTCAACATTTGATGAAGCTGGGGTAAGGGTTATACAGTAACTCTGTGTACTATTTCTGCAACTTTTTTGTAAGTCTAAAATTATTTCAAAGTTAAAATTTTTAAAATGTTAGACCAAGCATAATATGATCACTTTTTTTTTTTTTTTTAAAGGGAAGAGTATATAGAAAACAGCTAACGGCAGCAATTTCTTACAAATTATTTGTTGACATGCCAGACACTATTTTGGTACTGGGGCAACAACAGTCAATGAGACAGAAAAAACCCTGATCTTCCAGACTTTCTCATAAGGCAGATAGAAATTATAAAAGATCATTTCAGTTAGTGCTAAATACTATGTAGAAAGAAAAACAGGGCAAGGGAGTAGAAATAAGCAGGATGGGCGATTTCAAATTAGGTGGCCAGGAAAACTGCCTTTGAGGAAACGTTATCTGAATGTGACCTGAATGACCTTAGGAGCTGACTTTGTATGGAAAGTACATTTTAGGCAGGGAAAGGTAAACACCCTGGGCAGAAGTAAGAATGAAGTATGCCAAGAAGAGAAAGAGCAACCTAGTCCAGGGTGGAATGTTACCAGGACCAGAACAGCAGATATCATCCAGAATGGGTAGGCAGGTGTCAGGAGTTTGTGTTTCATTTTACATACAGAGGAAGTGATTGGATGACTTTAAGGAGTGGGACATGATGTAACTGGCATTTTTTTGTGTGTGTCATTTCATTTTTTCTGGAAATTGACCTATAGGAGGACAAGATTGGTGGAAGGGAGGCCTGTTTGGAGGCCATTGCAGGAGTCTACAGCAGGAGGGGTGGTGGCTTGATTAGGGTGGTTGGTGAAGGGAGAAAATAGCAACTGATTTGGGTTGTATTTTGTTGGAGGTAGAACTGGCTAAATTTTGCAGATGTATTGGATGGGGGGGTGAGAAAAAGCAAGGAACCTGGGTAATTTCTTGTTTTCTCCTTCAACTTGGGTGGAGTTTGATGCCATTTACCAAGGAAGAGTAACAGAGGAACATTTTTCTGGGGGGGAAAATGTCAAGAATTCTGTTCTGAACATATCAAATTTGAGCTACTTTTTAGACCATCATTATTTCATTTTTTTCAATGATTGTGTAATATACATATATATGTAAATGCATATGAATTTTGGGGGAGCTTACATTTTGAAAACATAATGAAGTAGGTTTTGGAACATTCAAAAAAATGTTAGGCCAACCAGGTGCTTCACTTATTTAAATAAAGACAGGGGAATACCTCACCTGGAAAAGTTACTGAGATGAGACTAATATACAGGACAGATGGCTTTCACCTAAAAACAAGCAGTTGTTGAATGCACAGGTAAAGCCACCTATTAAATTTGTTCCTGAGCGTGAATAATGATGGGCATTCACAGATGAACTTTTTACAACTGTCATCACCCACATAAATACAGCACTTTTCAAGAGAAAAACAAAATTATGCAACTGTTCTTCAAGTTTAAAAAGGGTAACTCTGATCAAATGTGCATGTATAAAGAGATACAAAGGTAATTCCTTTTTTTTTTTTTGTAAAGAAACAGTGCAGGCCAGGCTCAGGGGCTCAGCCTGTAATCCCAGAACTTTGGGAGGCTGAGGCAAGCGGATTGCCTGAGCCCAGAGGTTGAGGCCAACCCAGGCAACTTGGCAAGACCTCATCTCTACAATAAATCAAAAAAATTAGCCGGGCGTGGTAGCACACGCCTGTAGCTCCCGCAACTTGAAAGGCTGAAGCAGAAGGATCACTGGAGCCCAGCAGGTCGACGCTGGGGTGGCCATGAGTGTGCCACTGCACTCCAGCCTGGGCAACAGAGTGAGACTCTGACAAGAAAGAAAGAAGGTAAGAAAGAAAGAGAGAGAGAGAGAGAGAGAGAGAGAAGAAGAAGAAGGAGGAGGAGGAGGAGGAGGAGGAGGAGGGAGGAAGGAAGGAAGGAAGGAAGGAAGGAAGGAAGGAAGGAAGGAAGGAAGGAAGGAAGGAAGAAAGAGTGAAGAGGGAATCTGGAGATTATAGGGGGCAATTATGGGAGGGGTTATGTACAGTGGTCAAGGGTGTGGACTGTACAGCCCAGTGGTCTATGCCATACTCTTAAATGCACCACCTACTGATTGTATAACTTTGTTCAAGTACACCTCTTTGTGCCTCAGATACATCATCTGTAAACAGAGATAACAACATGTGATAGACCCTGCAATTCATCCCACACCCACTCTTCCCGAATTCCTCTTCTCCGCTGCTGAGAGTGCTACCAGAAGATGGCCCTTGGCTGACAGCCCTCTTTGGGGACTGCCTGGGCTGAGGAAAGTGTCTCTCCCAAAGTCATACCTCATTCTAAGATCAGCCATATCCGATGACTAATTAACATAGGGTATAAAGGCTTAATTAACCCTGTCACATCAATTCAAGGCATCTAGGGCCTTCCCAACCCCAGAATTTCATATGGAGTTGTCCGAGGCTTTCATTGGTCCTGCATTCCAGGTCAATTACTTGCTCTGCCCGATCCTGCTTTCTTTCCCTTCCTTCTCCAAGTGTTGATCTCAAGACCACTTCCTAGTAAACATCTTGTAATTTAATCTCCTTCTTGGAGTCTGCTTCCCAGGAAGCCCAACCTACAACACAAGAATACCTTCTTCATAGGGTGATACTTAGGAATAAGTAAGTCATCATAAACAAGGGCTTGCATATAGTAAGTAGAGTGTCAAGTGTTAACTATTATTATTGTAGTGATCTTATGAAGCTATGAACTCCTGCAATAGTCTTTATCCCCCCCACTCAAAAAAGGCTCACTATAGTAGTTTGAGTTAATTTCCTATATGTAATAAGTAAAGTTAACTGGATTGTTTTAGGTGAGGAGAAAGGAAAGTTATGTCTGACCTATTTGTTGCTATTATTCTTAGCTATGTGTTTGCAACCTGACTATAAACACCTTCACTATTTGCATATTGAGTTTTTATTGAGAAAAAGTATATGTGAATTATATTTTCAGTAGGCTCAGGTCACATGCATGTCCTGATAAAGACTTCTCCATAACAGGAATCTTCATTTGTAGGGTCCTCTCTCCCGAGATGAGAGAAAAGCAGTGTCCTGAGTTTAGTCCATTCCATTCAGACAGAGAGAGAGATCTGATAACCAGAAGGTTGGATCCTAAGCTCATTTTGTCACTGCATTTTTTTGTTTGGTTCATAAATACTTGATCCTTGTAAAATAGACTAAAATAGAGACTGAACTTTCCCCATAAAACTTAAGGCTCCATTAAACAAGAAAAATCAGAAATCTTCCATACTCAAAAGCAACAAATACAAGATCACATACAGCTAAATTTGAAAAATAAATGTACACCTCATCAACAAGGATAACGGCACCATCAACGTTTGTATACCTAACCCTGAATTGTACCCCACATCTTTAAAGTTAAAACATTTTTTTAAAAAGTTAGCCGGGCATGGTAGTGCGCGCCTGTAGTTCCAGCTACTTGGAAGGCTGAGGCGGAAGGATCGCCAGAGCCCAGCAGGTCGAGGCTGTGGTGGCAGGAAGCGGCCACTGCACTCCAGTCTGGGCGATGGAGTGAGACTCCAACTAAAAAAAAAAAAATTTTTTTTAACTGACAAAAAAAGAGAAAAAAGAAAAATAAATGTTACCCAAAAGTCAGGTTATACATTAGATTAGGCCACATGAAAGCATCAGGAGGAAGAAAGAATTGATAAATGCTAACTGTCTGGAAAGCAGATGTTCATTGGAAGGCCTTTGGCTTGCCTGAGACCCCAAGCCATTATCCATGGGAATTGGGGGACAAGTCCTCACTCCAGTGGGCACCTCATTTCTCAGCCACAAGTTGAATAAATTGGGAGTGGCTGGCATAAAGCTTGAGTTTATCATCCACGTCCACCCATTTCACTTTCTTGGCATCATTGCCAGCTTCCAAAGGAAGATGGTTCATTATTTCACCAGTTTCATCATGGTAGTTTACAGTCTCTGTCTCCATCCATGAGTTATCTGTGTTCCAAGGATCATCCACATAGTCTTTGTAGACCACAAAATGTTCTTGGCTGAAGAGTGTGTGCAACAGTTCCTCCAACTCCTGCGTTTCTGCCCCGGATTTCTGCAAAGAGTTCATGGCTTCCTCACCAAATTCTCTCTTCACTGTGGCCCTAATTTTCTTTCCTGGATCCATCATTCCTCCGGGGAGCACCCATTCTCCACAGTCCTTCCTTTCGATGGCTACAAATTGCAGGATATTTTTGCCAGAAACAGGGTGGGCCACTTTGTTTTCCTGGCTATCCCTTTTCCACCTGCTTAAGATGGGATCTACAGCATGATTGGGGCCCCAACGCCCCCAAAGACCTCGGCCAGCACCACCCGACCCACAGGATTTCTGGGCATTTTCAATATCATACAAGTCATTCTGTCTCCTCCTCTCCACACGTCCATGTTTTTCGTTAAATTTAGGAGAGAAGTTTCTTTCACCCACCTGGGGGTCTGCCCACACGTACCTGGCTAAGACAGAGTTGTAAGTGTACTCCACAGGTCTGTACTCTGGCTACTCATCCAGCCAGCTCACTTTCTCGTTGGGGACCTGGCTTTTCTCCACCCTAGAGCCAAGATACGGAGATGTCCAGGCCTTCCTGGGGGGGTTGACAGCAGCGCCCTTTGAACTTGACATTAAGTTTAGAGGAAACCCACACGAAGAAAATGAACTCCAGCTGTTCAGGACGTTGGGGCAGCTGCTGGGTCTAATTGTCACAGAAGCCAAGGTCACGGAGAAAGACACGGTCGCTAAAACCTTTACCAGGTGGCGTCCAGCCGTCCACAACCCAGCGGACTGCGGGAATGTGGGGCGCTCTTTGCGGGTGGGTGCCGAGTACCCACAGTTTCTGACTGGGGGTGGGAAGTGGCCATGTTTGATTCATAAACACCCTTTGGTGGCCGGCCTCCCTGAACTACCGATTGGCGCTTCCAACCGCGACCACAGAGTGTACCCTGGTACCAGGCGTGGGGCTCACGATGTGGAGGGGTGGCCGGGTGGCCCCTCGCGACTGTCGTGGCGTTCTAGTTTTAAATGGAGAGATTTTGATCTTCCCAAGTGGGAAGAGCTGGAGTAAAGAACATCTTCCTAATACCACCCATAAAATTAGCAAAGGGCAGCAAAAGTGCTTTCTTGCCTCCCCGGGGTATTAGCCTTTTACTGGAAAATTGAATTCGCAGTTGTATGTTTGGCGCGCGGGGGGGGCGCAGAATGAATGTCGGGTGAGGGTGGACAAAATTCCCTGTTTCGGATGCTCAAAAGTCCAACGAGGGTGCCATCAAAGGAGAGGGGGAACTCACCTGATGCACTGAGTTGGTCCTGATGAGAACTCCAGGGGATGTGAGGCCTGTGATATGGGAGATGGTTTCAAAACTTGGGCCCTTTATTTACTACCTGAATGGTTTGGGCAAGTTGCTTAATCTCTCTTTGCAAGTAAATATTGGTTACAGTATGCCAGGTGCTGTGCCAAGCACCGAAGAATTTACTGAAGGCTGTATGAGCTCTGTTCTTAAAGAATTCTGGTTGGAGAGGTAGCACATAAAAAATGGAACTGACCAGGAGCGGTGGCTGTAAACACTGCACTTTGGGAAGCCAAGGTGAAAGAATGACTTGAACCCAGGAGTTCCAGACCAGCCTGGGCAACATAGTGAGACCTCGTATCTACAAAAATTTTTTTAAAAAGTTAGCCAGACACGCACCTGTAGTCCCAACTACTCAGGAGGCTGAGGCAGAAGAATCACCTGAGCCCAGGAGGTTCAGGCTGTGGTGAGCTGGTATTGTGCCACTGCACCCCAGCCTGGGCAACAGAGTGACTCCTCTCAAAAAATAAAAAATAAAAATAAAAAGGAGTGCAGTGCCAGGTAACCAGTTAAGAGTTGAACATAATCAGATTCAAATTCCAGTTTCCAATTTCCCTACTTCCCACCTAACATGGGAACTTCTTGGGCAGTTGCTTAAGCTCTTTTCAGGTTCCTCATGTGAAAAGTGGAAATACTAATAATACCTATCTCATAGGGTTGTAGTCATAATTAAGTAGACTGTTACACATAAAGCTGTTAATACAATGCCTGGTCCATATTACTCACTCAATAAGTCCTGTAGCCATTCTCTCCCCCCCCACTTTTTAATGTTTAATTTCCTGTCTTTTGGTCTTTTTATTTACTACATTATTGTAGCCAAGCAAAGTATAAATTGTCAATATGCTAAAAATTCAAGCAGATCAGAAAATTTCAAATAAAAACAAATCTACCCACATCTTATGAGAAAGAAATAATCAAAGTTGACATTGGTGAAGATTCTCACAGATATCTTTACCCATACAATCATTAACTTTTTTGACTCTGAGCCTTGAAAACTGTGAATTAGAACAGGACAGTTGAAATATTATGGGAATTGGGCAGCTCACATAAGAGGTCAGAGTTAAAACTGCCTATGGTTTCTCTGTCTGGAGAAATTTAGACTGAGATATAACAACATTAAAGTCCTGAAATGACAAATAATGAGAAGAGGCACTACATAGAAGAAAACAAACACTAGAGAAAGGTATCTGATCATTTGAAAGAGTTAGTTTTAGAACAAACAGAACATTAAATACTGTAATTGAAACCTATAAAATATTTAACACTTCCCAAAGTTTGTTCCATGTTGCATCAGTCTCATTAGAAAGATGTTCAACGGATACATGCTATTATTATCTTAATACATATGAAGAATTCTTCATATTTTAATCACCCTGACCCCTTAGAAATTCAGGATTTTAAAGATCCTGAGAAGGTCTATAAAAACAATCAACCCTAAATTGCTTAATTTTGTTTTACCCAGTATTTTTCCCAACTACCTGACCAGAGAATGCTGTTTTGATGCAATAACTGGTAATATTTTAGGAATATACTTCCTTGAGTTTAGAAAGGTTTCAAAATGTGTGTTTGTGCTTTGGGATAAATCTCTAATCATATAAAGTTATGACTATGGAAGGCAGCTACCAAATAACCACTCAATGCCTGCATAAAAGCAAAAAAAACCAACAACAAAAACCCAACAAACCTCTCAACTAGAGGAAATAAGCTTCCACAAGTTTGGAAGCCCACAAATAGCTAGAAATACACATACACACACACACACACACACACACACACACACACACACACAAGTAAAGGACTGAGAGCAGAGAAATATGAAATATGAGCCATGGTCATCACTAACCAACATTGTCATCAACATTGTTGAGGGTTGGCTATGTTCAAGCACTGTACAAAGTCCCCTGGGAAAGAAAAATGATATTTAAAGGATACAGTCCCAGTTCTGTAATTCCTGTCTTCTTATGCCTCAATATTTTCAATCATGAAATTCCTATTCCTATTATCTAGGTCTCCTGAAAATGTATTTTAAAAAACCACAGATATGAAAACATAAACATCTGGGGAGAAGACACTTGTGAATTCCTCATATTATTATTTCCAGCTATCCTGCTCCAACTCATAAGAAACAAATGAAGCCAAAGTCTAGGGTCTGGTCCTAGCTTCCTTCTGTCATAGGTTTTTACCTTTGCAGTTAACACTTGGCTTCTCTGGGTCTTGGTTCCTCACTTAGAAAGGGAATCTGTTGGCCTCTGTTATCTACAAGAGCCCTCCCAGCTTTTAGTATTTTATGATTCTAAGATCTATGAAAATCTGATTATTAGAGGGCCAAGGTCAATCTTTGCTATGAATCAAAAAGACCAGATGCTCAAATATAAGCAACCAGATACTCAAGGGGAAACACATACCCTCGAGGAAAGCAAGGGAGCAGGGCAGGCATGATGTGTCATGTACAATGCAGAAATAAAATAATTCATGGGACACCTGGAAAGGGGCTTCACAACCAGTAATGTGTTTTGTTCTATTTTTAGCATCATCAACCAGCAGAAGATCCTTAAATCAGACCGTCTGATGATCATGGTGTGAAAGATGCCCTAAGGGAAAGGAATAAAATACTAATATATAGTAGAAAACAAAATAATTATTTGCTGGAAAGTCATTGGAGAAATTCCCTTTCCTAAATTGTCTTCTGAGGCCAGAAATGTCTGAGGTAGAAGATCAAAGCTAGAGACAGAGAATTTTCTGGTCCTATCCATGAGAAAGCCCTGAAGGAACCATAAGGGACAATAAGAGAACAAATCTTTGGCCTGTCACATGAACTATGCCTGTGTCAGAGACATTTGTGTGATTTCCACGTTATCAAGAATACTGCATTATGGAAGGCAAAGCGAGAATGGGGAAGATCAGGATGATTACAGGATCCAGACAGTGTAAGAACCCCAACTATCCTCCTGCCTCTCTCTGAGAAGCAGAAACAAGTGGTACCCAGCACATTTAATTATCAAGAATTATCCATCCCTTCCCAAAGTGATGCTAAGGCTCAATTTCAGAAAATAAATCTGGGGGAGAAATCAGAGAAAAGGTTTCCTCTTCTCTTTATGATGATAATAAACAACAACATTAAAATAACTACCATGTACTAAGTTCTTTCTATGTATCAGACAGTGGTGTAAAGGTTTGCCCAGGTATATGAGTCCCCAGTTTTGAATCCAGGTTCTGCCACTTCTTAGCTGGTTGGCCTTGAGGAATTTTTTTTTAGGCCCTCGGGGCCTCAGTTTTCTTGCCTAGGAATAATAAATGGTATCTATGTTATACCATTGATATGACATAATTTATTTAATGAGCTTAGAATAATTCTTGGTTGATAGTATGACCGCAACAGATATTGGCTATTACAACCCATTATTATTAAGCACTTTACATTAGTCATCCCATTTAATACACAAATAACTCTATGAGTTAGGCACTGAAACTAATAATATCACTAGTTATCAGACTGAGGACATTGCGGTCTATAGAAGTCAAATGTACCTAAGATCACACAGCTAGTTACTCCTATATATTTCTGAACTAGAAAGGTTTGACAATAGTTAACTCATAGACTTGATAATCTAAATGCATGTTGAATTTGATTTATACAGCAAAATGGCACCATTTTATTATAACTATAAAAATGTTTGAGTTATATTAAGATTATTCTGTTCAATCTGTGTAAGAGGAAGAGTTTGGAGACAGTGAAACCAGTGGCAACCTATTATAATAACACAGTTGTAAAGGAAACATGCCCTGAACTATGGGCCAGTTCAGACTAAAAAAGACTAAAAAGTGAGAGAGATATCCTGAAGTGGAAGTGGAGGTGACAAAGATCACCTGTTTTAACCCTAAAGTGCCCGGTGGATGGTGATGACAGGCAGAAATAGGGAAATCAGGAGGGAATTGGCAATAGGGTGTTCACTTTCAGATGTGTGTGTTTTATTCCTCCTCTTTCATTGTTGTTGTTTGTTTGCTTGCTTGTTTGAATTGGGGTCTAACTGTCTCCCAGACTGGTGCAGTGGCAAGATTACGGCTCACTGCAGCCTTGACCTTCCGGGCTCAGGCGCTCCTTCTGCCTCAGCATCCCAAGAAACTGGAACCATAGGGGCATGCCACCACGTCTGGCTATTTTCTATTTTTTTGTGGAGAGGAGGTCTCGCTGTGTTGTCTAGGCTGGTCTCAAACTCCTGGGTTCAAGTGATCCTGCCACTTTGACTTCTCAAAGAGCTGGGATTACAGGCATGAGCTACTGTGCCTGGCGCTTTCAGGTATGTTTTAAAGACATATGAGGGGGATCCCCCCAAATAACAGAATTATCTTTTGAAGGATGGACCCCTTGTAGTACAGGCTTCCCCCACTATGTAAGTGTTCTAGGACCCCATCAGCATCAGTGTACCAGCTAGTGCCGTTGTGAGAGGCTGTGTTTGGCTTAGTGAACTTTTCTGTGGCAAAGAGATGACTGGTTCTTCCACCATGACAATGCAACTGCCCACACTGCACTGAGTGTTCAGCAGTTTTTGACCCCAAATGGCATCACCCCTGTGCTCTACCTTCCCTATTCACTTGATCTCACTCTGAGCAACTTCTGTTTCCCCAGATGAAAAAAGCCCTCAAAGGAAAACATTTTGCCAATACGGAAGAAGTGAAACAAAAAATGGCAGAAGCACTAAAAGACTCAAAATTGATTAATTCAAAAACTGTTTTGAGCAGAGGGAAAGGCGTCTTGATAGGTATATTGCATCAAACGGAGAGTACTCTGAAGGCGACTTAAGTTTAAACGCGTAAGAATAAATACACAATTTTTATAAATAAATTCCATTTGGGGGGATATCTCTCATACTGTAAGAAAATGGAGCAGGGAGTGAGTGCTTTGGAAACTCGAGATTCTACCACTAATATTTCTGTTCCTCAGTTTCTCTTTTATCAAATGAGAAGTTGATCAAGAATTAATCCTTTGATTCCTTTCAATTTCTTAGAGGAAAGTCAGGCTCGGTGGCTCAGCCTGTAATCCTACGCTTTGGGAGGCTGAGGTGAGTGGAATGCCTGAGTCCGTGGCTTCGAGACCCGCCTGGGCAACTTGGCGAGACCTCATCTCTACAATAAATCAAAAAATTAGCTGGGCGTGGTAGTGCATGCTTGTAGTTCCAGCTACTTGGAAGGCTGAGGCGGAAGGATCACTGGAGCCCAGCAGGTTGAGGCTGCAGTGGCTGGGAGCAGCCACTGTACTCCAGTCTGGGCAACAGAGTGAGACTCCAACTCAAAAAAAAAACAAAAAAAAACACAATTTCCTAGAGGAAGCATGCAAATAAATTAGAGAAAGTAGAATGTAGATTTCAGGAATTAAAGAGGCAGTGAGTGATCAAGCTATTGGATCATTAGTCTGGCTTTGAAGTGAAGGAGAAAAATGGGACAATTATTGACTTCTGCAGATTAAGAAAAATGTGCCTTTTAAGAAATGTCTTAGGAAGGATAATTAATACAGTCATATGTGGAATAGAGGCTGTCTACAAATCAATCTAAAAACTCTAAAGTAAAATATGCCACAATGAAAGTTAAGATAGCCTTTATTTATAGGAGAGATAAGCTTCAGTTTGTGTGTTGTGATGCGAAGGTGTTGGAAAAGTCCAGCTGCCCCAAAAATGTCTCCCTGATCCTCTTAAAATACTGCCTGGATTTACACCATTAAAATAAACCCCTTAAAATGTACTTTGTATTGTAAAATGCACATTTATTTCACATTCAGCTGTTGCCATGCTTTCCGGTGAATTAGTGGAGCAGGATGACAACAAGTTACAGACAGTCAACTGAGAAGACAAAGATTTGAGTGGGGAGGAGGAAGGGATTCCTTTGGTATGTGCAGCATTGCTCAAGCCTGTCAGTTCAGCAACGTGTGGGCGTCTATTGTACCCCAGATACTGAGCTAGGTTCTAGAGATGAAAAGCTAAGTAAGTTGTGGTTCAGTTTCAAGATGCTTACAGTCCAGAGAGAGGAGGCGACATAAGGTTCATGGGGTTGGGGGAGTTTTGAAAAGTGAGAACAGAGAATAAGAAAGCAAAGGCAGAGGGACAAAGTGTTCTCTCTCAATACAATTTTGTTGAAGAATTAGACAGATGCTCTGAACTTAAAAATTTTTTTTTTCTTGGTCCTGATGAGTCCCCCTAAAGTACTACTAAAATTTAAACTGGTAAAGTTGACACTCTGTAGGTTGAGGAGTAACAGATAATTTTAATTCCTTTAATTCAGTGATTTTTGGCGGGGCCCTTTGAAATTTAAATTAGTAAAGTTTTGCTACATCAGAACTTGTAAACTATGATTGACTATTGCTAATTTTTCGTGCTCCCCTCCTCCCCTGGAATTTCACAGTATGCCAGGATTGCCGAGGTTGATGGCAGTAACCAAGGCTGACAGAAGCAGAAAGCAGGAAACATAGAGTAATCAGAGCTAGAAAGATAACTGAGAGCTTCTTTAAACAGCTAGAGGAGTACCATATCTTCACAGATGGCATTAAACAAACACTATAAGACATAACTTCAAGTAACACAAAGAACAATCAATTAGGGCTTCCAAATCCTGTGGTTCTAGGATTTGCTAGCTAGATAGCCTTGGGAAATCATAACAATATTCATATATATTTATTGAGCACTTACTATATGCCAGGCACTGTGGAACATGTTTATAATGGGCTGAATGTTTATGTCTACCCTAAATTCATATGTTGAAACACTAACCCCTAATGTGATGGTGTTGGGAGGCAGGGCCATTGGGAGGTCATTAGGTCATGAGGGTGGAGTCCTTATGAATGAGAATAGTGCCCTTATAAAAGGGACCCAAAGAGCTCCCACTCAATGACCTTCTGCTATGTGAGGATACCAAGAAAAGTCTGCACTCTTGAAAAGGAGCCATGCTGGCACCCTGATGTCAGGATTCCCGCCTCCAGAACTGTGAGAAGTAAACATATGTTGTTTAATCCATCCCGTCCATGGTAACTTGTTATGGCAGCTCAAACCGAATAAGAGTGTTTTACAGGTAATAATATTTAATCCTCGAGAAAACCCACTGAAGTAGATTCTATCATTTCCCCTACTTTTTAGATGAGGAAACTTGACTAAAGAAAAGATAAGCTCAAGATCATTTAATCTAACATTTTTCAAAGTAGAAATTTGAATACAGGTAGTCAAACTCTAATGGCCATGTTTAATCATCAAGTTGTTCCAGATATTAAGTCATTTAGGCCTCAGTTCCCTCACTTAACACGAGGTGTATCGGGCTAGACAATGTTGAGATTTCCTTCTGGCTTTAAAACATTATAATTCTAAATGCATGAATTACATGGATATTTAGTATATTTATGGTTAATCTGTTTCTGAGTCATCTGTCTCAGAGAACCGAGATCTGAAGAAACGTTTCTGAAATATGGTCTCACTTCCTAACCTTCCCTTGTGCTTCAATCAGTTGGACCATACTATTTACTATCCCACAAAAGTGCCCTTTCTCCTTCTCCATCTCCATATGTTGAAATTCTTTCGCTCCTTGAAAAGCCAGCTGAAATGCCACCTCCTCCAAGTAGCCATTCTCTATCTCTGGGGATTGGGATTTGGGGGAAGATGTAGGATGAGAAGAAAAGGTGGAAGGGAACAACAGGACAAGTAAGAGAACTGCCAGCAGTGATTTTGGTGACTTGCACAAAGTCTTTCTTGTGTCAGGCAACAGTGAAGCCACCGGATTATAATAAATGGTGCCCAGCTAGTAGGAGTGGAATAAAGATGAAATGAGATAGAGTATGTAAAATAACTAGTACCATGTCTGGAAGCGCAGGAACACGATAGGTCCTGATCTTGTTTCCTGCTGTAGGAACCTGATTATCTCCTCCATGCTGAAGAAGGTGGTCATCCTGCCCAGGGAGGAACAATACAAGCAGAGGGGAGAAGAGAAATGGTGAGGAAAAGAGAAGTCAGGAGGAGACACATGGGAGCACAAAGAGAAAAATGAGAGCTGGAGACAGAGGAGAGAAAGGTAAAAGGAGGTACCTACAGAAACCTAGAATAAATTTAATTTAGTCTTTTTGCCTCAGCATAGCCATTTTGCTTAGACTTTACCCCGACATGCTTTGAATCTAGCACAGGTTAGACATAAATAGATAAATTTCCAATAGGCAGATTTTAGGAAGCGTTCACTCTACTGCAGACCAAGCAGCAGCCTACCCCACCTCCTCCACAAATCTCCATCAGATGCCAGAACCAGGACAGCCCAAGCTTTCAATAAATGGTTTAGCAGAATAATCTCTAGTAAACTTTCAGGTTTCTTGTCAAGGCAGAAGGTCAAAGATCACCCTTTGGCTGGCCAAAGCCATAGAAATGATAAGAAGACCACCTTTTGGTCAAGGAGTTTGTGGATTGCAAATGTCTAAAGAGTCTCTTGCAGGAAAACCGCCTCCCCTTGTCTCTTCCCATCTAGTCTACCACCTGAGGGCAAGAGATGATAACGTCCAGCAACCTCAAGATCTAAGACTCATATGACTACAATCAACATCAAAGACCTGCAGCCTTGGACACTCCTTTGGGCCAAAATCCCCCTACCCAAAAGCCCTTAAATATACCCTTTCATGGCCCTTTGAGGCCACATTTGCCTCTGAGTGTCAGTCTCCTTTCCAATCTGTGAAAGATGAATCACAAACTTTACTTTTCTAAACTTTCTTACTTGGTTGCAATTTTGCATTATTCCCATGGCCCTGGCACTGGCTCCGGCCCCAGTTCTGGCCTACGTTGCCTCAGTTGACCCCTTCAAAAGGAAATGGAAGGGAGTCATGGCAGAAAAGAGGACAGAAGCAGAATGGAAGCAAAAGGACAAAATGGGACAAGGAAGAGGGAGGGGGTTCTGAGACTCAAGAAGAAAACTTGTGCCGCACTGCAGAATCCAGCCTAGAGAATGGGTCCCCAAGGCAGCCAGGTGCAGTGCCCAAGCCCTCAGATGCATTCTCCCTTCACTGCTTTCACTCATATTGTGGGGGTTCTGACCCTTGCCCTCTGTCATGTTGTCCACTGGCTTCTCTGGCTTTCTACCACACTAAGTGGCCCTGGGGGGTGGAAGGAAGGGAGAAGCCATGGGGACTCTCCACCCCCTACTCTGGAAAGTGTCTTCAGGAGTAGTTGAACCTCCTTTGTGGCTCCGGCAACAATGGGACAGGCCCTTCAGGGTTCTGGAAGTCTCCCCTGTTTGTCCCTCTAGCTCCCAGGGAGAGAGTGGTTACTAATCTCAGGATTTCCTTACTATCCCCTGGTTGCAATTCTAATTCTTCCAACACTTATAACTAATTTGCTGCATTAAATTATTACTAGCAAATCATCTGGGAAAGAAAACTTTTCTTTCAATTGGCTTCACTCATGGAGTTCAAAGACAGCTTTCCTAATGGGACTGTAAGCAGCGCATCTAGAGAGTGAATGAAATCCAGTCATCCCAGGAGTCAAGATGGGCCAGGGTCCATTTCCCCACTGTTTAATCAGGCAGCGACAAATTCACACTAGCCATCAGGGTTGGGGGGGCTCTTGGCCTAGGAATGATCTGTAAAATGGCTGGGTTCATGTCTATTCCTTCATGATTCACTCTATTCACTTTGATCACTATGAGCCTTGGCTTAAGGTACATCTCTGTAGAATTCCATTCTATTTCTCCAAGGGTTACTTAAGTGCCCATTGTGAGTATAGAGGGCACACAGCTAGGTGTGGTGGGGAAGGAGATACAGAGGACACAGGAAAAATGGAAGGCATGCTCAGTTTTCGGAAGTGTTTGCCTTGTGTATGAGGTTTGTGGACAGGTCTATCTGGAGACTCTCTTGATGGAGACTCTTGTATTTTTCCAACCCCAGCAGAGCTGCAGACACTCAGAGGCAATATTATACTCACAGCTTTCATCTCTCTCATCAGTGGAGACCTGTTAACACCAGGCTCTTCTTAGAGAATCCACAGACTAGGGGGAACAGCATTGGCATACAGCTGACTGGTGGTGGGGGGCAGACTGATGCCAGCCACAAGGGCGGACTCTGCTTGGGGGATCGGGGAGGCTGCACAGCGATGATGGGTATGGCAGAGGACCTGAGTCTGAGAGTTTGACGGGGGGGAGGCAGCTAAGGGGATTTCTGGCTCGAATAGAGCGGGGTCAAAATCCAGTGTGAAAGGACAGAGGCATGAAGTATTGTCTGCAAACAGAGGCTTTGGGGTATGGGTAGGGAAGCAGAGAGGAGGTTGAAGGATGAAGGCCCTGCTCTTAGCCACTCAGAGACTGAGGGATGAAAGCTTGAGGCCATAAGGAGTCGTCAGACGATCCTGAGCATCAGAGTGGCAAGGTCACTTCGGGAGGGGCTGGGGCGGGCAATTTGAGATTAGAAGCAGAGAAGCTGGAGGCAGGGAAAGGAACTGTGAGCTCCAGAGTGGTGGGCAGTTTATACAGGAAGCCCGGACTTGACCATTCCGGAGAGGCGTATTAACATAGCTGCCTTCTATCTGTTCAAGGGCATGCTCCCTCCGTCAGGGCCCTCCGTCTGGGTGAGGGGGGAAGGAGTGCCCCTTCTGCTGCTGCAGGAGACCAAGGCTCCAGCCTGAGAAGTTTCGAATTTCTCCTCGCCAAGGTCTCCTTGCCACTACAGGTGGGCGACTGCGAGCCCCGGGCGGACGCCGGGCGGCCGCCGCGGCTGGTCCCCTCCAGGCCTGGGCACCGCCGCGGGCCGTGCCGGGCAGGGCGCTCGGGGAGCTGCGCGGAGGCGGCCGGAGGAGGCCTGGCGGGCGGCGGCGAGAGGCTGTGCCCCAGTTTGTGTCCAATCAGGGAGTGCGGGCTGTGCCCCGAGCCGGGCAGCAATGCGTAAACAAACCCACGGCAACTCCTCCGCCCCCTCGGCGCGCTCGCCCAGCGCCCGCCGCCGCCTGCGCCGCCGCCAGCGCCGCCGCCGCCGCGGGCTCGGCTCTCCTCGTGCCCGCCCGCCCGCCGGGCCAGCCCAGCCCCCCGCCCGGCGCCGCCCGCACCCCGCGGCCCCGCCCCGCCCCCGCCGGCGCGGGCTCCCTCACCTACCGCCCCACGCGCGCGCGCGCCCGCGCACCACGCGCCCCGCGCGGCCCGCCCGGATCGTGGCCTCTCGAGAGCGAGGTAAGGGCGATGCGCGGGGCCCCCGGCGGCTCCCCCTCCCCACGCGGCCCGGGGAAGTTTCTGGCGAGGCTGCTTTCCGCCGGGCCGGGGGGCAGGCCCCGGGCGCCCGGAGAGCCTGGCGGGCGGGAGGGGCCCGCCCGGCGCCCCGGGTCACAAGTTGCCCAACCTGACAGTGGCGCGCGGCGGGGCGGGAGGGCGGCGGGCCCGGGCTCCGGGCGGGCGAGGGGAGGGCCCCGAGGAACTTTCTCTGCCCCCCCGGGGAGGAGGGCGCCATCCAGCCCCGGCCCCGCCACCGGAGTAGCGGCTCGCGGGCTGGAGGGAGACCGTGAAATGTGTTCAAAGGGGCTGACGCAGTTGGTGACGCTCGCGGCTTCCTGATGGGGACCGGCCGCGGCAGCGCCTTCGCCGCGGGGGGACGAGCCGCGTCGGCGCTCGGGCCCTTCCCCCGCCCGGCGGCCGCCCGCCCCGGCGCCTAGTTTCGGGGGCCGCGGCCCGGGGCGCGAACATCTGCGCCCTGCGGGGACACGGGCCCCGGCAGCGCGCGTCGCTTCCGTTTTGATTAGCTCAGGTTATTATATAAGATGTCACCGAGGGAAAGGGGCGAGCGGGAGGCGCGCTGGCCTTCCGCGGGGGCAGGGAGGGGCAGGGGCTGGGCCGGGCGGGACCCACCTGTGCGCCCTCCACGCCCCCTGCGGGCGCCGCCGGCGCGCGGGCCCGGGCTGGGGTTATGGGGAGGTGGAGGGGGGACACGGACCGACGGGGCCGGCGCTCCCCTCCCCGCCCCGGGAACACGCGGGCAGCGGCCGCAACGTGGTTTCCCCTCCGCCGCCTAGCCTGGGTCTACACGTTTCAGGCTCCAGGCGTGTGTACTTCGAAACATTTGTTTAATATTAAGGAAGCTGCGTGTGCGGCCGTCCTAGTGCGCCGGGAACGTGTGGCCGGGAGCTCCAAGGCGGTGAATGAATCATCGCCCCGCGGCTCGGGCCGCGATGATTCATGCGGGGTACACACTCACACTCGAGCGCGCGGGCACTCGCCGTGTGCCTCTGACCCAAGGAGAGCGGCCCCTCTGCAGGGGTGACGCTTGCAGGGGCGGGGAGAGGTAGTGCAAAAGCGCGATGGAGTCCCCCCCCCGTCGCCACCCTCCACAATAAGTTTGGGGGTGTCAGGTTCCCCACATTCCCCAAGGCTTGTTTCTCGTTCTTGGAAGAGTTCCAAGATTCCACCTGGCTGCATTGATGAGTCGGTGGAGGAGAGCGGGTTTGCTGCCGGACTGGGTTCTGTCTCATTCAGAATCTGGATGGTGTCAAGTGAGCGAGGTATGGATCTTTGAGATCCTAGTAATTGAGTCCATTTAAGTAGCTATACAGTAATTAGAAAAAAAATTAAACTAAGCGGATTTTAAAAGAAAATAACTGGCTCCTTGAGTACAGAGTCTTTTTTAGTTTGTTTTTTTTTAAGACATTCTAAAAGGAACCTAGTTTGCTATTCATGAATACAGAATTTTTCCCACTGTGATCACCCTTAAAGGCTAACTTGACTCATGCCCACCACACCCCACCCCACATTTACAGGATTGAGTAAAGTTTTCTCATCATTTGGGACTCAAAGGGCATCTACTCAGGGAGGCCCTCTTCATCCCCTCATTAGCTCCTGACTCCCCCCACACACACACCCAGGAACCACTCTACTATCCTATTTTATTTTCTTCGTTGCACTTAATCGCTATGTGATATTATTTTATTTAAGTATTCTTTAAGTCTGGTTTCTTCCTATAGAATGTAAGCTGAACTGTGGCAGGGATTTTTGCCTGTGCTGTTCTCTGCTATAGCCCTAGCATCTAGAACAGTGCCTGGCATATAGGAAGTAGGCATTCAGTGTTTGTTGCCTAGTGAATGAATAAACGCTTTTCCTGATCTCTTGGAAAGGACAGTCTTTGACAGTTGAAATTCAGTGCCTTTTGTGGGCAGGATACCAAGTTGGTGCAGTTCTAATTTTCATCTTTTTTCTTGTGGTTTTCTTTTGATTGAGTTTTATCCTCTTTGCGTTAACTTTCAGCATAAGAGGGTGTAAGCATCAAATCCTAAGATACTTAGTATGAAGATAAGGTATGTTAATCCCTGTCAATAGAAAGTATGTTACTGTGTAAGTTAGTGAATGATTAAAAAGATAATCTATGCTAGTTGAAAAGAAAGTGCAACATATCAAAATGGAAATCTGAGAAGTCAAATTCCCACAGTCCTGTGTCTCCATTCATTTGAAATACTGATATTTCTCCATCCCCACTGCCTGGAAACCAACCTTGAATTTAGCTGCAGTTTGGGAAGGTTCATAGTGTAGCACTTAACATGAAGTATTAATTTAACCCAATAAACACAAGATTTACTCTGCAGAGGCCTGAACTCTGCTTTGTTGTTGTTGTTAGTGTTGAGAACTTCACAGAAGAGTAGATAAAAGGAGTTATTTAAAATAATATCTTAAAAGGAATTGTAAAGAATTAAAGCTATCATAAGTCAGTGATGTAATGAGAGAAGGATTTAAATGTCCTGTTTAATAATATCCTTTTAAAGATAGGCTTTGATAAACTTTATATTATTATAAATAATATACTTTGGAGGCATGTTAAGCAGCTTCAATCTTGTAGCAATATCGTCAGAACTCAGTACTTCCGAAGTCTCTGCTAAAGAAAAGTGGACATCTGACCGTTCCCTTTCTGTAATAGCAGCTATAATCACTTTCAGAAATGTAATCTCAAGAGTAAGTTCAGAAATGATAGGATTTCGGAACTACAAGAGACCTCGAAATTACCTGACACAATTCATTCCTTTTTGTCAATCCTTTTACTAAGGAAATTAAGGCACAATGAGATGACTTGTCCAAGATGCAGGGCTGGGATTAGAACCAAGAGTCCTGACTCTCACTCTGAAGTCTAAGTGGTTGGTAGTCCCTGAATTAGCAGAGTTCCCATAGGTAGGGAGAAATGGTTCCCACCATTAGTTGATTGTCTGCCTCTTGCTTGTAAACTTTCAGAGAGTAAAATCATGTCTTATTTAGCTTTGTACCCTCTCATGTGCATGGGACATCTGGGGACTCAACAAATTCTTGTTAAACGTGGTTGGACAAATGGGTTTTAAGTTGAAAATATATTTAGGAAGCAAAAACAGGAACACATATCTCTCTTCAGATTGAGGACATTTTCTGACAACAGAATCAAAATTGTCAGTAAATAACCTTAGACTTAACCTTAAGTTTTTATAGTAATGAAGCTACTGTTTAGTTTTCACACCTCCAAATTTAAAAAAAAAAAAAGCTTAAAACTGATAAGTGTGCATGTTCGCTTACTTGGCATAATTATTCATGGAGAAACAATAGGAGACAGGAGTCAGGGCATCTGAAAGTCTTTCCTCTGCCACAATGTCTAATAGAAAGCCTAGACTTTACAGCCAGTCAGAATTGAGGCTACAACTCAGCTCTGCCCCTAACAACCCTTGGCAACAAATTACTTAACTTTTGGGGACATTCTCTCATCTCTAAATGGGAGCAATGGCATCTACCTTGAAGAGTTGTTGTACAAGGCCCTTAATAAACTGCTGTAGTTATGAGTACTGATAACTGCTATAGTTATGAGTACTGATTTATGTGACCATGGGGCAGCTTAATCTCTCAAAGCTTCTGTTTTCTCAGCTGGACAATTCGTGGTTGGGATGTGTGGAAGGGAGTTAAATGATCTCTAAGATCTTGTCCAGCTCTTCCTTTAGGAAGCAATAAAGAATGTACAATTAATTCTCTTGCGGGTTAAATAAAATGATCTATATGTCCTTGATTCAACAAGAGGAATTGCAAAAATGGCCAGTTTCTAGGCCTTGCTAAGAATTTGTCTTAATTAACTTTGATAATAAGTACATTTTCATTATTTTGTATGGTATATGATGGATACAAAGTCAGTTTTAATATTTCAACCTCTCATCCAGCTTACTATATAAAGCATTATAAGAAATATACTAGACAATCAGATGTAGACACCCATCCTTTGAGAGACATAAGAGTCATGTAAAGAGTGTAAGACAGATAGCCAAAGACTGTATTACATGGAAGAACTGCTAGAAAAGCATAAAGAAAATTGTCTGTGAATTCAGAGAAAAAAAAAAAAGCAAAAACAATTTTTAGCGGGAAAAATAAGGAACGTCTTAATTAAAGAATTTTGAGCAAAGCTTAAAGAATTGTAAGCAGACCCTGAACAATTATCATAATACTACAAGAAAGGGATTGGCAGTAGTGGGAAGCTGCCAGAGATTGGGGGTGGGGGCACACTTCATCAATAAGGGTACCTGATCTCAAATCAGGTAAAGTGGGGACCAAACAGAGACAATGACCATTTGTATACCTAACCCTGAATTGTACCCCAAACATCTTTAAAATAAAATTTTTTTAAAGTAAAAAAAAAAAGAGTTGGTAAGACTTCAACTGACAGAGATATGAGAACCAGCCTGTACTAGGACTTGAAGGAAAATACATTTGAGCATATCCAGGAGTGGAGAAGAATGTGGTTAAACTGGAGGTTGGAGAGCCTGAGGCAGTATAATGGGAGAGCAAGCTGCATGGGAAGATTAGGAACATATTGTGAAGCATCTTGAATGCTATGCTAGGAGCCTGTGTAGTGGGCAATAGATAGCCATCAACAGATAGATATTTTAAGTGAGGGAATGATGCAATCAAAGCGCTGCTTTTGGAGATTAATCTGCATTGCAGGAGCCACAGGTAGTCCAGTTAAGAAGCTATTATAATCATCTCCAGAGAAGAAGCTATTATAATCATCTCCAATGAGAACCAAAATTTGGGTGGAAACAGGTGGGTTGGGCAAGACTCTATAGAAGTGAATGCAACAGAACTTGTTGGTCAATTGGATGTGGGAGTTGAGAGAGAAGTCAAAGACAGAAGCTAAGTGACTTAGGATGGATTGAAGCAGGCAAGCAGGAAGACCTGATTAGTAAAGACCTGATTAGTAAAGACCTGCAAGTAGTGTGCAATCAATATCTGTCCACTTAATGGAGGTGATTATTAGTTTGGACTGGATATGTTAACTTTTGTGTGCCTATGGACCATCCAGTTGGATGAGAGCCATTAAAAATAGAGAAATATTTGGGGCATTCTTATGGAGGAAGTTGATGAACCTGTGAGAACAGTTTGGAGCGTGGTGAGAAGGGTGGAGGCTTGAGAAAGCCAACATTTGTGGGCTTGGAGGAAGACAGAAGGAGTCAGATAGGAAGCTGAGACTAAAGAAGCAGGAGGAGAATGAGGAAAAGATAGGGTAAATAAAGGTGAGGAAGGAGATTTTGGAGGAAGCTGATAGTGTAGAGGAGCTGAGATTGAAGACTTGGAAAAGTTTTGTCAAGGAGGCCTTTGTCACTAGCCTTTGAGGAACAAGGTCACTTGGACAATGGGGATGGCAGTCAGCTGGGTACTCCAGGGGTGGCCAGATTGGCCAGGAAATGGAGAGAGCAAGTGTAAACTGAGTGGGCTAGGGAAATCAGAGTAGGGGCAAGCATTGATTTGTGGCAATGAGAGTATCAGCGAAACTTTCTTAAAACCAGAGAGAACTGAGAGTGTTTGTAGATAGAATGGCTGCCAATGGAGAAGATAGAACTGAAGATCAATGGATGGACTAGAAAGGTAATTAAAACACCAAGCACTCCTCAAGTAGGAAAGATAGAGCAAGATGGTGTAACTGTATATGTAGGTTGTCCTGGACAGTCCTGGTTCAAACATGTTATTCCAGTTTATGGGATAATATTTGGATAAATAATACCCATGTTTATTCTTTTTTAAAAAGTCCCATTTTGAGTTATAAATTATTTGATTACCTTGATTATGACAAAATGAAGTTATGGAAAACCATGTGGCAAAAAAAAAAAGAAGAAGAAGAAAAAAGGAAATATAAGACATACTGATTGGGAGGGAAGAAATTGAACTTTGAAGATGACATGATTGTCTATGCAGAAAATCTGAAAGATTCAACAAAAAACCTGGAACTAATAAGCAATTATAGCAAGGTTACAGGCTGCGAGGTTAATATACAAAAATCAAGGTTATATGCCAAGAATGAATAAGTGGAATTTGAAATTAAAAACATAATTCCACTTATATTAGCACCCAAAAAGAAAGGAAATACTTAGGAATACATCTAACAAGATATGTGTAAGATCTACGTGAAGAAAACTATAAAACTCTAATGAAAGAAATCAAAGAAGAATTAACTACATGGAGATATGTTCCATGTTTATAGGTAGGAAGACTCAATAATGTCAAGACTTCCCAGCTGGATACATAGATTCAATTAATCTCAATAAAAATTCCAACAAGTTATTTTGTAGATATTGACAGACTGATTCTAAAGTTTTTATGAAGAGGCAAAAAGACCTAAGATAACCAATGTAATATTGAAGGAGAAAAACAAAGAGGATTGACACTACTCAACTTCAAGACATATAAAGCTATAGTAATAAAGACAATGTGGTATTGGCCAAAAATTAAACAGATAGTTCAGTGGAACACCTTAGAGAGCCCAGAAATTGATACATGTAAACATAGCTAATCTTTGACAGAGGAGTAAAGGAGAAAAAGTAGCCTTTTTAACAAATGGTGCTAGAACAATGGAACATCTATATGCAAAAAACTTTTTACAAAAACTATCTCAAGGTGGATCACGGTCCTGAATGTAAAACTTTAAAATTCCTAGAAGATAACATAGGAGAAAATCTATATGACCTTGGATTTAGTGATGACTTTTTAGATATAACACCAAAGGCACAACCATGAAAGAAAGAATTGATAAGCTGGACTTCATTAAAATTTAAAAATTTCTGCTTTGCAAAAGACACTCTCAAAGAGAATAAAAAAGATGAGCTACACCCTGGGAGAAAATATTTGCAAAAGACATATCTGGGCCAGGCGCAGTGGCTCAATCCTATAATCCCAGCACTTTGGGAGGCCAAGACCAGAGGATTGCCTGAGTCCGTGGGTTCGAGACCAGCCTGGACAACATGGTGAGACCTCGTCTCTATCATAAATAAGATTAGCCAGGCACGGTAGTGCGTGCTACTTAGAAGGCTGAGGCAGAAGGATCGCCTGAGTCCAGCAGGTCGAGGCTGCGGTGGCCATGAGCACGTCACTACACTCCAGCCTGGGCAACAGAGTGAGACTCCAACTAAAAAAAAAAAAAAAAGATGAATCTGATAAAGGATTGCTATCCAAAATATACAAAGAACTCTTAAAACTGAGCAATTTAAAAAAAAAAAACTTGTTTAAAAAATGGGCCAAAGATCTTTACAGTCACCTCACCAGAAAAGATATACAGATGACAAATAAGCATATGAAAAGATGGTGCACATCATATGTAATCAGGAAAATACAAATCAAAACAATAATGCTATACCACTATGCACAATTGGAGTAGCCAAAATTCAAAACATTGACAACACCAAATGCTGACAAGGATGTGGAGCACCAGGAACTCTCATTCATTATTTGTAGAAATGCCAAATGGTGCAACCAGTTTGGAAGACAATCTGGTGTTACAAAACTAAACATACTCTTCAGGAACACAATTCAGCAATTATGGTCCTTGGTGCTTTCACAAAGGAGTTGAAAACTTATGACCACACAAAAACCTGCACACCAGTGTTTATAGCAGCTTTAATTATAATTGCCAAAACTTGGAAACAATCAAGTTGTCATTAGGGATAAATGAAGTGTACATACAAACAGTAGATTATTATTCAGTGTGAAAATCAAATGAGCTATCAAGCCGTGGAAAGACATGGAGGAAACTCAATGCATGTTACCAAATAAAATAAGCCAGTCTGCAAAGGCTGTGTGCTATATGATTCCAACTATCTTGACATTCTGAAAAAGGAAAACCTATGGAGACAGAAAAATGATCCATGGTTGCCAGGGGTTAGGATTAAGGGAGGGATGAACAGGCAGAGCACAGAGTACTTTTTGGGCAGTGAAAATACTCTGTATGATATTATAATGGAGAATACATGTCATCATGCATTTGTCCAAACCCGTAGGGTGACATAGAGGGAAAAGGAGAAGTTAGATGAAGACAAAAAGAAATTCCTAGTTTTAGAGAGGAAAGCTGATAGCTGGGAGATGGCTACATTTGAAGTAGGTTGGTTCCTTATGTTAATTTGCTGAAAGTAAGTAGGGAGTAAGGCATAAAGTTGAGGTGGCAGAGAGAGGAAAAGGTATGGAGCACCACGAATCTGTATGCAGTAGGGAGCCAAAGGTGAGGAGGGCTTGACAAGTTGCTAGAAGGCCTTGGCCTAGTGATAAAACAAATCATTCCTGTATTCATGGCTTTCTTCTGCAACACTCCGAAAATTGGAAGTGGAAATGGTGTGAGTAGCACTGAAACTGCCAACTCCATATGGGCCCTTGGTTGAGTAGGAAGGCAAGTGAAACTAGAGTGTTGATGGGCTGGGAGAATAGCAGGGGATATGAGATTAGAATGTGTCATGGCTGATTCAGCAAGAATAAAGAAAGGGAGAAATGGGAATGTGGAGAAGGGGAACTGAAGGCAGTGGTGAAGCGCATGAGGAACTTTCAGAATATCTTATCATTATGGAGAGATCGGTTCTGAGTGATGAAAAGTCAAAGTATGGCTGAGCTTCAGGATGGTGAGTGACACAGGCCACTGGAGGTAGAAGGTCATTGGTCTTCAGAAACTAGGAGACCAAATTATTAAAATGGTTATATATCAATGTCAATGTTTGTCTTAAATACTGTGGAATATACTTATTAAAGCCTTTCTAAGTGTTTAGTTTATAGAGTTGGAAAGTAACTTAACAAAAAGGAAGTTATTTCTTTATTTTAAAGATGAAGAAGTGCCGGGCTCGGTGGCTCAGCCTGTAATTCCGCACCTTTGGGAGGCTGAAGTGAGTGGATTGCCTGAGACCGCGGGTTCAAGACCTGCCTGGGCAGCAAGACCTCATCTCTACAATAAATCAAAAAATCAGCTGGGCATGGTAGCACATGCCTGTAATTCCGGCTACTTGGAAGGCTGAGGCAGAAGGATCGCCGGAGCCCAGCAGGTCGAGGCTGCGGTGGCCAGGAGCGGCCACTGCACTCCAGTCTGGGCGACAGAGTGAGACTCCAACTCAAAAAAAAAAAAAAGATGAAGAAGCATTAAAATCTTTTAAACACTTCTAGAAATATGTGACTTACCCAAGATCACGGACACGCGTGGCAGAGCTGGCCCTGGAAAGAACTGATCCCTGAATCTCAGTATTGCCTTCCAGGGCAGGAGAAGTAATTAAAGTATCCACTGAACAAAATCTTAGCACTTACTCACCACACTGAGAATTAGACCCATGACTGTCATACAGCAACTAAATAAATTACTCCATCTCTATGGGAAATAATATGATGTAGGTCGAGAAGCCAGGAGTGGATGGGTAATATTCTTTCTTTGTAAACCTCCTGAGTGGCAAAGAGGTGTTTGTTCCCCCTTGAACATGAGATTGTTGACTACTTATAACTTGCTTGTTAGCATTTGCTTTAAACTAACCTCTGAAGCAGCAGACACAACTAGAAGTGAATGAAATAACTAAGAACAGTTTGAGCATCATAGGTCCTTATCAGCTTCACAACCTTACTGAGATCTGTCCTTCTGCACTGTGAATCTCAGGAAACTCACAAGTGTCATGACAAAGACTACCAGTTTTGAGATTTTTGAATTCAGAACTTTGAAAAGTAGAAAGTTCTTTTTCCTTGTAAAATGTTTAAGGAGTCCTTAGTTAGATCCGTGGTTGCTAGGGGTTAGGATGGGGAGAGGGATAAACGATCTGTTGTTGTCAGGGGTACATACATGTCATTATACATTTGTCCAAACCCATAGGGTGACATGAAGGGAACTGGCACTTGGAATTAGTCCTGGTTTCCTCATCTGTAGCATAGGAGAAAAATACCTAGCCTATCTCTTTATGTGAAAGCTCTTTGCAAGTAAATAGTGTTATGCAAATGTCAGGTATCAGTATTAGCATATGGGATGCAAGGAAAACTTAATTTTAAAATAAAGTGTTTTGAATAAGGCAACAAAGAAGACAATTGAAATTTAGTAGGACATTGGTTTAGGCCTAAAAGTAAGTACATCTTGACAACTTTTCTCTCTTTATCTGTGTTAGTGTGTATAAAAATTCTGGCCAAATGAGATTAAGGCAGTACATTTCATGTACAAATGAAATCTCTGCCTTTTTAGTCTATTTCTCTTTTAACTTCCAAAAGTTTTTTTATTGTAAAATATAACACATATACAGAAAACTTTTGAAATGTAAATGCACAGTTTAATGAATTTTTAAAAAGTGAACATTTGTGTAACTACCACCCAGCTCAAGAAATAGACCAATTAAAAAAATTTTTTTTTTCCTCAGTGGGGAATCTTTTTTATTCTGTTAGATGCTTGGTGTTAGTTTTTTGTTTGTTTTGCTTTGTTTCAGGGAAGTCATGAGTAGTAGCAGGAGACAATTCTCAGTTTTGGCAAGTCCAAAACATGTGCTGCTTTCGAGTGGATTAAGGTCAATGGTATAATATTAGTGTTTTATTCTGCAGTTACTTTTATAATTTATTCATTATTTCATTTCTTTTCTTTTCGTTCTTTTTTTTTTTTTTTTTTTTTGAGTCAGTGTCTCACTCTGTCGCCCAGGCTGGAATGCAGTGGCATGCTCATGGCTACTACAGCCTTGACCTGCTGGACTCAGGCAATCTTTCTTCCTTAGCCTTCCAAGTAGCTAGGACTACAGACACTCGCCACCACGCTTGGCTAATTTTTCTTATTGTAGAGGCAAGTACTCACCATGTTGCCCAGGCTGGTCTTGAACTCCTGAACTTAGGCAGTTCTCTTGCCTCGGCCTCCCAAAGTACTGGGCTCACAGATGTGAACCACTGCACCTGGCAGAGCCACTGCACCCAGCTCTTATTTCTAAAACTGTGAATTTAGTGTTTAGGACAAGTGCTGGGGTTTCAGTTTTAAAGATTAAATTCTTCATGGTAAGCATCTTAATTTGTGTCCTTTGGGTGGCAGTGAAAAGGTCATGATACACTGAATATAAGAAAAGTTCTCATGCTTGATTATGTTTTAAATGTTCTGATCTTCCTTACTTTGCCTGTCTTTAAAAGCAAAACAGCTAAGACTCTAGTATTGATGACTTTGTGCAGTTTTCAAGGTTTTCTTGGAAAATGCTTGACAGTTATTAAGGTAAATCCCTTTCAGCTCAGGCCACCATAGGTTAAATGAAGTGGCAAGAAGGATTCGGTGAGAAAGCATTATTACATTTAAAAATCTATATTTTCTTTAATTATAATCTAGTGTTATAAATCCTGTCAAGATTTCAGACTAAATGAATGAATTAATAGATTAAAAGTTTTTTGTTGTATCCAGAAAATAATTCTTTGAGTAATTTTTTTATTCTTAAAAAAGAAATAATAAAATTAAGATCATTGGGAAAGTGTCTTAGGTAATCAGTCGTGTCTCTAAAAACAGAAAAGTTATGAGTGTTAAAAAACCGATAAAGAAATTGTTAAGAAATTGATAAAGACTCACTTTTGGTGGTAGTTTCTGTGGTTGTAAAATTTAGTTGGCAGAACTTCAGATTAGAATTTGGGGGGTTGAACACATGAGTTTACTGTCAGTCTCTCCCAGAGTATCACTACAGCAATGGTAAACACAAAAAGAGGCAACAATAGATGGAAGATATGAGCAAATTTTTTGGATGATGAAAAGCAAGTCGACCTGTGGCAACTGACTTAGTATAGTGGAAACAGTTGATACCTAAGTACCCTTAAGGGAAGTTGGGAGTGGAAGCTGGGAAGAAACAGCCAGTATATCCCCCAGAATCCCAGAAAAGCTCTGGAATTAGAAGCTCTGGAGTGGGGCAAAAGCCTGGGAATGAGGAATTCGTTGAAAGTCTGTAAAGGGAACTAATCTCAGTTTACTTCTATCCCATATAGCACGATGAAATCCTTGTTGGAGACCGGAAATTTATTTCCTAGAGAAATTAAAGTAAATAGAGAGGTTCTGAGTTTAGGGTTGCCAGGCATAGCAAAGAGGTAAGGTGAAATGATCAACTAAAAAAAAGAATTTGATAAAATTCTGTGTACTAAACAGTGAGACCCACACTCTTCCCTACCCTACACCAATCCTAGAATAGTGGGGTAATTATCCAGGCAGGATATTGAAGGGCTCTTCTCTGGGTAAAATGAGCAGCTTGAGAGGAAAGACCTACATAAACTGAAATTTGAGGACCCAGAGTAAAAAAAAAAAATGACTTACTTCCTTTTCCTCCTACAGTTAACCTACTATTCAACAACCCTACACCTTCCTCCGCCCCCATGAACATGGGACATGAAGTCAGCTTTTTGGAAACTTTTTCTTAAATACAAATAAATAGTCGATGAATATGAGACATTTGAAGAAGGCCTTCAACAAAAAAGGCAGCAACCAAAACAAGAGAAAAAGTATCATGGAGGCAGCAGACATGCATGGAGAAAAAGATGAAAATAATAAAAGCCCAGACACTTATAATTGGCATGTAAAGAAAAAGATATCGTTTAAAACAAGTACAAGAACTAAAAAAGTAATAATCAGAGAATAAAGTATTAATGTTAAGCATTTATAATAAGATGGTAAGAAAAACTTCATTGGATGAACTAGAAGGTAAAATAGAAATAAAAAGCAAAAAACAAAAGATAGACTATAGAAAAGAATAAATAGAATTAGAGGATCAGTTCAGCAGATCCTTATACTAATAAGAGTTCCAGAAAGAGACTATAGGGAGAAGTAAAGGAGAGGAAACTACCAAATAAATAATACAGGAAAATTTCCCAGAACTAGAACATATATGTTTGTAGATTAGCCATGAGAATGAATGAAAAAGCCCACAAAAGACACATAATGTACAAAATATATCATTGCAAAATTTCAAAATACAAAGGAAAGTGGGACTATCTTAAATTCTTGCAGAAAAATAGGTCACATGCAAAGAAGATTGGGAAGTGGAATGGTACTAGGTGTCCTTTTAATGACACTGGGGTCTAAAGGAAAATGAATTAATTCCTTCAGAATTCTGAGGGAAATTACTTTCAATCTAGAATTTCAAATGCAATCAAATTATGAAGTGGGAGACACAATAAAGATGTTTTAGGGCCAGTTGCGTGGCTAATGCCTATAATTTCAGTGCTTTGAAAGTCTGAGGTGGGAGGATTGTCTGAGCCCAAGAGTTCGAGGCCAGTCTGGGCAACATAGCAAGACCTCAGCTCTACAAAAAAATCAAAAAATTAGCTGGGTGTTGTGGCACCTGTAGTCCCAGCCACTTGGGAGGCTGAGGCAGGGGGATCATCTGGGCCCAGGAGTTCAAGGATGTGTTGAGCCATGATCATGCCATGCTCCACTCCAGCCTGGCCAACAGAATTGAGACTCTGACTCAAAAAAAAACCTTTTTTTTTTTTTTTAACGTAAGAGATCTGAAAATTTATCTATGAATCATTTCACAGGAACTCGTGGATGTTTTATCAAAATGTGGGCTTAGACAAGAATAATATATGGAATTCCAGAAACGGGTAGTCAGACACAGAAGCAAAACAAAACAAAAAGTACCTAGGATGATGATGAAGAAAAACTTCAAGCCGACGTTAATGCTCCAGACCTAGAGAGAAACCAGTCCAGATCCAAATAGGATAGATTACTCAACAAAAGCAAGACTGACAGATGAACTGATACATTTGACCAAGTGTAAAATACTCTTCAGAGGGGCTTTCTAGTTCCCATGGAGCATTTGGGATGAATTATTTATTCAAAAAACCTGATAAATGAAAACATTGGGTAGCAGCTATTTACCAACTGTGGTGGAAGTATTTTTATAACAGTTGATACAGCTATACCCCAAACAGACAGGCTATATATTAATCCTGGCCATACCTGACTGCAAGAGAGACTGGGAAAAGTTGTTGACATAACTATGCAATATTAGGAGAATGGAAGGTAATAAGCTGGTGCATAACAGGACAGCCATAATTATATTAGTTAATACATGTGTAGCGTGAATCAATCAAGAAAAATCAGTATAAACATTAGAAATATGCAATTAAATATCAGAAGAAATAGCTAAACATTTTAAAAGTAGTTTGCTGTTAGGAGTGAATGGAGAGGTGAAGCAGAGTATTGCTACTTATTTTAAGCCTAGTAGTACACTTTGAGTTTTTGGATAATTTTCATGGGTTACTTTTATAAAAATAAAATGAGTAAGAAACAAAGTAATACAGTGGCAATAAGTGGTTTGGAAAATGATTTACATTTATCCAGAGCTATATACACACAATACACACACACACACACACACACACACACACACACACACACACACATAAAGTTAAGAAGCGTTATTATTTTGAAGTTAGACTGATTCCTTACAACTGTGACTCCAGCACTCCCTTTGTCTCAGCGTCTTTTAGGGGATCTTTTAGGAAATTCAAATGACTTCCCCGTTCCCAGATTCTGACTTGTTTGGCTTTGGGTGAACCCTAGGGAATTAGTAATTTTTAAGAGCTTACTAACTTCTTCTGATAAGCATTTAGAACTAACTCCTCTAGCCAAGTAATTTAAACATCTTTGCTTTGCTTCCTAAACTTTTATTTTTCCCATCCTATCCTCTCTCGCTGGTTCTGTTTAAAGTCAGATCTCTATCCTCAGATCTAAACTATATGGTCTCTTTCAAGTCAGAAATGTGGGAGGAAAGCAAGGGAGAGACATGAGGGAGGTCATTTAGATGACCCATGAATAAATGAGTCAGAGCGCCAATATTTGTTTCCTTGTGTTTTGCAGAAATGAGTTAAGTTGATGACCTTATCTTAAATTTCCTGTGAAGTAATTTTAGAGCTCAAGTTCAAGTCAATTTGAACTTAATAACATTTTGTTATTTCTTTACCTTCAGTGTTGCCTCTTGCAGCTAAATCACCTGTACCCTCAGGTTGCACTCAAGTTATTTTATCCCCCCTGAGTTTTGCCCCTGACTTTCCCGGCTGTGGTTTATCAGGCATTCACCTGAAGCAGCATTTCCAGTTTGCAACTAGGATCACCAGCAGTTTTTGTAGCTCACTAGTTTTCTATGGGGAGAATTTTTGGAAAGGTGATTGGCAAGCAAGAGATGAAGGAATATGAGAACTGCTTGGTTTCCCAAGGTTAGAAGTCTTGTCGCGTTGGACTTTCAAGTCAAGAAATTTTGTAGACCTAAAAGAAGAAATGCTTATTGTGTAGCTGAGATCAATATTTTCAACATAAATAGTTGAAAGAAATAAATATTTTTGATAAGCTTTTTAAAATAAAAAATTGAATTAGATTTTTAAAGAAATACCAGGTTACAAAATTTCTTTTGTAGCTTTCCCCAGTTCCATCCCCTGCCTCTTTAGTTTCTACTAGGTCTCTGCTAGTAACTTTCACATCCAGCCAGTTCTTTGCTCCATATATTGATAGGACTTGCCTCGAACATTTTGTCCATGTGTAGAGAGTTGGGGGATTATTTTACATTTATGTGCATTTATACAATTGGGCCAAAGTGTGATCTTTAAGGTGGGGGATTGAGGGATTGATTCATCTCATCCATAAGTGCTTGCCCACTTGATGGAAGACTCCTCTAGGTCAGCAATTCTCACACTTGAATGTGCACACAAATCACTGGATATAGCATTACATTGCAGATTCTGGTTCAGTGGGTCTTAAGTGGAGCCTGAGCTTCTGCATTTCTAACAAGCTCCGAGAGGATACTGTTGGTCTGCAGACCACAGAGAAGCAAGGTTATGGCTAGCGGTTCTCAGCCCTGGTTTCACGTTAGAATCACTTGGGGACTTTTAAGAAATACTGGTATCTGGAACCCTTCCACAGTGATTCTGATTTAGGCTGGGGCCTGAGCATGATACATAGATATATAAGACAGATATATTAGATTTGGCACTAATGTGCAAGTAGGGTTGAGAACCACTGTTACAAGCTCTGCATACTTTTGCTGTGACTCATAGATAAAGATCTTCATGTGCAGATTTAGTAGCAATCTGGGAAGCACCTTATATAGCCATTATGACGTGAGTACACCTGCTTTGGATGCAGTCCATGGAGAAGGGATTCCTCTTGATTACTGGGTTCCAGATGAGGTGGAGGAGGCTCTCAGGGGAGCATGCTTAAGAAGAAAAAAAGAAGTCTTTTCATTAACAGCAACAACAAAGAAAAAACCAAAAAACAAATATCACCTGATATAAGAAGGAAATTTGACATAATGAATGAACACAAAGGTGATATCTCTTCATTCAGGGGATCCTTCTGTTTTCTGCATCCTTTCAGTCAGAGATCATGGGGAAAGTAAGTTATAAACTCAACTTGGATGCTTTATGTTTTCTTCCGAGACATCTATACATTTACTTCTTACTATCTCTATGTATACGTTTACCTGTTACATATATATACTTGCAAAATTTCTGCATAGCCAGAATTCTAGTATTGACATGTTTCCTTTGCCAATTATTTAGAACAATTTAGAGTGTTTTCTGTACAGTTACTTGCCCTAAAAATTGAGTGACTTAACATCCTGATAATAGGACTGTTGTTATTCTCAGGCTCTTCCAGTGCTGATAGCAGACTGATGATTCTGCTTGCTCAAAAATCGCAGGCCTTAATTCAGTTCAAATGTTAATTGTTTTATTATTATTGCAAAATGATCCTAGAATACAGTTTTATGTGTATTAAAATTGTGTTAATTATAACTTCTTAGAAACAATAGACTTTAAAGCTCAGTGTATTAAAGTTGAAAATGATTGTACTAAGAAATTGGAATCCTCTCCTCTACCTACCCCCCATCCAATTATAAAATAGGGCTTTGATTTTTTTCCTTATCAGGTCTACTTCATGGCTATTACCTTCCATGAGATTCTCATTATTTCCTGTTCACGTTAATTTCCTCAGTGTCCCTGCCTGCATCACTGCTGTCCCTTAGGATTCTTCTGCCTGAGTCCTCTCTTGTGGAAATATGTCTTTGGCTCCTCCTTTTCTGAGAATAAAGTCCAAATCTACAGAGTGTCATCTAGAGCCTTCTGACCTGGCCCTACCTTTTCTCCACCCTCATTACCTGTCATTTCTCTAGAAAGCAGTTTTCTCATCCATTCCCTTAAATGAGATTGAGGACCAGGGAGGAAATACCAGAGGCTCGAAGAGAAAGGGAAAAGGGAGTGGTGGAGTGGTTTAGGAGAGGGGAAGAGTAGACAGTAGTAGGGAGATGAAGTGCGACTGCCAGGCGGCCTTAAAGACCCACTGAGATAGGTGATGTGGGATTTAAAATGAGACCAGCTAGCATGTGTCTGCAGGGTTCGGGTGTGGTGAAGGTAGAGCCTGGCATTCTGCCAGAGCCTGGCTAAGACATTCTGCTTTTCATCTCTGCTTCTGCACATGCTGGGGCCTCCATCTGAAGCACATGCTTTGTCTTCTTTGCCTGGCAAAATGTGTCTCTTATACATGATTGAGGAATATCTTTCAAAAACTGTATTTTTGTCCTCATAACTTCAGTACAACTTGAAAATACGGATGCGTTCAACACTGGCTCATGTTTCTTAGGGTTTCATCCTGCTTCCTACTAGCCAAGGAGACTCATGTGAAACAGAACAGATAAACCATGTGCACTGTGCAGGCCTCTATGAAGTTTGTTATCCCAGGTATTTAAAAGTGATATTCTCCTCTTTCCAGACAGTCTCCCTTCACCCCTATTATTTGGTTATCTTCCCCCATTCTGTTCCCATCTTTCCATTGATCAGCCACTGCTATTGCACTTATAATGCTATGACAGGCATCTCCCCTTACCGATCTCCACTAGACTATGTACTAAGCAAGAACAGAGATGCGATCTTTTGAAGTCTCAGTTCTTAACATGCTGCTTGGCACAGAGTAGACACATGTAATAAATGCTAGCTACATGAATGTAAGATTTCTCTATAAAGTGTTGAGAATCTGTACTTGCTAGTTATAGGTTCAAAATGAATTCCGCTTAGTAATACATGACATAAAAATTGTATTGCTTTAATTTTTGTTCTGATGTACCCTTACCAAATATCTAAGCTATTAGATCCTTCCATATATACACATATATGTACATGTGCATAAATGTATACGTACATACATACATATCTATATGAAAATGAAGGACAGTTTAAAAAGACCAAAGAATATGCATAAATATTAAATGCCTGGGATAACAAACTTCACAGAGGCCTGCACAGTGCACGTGGTTCATCTGTTCTTTTTCACATGAGCCACCTTGGCTATTAGGAAGCAGGTTGAAATCCTAAGAAACATATAAGCCAGTGTTGAACACGTCTGTATTTTTAAGATGTATTGAAGTTATGGGGGCAAAAATATAGTTTTTGAAAGATTTTTCCCAACCATGTAGAAACGTGGAGATTTTTAACTGCTGAAACAATTTCATATAGTTTGCAAATAAATAAAAGCCAGACCGAAATTAAGGTGTACCTTTTTTCCTGAGGTAATGTCTTAGTCTGTTTGGACTGCTATAGCCTTATACCATAGACTGGATGTTTTATAAACAACAGAAATTTATTTCTCACCATTCTGGAGACCAAGAGTTCAAGATCAAGGCGCAGGCAGACTGGTGTTTGGTGAGAACCTGCTTCCTGGTTTTTAGGTGGTACTTTCTCATTGTGTCCTCACATAGTGGAAGGGACTAGCTAGCTCTCTGGAGTCTCTTTTTCAAGGCATGAATCCTAATCATGCTGCCATGAACTAATCACCTTCCAAAGGCCTCATCTCCTAAGCCCATCACCTTGGGGGTTGGGATTACAGCGTATGAATTTTGGAGGAACATAAACATTCAGATCATAGTAGTAAATGATTTCACATTTTTTCCTTAGGAGTAGGGAAACAAAACTGGTCTCGGGGGAAACATAAGTTCTGGTCATGGTGGTGTCACTAAAGGTTTGTGTTGCTAGACATTCTGCCTTACCTTTCTTAGCTTTAATTCTCCATGTATAAAATAGGAGATTTGGTCTAAATTATTACCAAGGTCATTTTGAATCATCTTGTGACTCTGGAAAGTTATGAAACACAGCCTGTAACCATGGTGAGGAAAGTTGATTGGTGGATCCAAAAATAGACTTATTTTCTCCTTCTGTGTAACACTAATGCCCTCCCATTGAGTAAGTCACTCTGTGTATGTTGCCTAAATAAGCCAATTTCTTGTCGTCGTTTTTTTCTTCTTAATGCTGAGGGCTCAAAAGTGAATGAAAGATTGTCTTGAGAAATACTAAACAAATGAGCTCTTGCCTCTTGTTTTAAATATAGATCTGAATTATTGTGCTGTTTTTCATTCCTGTTGTAGGTATTCAAAAAGCAGAGGGTGGTGATGTGGTAATTTTAGAAACTATTTCACATCGGTTCCTGCTGTCTTTTGTGTTTGTGTGAGAACCCTATTCAAAATATAACTTATTTATTCTTCCCTTAAAATATGCTTCCCCTCATTTTTGCCTTTCTGCTGGCAACAAGTGCACATCTATAAATAGTTACAGATTTTGTCAAGATTCTTATGTTGACAGTAGCAGTAGCCTCCCCTTCTCCACAGAGGGTACATTCCAAGACCCCCAGTGGATGCCTAAAACCACAGATGGTACCAACCTTATATATACTATGCTTTATTCCTCGACATGTACCTGCACAATCAAGTTTAATTTGTAGATTAGGCCCATTAAGAGATTATCAACAATAACTAATAATAAAATAGAACAGTTATAAAAATATGCCAGCATCAGTACCCTTGTGCTTTGGAGCCATTAAGTAAAATAAAAATCAGGGGAACTCAGGCACTGTGATACTCCACAATCAATCTGATAACCAAGACAGCTACTACCGGACTAGTGGCAGATAGCTTAGGTAGTGTGGATATGCAGACCAAAGGGATGATTCATGACATAGACAGTAACGAGATTTCATCACACGACTCAGATGGCACCCAGTTTAAAACTTATGAATTGTTTATTTCTGGAAATTTCCAGTTAATATTTTCAGACCTCAGTTAACCATGGGTAACTAAAACCATGGAAAGCAAAACTTCAGATAATGAGAGGCTACTGTATTTTTCTCTATTCACATATAGGTACATCTAGTCAGGTGCCATGCTATTTTACCCTTTAAGCCCTTTGGTTTCTTGATGTATCATAATCTTGCCCTTGGTGCAGTGATGTCCTAAGTAGTCCTCTGAGAATCATTCTGAGGTTACAAGATCTGTGGCTATGTGCCTTGGGGATTGTCCAGAACCCTCCACCCAAAATGAGATGTCTTGACCTAGTTGTGACAAGTACAAGGCTATTAGGCAAATTGCCCCATCTGTGAACATCCATGGTGGGTCCAGCCTTCTGAAGTAGAGAACCAGCTCATCAAATGAACATTTTAAATGCGTAAAGAAAAACAGAAATTGTAATGTTTACTCTTTATTTTGTATTAATCTATATCCAAAGTATTGCATTACTGGCCAGCTATGAGAGATGAGACAAGTTTCTTACCCTTTCTGAGTCTTAGTTTCTTCTACTATATAAAGTTTCTGTTTTATTCCCAAAGTCTCTTCGGCTCCAAAATTATCTTTTTTTTTTCCTTCATAGCATGGTCACCCTCTCTCCAACCTTCATGGGGCTGAAGGCAATCAGTATTCTTAGACATAAGCATGTCTCACTCATTTCTGATGGTACCTCCTTAAACCGATATGGTTCATTTTTTTCATCCCAGAGGCATTTATAGAGATTTAAAAAAAAACTTTTATGACTGCTTTAGCCCATTAATTTTCTGTATATTTTGAGAACAGATTAACTCAATTTGTTTTGCTTTGTACCTGGAAAATAGTTTTAAAGTAAAGCATTCTTATTTTTATAGAAACAATAATTTAATACATTTTACCCAACAAGTATTGCTGAGTCTTTTTAAATAAGAACTGAGCTGGTCCACAGCTATGGCAAAATATTAAGAAAGCAGTTGTTTGATATTTACCCATTGTTCTCATAATCAATCAAGAATCTTTATCCCAATTAGCATTTCAAACTGTTGAAACACTAAGGAAATGAGGTTAGAAAATGTTCTAGTATAAGTTCATTTATTCATTCAAGAAGCACCTACTGGGTAGTCTTTGAAATATCAATGAACAAAACAAAGGTCTTTGACCTAATAAGGTTTGTTTGCTATCAGGGAAAGGCAGACAATAATCAATAGACACAGCAAATATTATATGGTTTGTTATAAAGTGGTGAGAGCTATGGAAAAATTTAAAAATAGAGCAGGAAAAGGGGAAATGAAAGGTGGGCAGGGTGTAGAGAGCTGGGTTGCAGTATAAATACCCAGGTCAGGAAAGGAGGTATGGCAGGCAGAGAGGCCCCCCAAAATATGCATGCCTTAATCCCTGGGACTTATAAATAGCTTAAATTACGTGGCAAAAGGGACCTTCCAGCTTTCGTCAAGGTTGTAGGTCTTAAAACATCAAGGACATCCTGAATTATGCAGGTGGCCCAGTCTAATCAACAAGTCCTTAAAGTTAGAGAAATTCCACTGGCTACAGTCAGAGTGATGTGGCAGATGTTGGAGTGATTTAAAATGTGAGTGAGACTCAACCACTAAGACTAGAGGGGGGTCTGTGTGGAAAGCGCAAAAAGGAAAAAGTGCATGCAGTCTTGAGGAGCAAAGACTGGCCTCCAACAGATAGCCAGTGAGAAAATGGGACCTCAGACCTGCAAGAGACTAAATTTACCCAGCAACCCAAAGCAACTTTTGACACTGGACCTACATGAGCCACATTGTACCCAGACTTGTGACCTACAGAACTGTGAGACAGTAAATGGGTGTGGTTTGAATCTCCTTTATGGGTGGAAATTTGCCATGGCAACAATAGAAAACTCATGGAGTGTGAGAGAAGGGAGTTAGCCAAGTTGATAGTGGGGAAAGAGGGTCCCAGGCAGAGAGAACAGCTAGAGCCAAGCCCAAGGTGAAGTATACCTGAATGTCAGAGAGGTCATGAGGTGGCCAGTGTGGTTGTAGTGGAGGGAGCACAGGAATGAGTAGGCGATGATGTCACAAAGGCACTGGTTGAGGGTGGAGGCCAGGAAGGGCTTTGACTTTTATTCCAAGTGGCCTAAAGAGTCACTGCCACTTTCGATCAAAGAAACAATATAATTTGACTTCATTTTTTAAAAGAATCATGCTGGCTGCTCTGAAAGTAGATTCTAAGGAAGAAAGCAGGAAGCAGGGAGACCAAATAGGAAGTGACAGCGGGAATCCTGATGCAAGATGGTGGTGGCTTGGACCAGTGGGAATGGAGATGGTGAGAAGTCACCAGATTCTAGATGTATTTTGAAGATAAAGTCTAATTCTTTGCCACTTAGTTGTAGAATGTGACAGAGAGAGGAGTTAAGGATGATTCCACAGGTTTGGGCCCGAATAGCCAGAAGGATGGTGTTATTGTCAAGTAGGGTGCAGAAAGCTTTAGGTGGAGTTATCCTCAGTGGAGAGAGAATTGGAGGCCCATTGGGACATACTGAGTATGCGATGTCTGTTAGACATGCATTTGGAGATGCAGTGTGTAGTAGGCAGAATAATGGCCCCCAAAGATGCCCACATTCTGATCTTCAGGACCTGTGAATATGTCACTTTAGGTAGCAAGAGGGACTTTGCAAATATGATTAAGTTAACACATGGAGAAATTATCCTGGATTATTGGGGGGCAGGGGGGGTGCAACCTAGTCACACAAGTCCTTAAAAATAGAGAACCTTTACCATGGTGGACAGAGGCCAATGTGACTATGAAGGAATGGTCAGAGAGGTGCAATGGTGCTGGTTTTGAAGATGGAGGTGGGGGCTACAGGCTCAGGAATGTGGGTGGGTGCTTGAAGGTGGAAATGGCAAGGGAATGAATTCTCCCCTAGTGCTTCTAGAAGGGAACACAGCCCCGCCAACACCTTGATTTTATCCCAAGGAGACCCATATTTGACTTATAGAACTGTGCTGTCTTAAGCCACCAAGTCTGTGGTAATTTGCTACAGCAGCCACTGGAAACGAATACAGAGTAAGCAGTTGGATAGAAGTCTGGAGGTGAAGAGAGAGATGTCTGGAATTCAAAAACATAGAGATGATATTTAAAGGCATGGACTGAATGAAGTGACCGGTAGTGAGAGTAGAGATAGAGAAGAGGATCAAGGATTGAGCACTTAGCGTCCAGAGCTCAGAGAGGAAGAAGGAGACAGTAAAGCACTCTGAGAATGGTCAGCCAAGCAGGTGGGGGGAAGTGAAGAGGGTGGTATTTGGAAGGCAAGTGAAGATAGCATGTCAAGGAGAGAGGGTGGCTGCTGTGACACATGCTGCTGATGTGCTACCGTGAAGAGGGAAGTTGTGCTCAGGAAAAGCTCTGCAGCACACAGGAGAAGGGCAAATGAGTGGAAACTGTCAGGAAGGGTGGGGCCAAGAAAGCTTTCATAGTTATCATTTTTTTCAAAGATAGAAGTGAGGGTATGTTTGTGTACTAATGACAGCTGTCCATTAGAGAGCAAAAGGTGATGATATAAAACAAAGGGAAGACTCTCTGGGGCAATAGCCTCTGTAGGGCAATAAGGAATGGGATTCAGGACATGAATGTGGGCACCTAGTGTGATAGGCGAAGGATGGTGTGTCACAGTGCCCATAGGAAAAGGCTGGTGTGTCACAGCGCCCATAGGAGAAGGATGATGTGTCACGGTGCCCATAGGAGAAGGATGATGTGTCACGGTGCCCATAGGAGAAGGCTGGTGTGTCGCGGTGCCCATAGGAGAAGGCTGGTGTGTCACTGTGCTCATAGGAGGAAGATGGTGCTTCACGGTGCCCATTGAAGGATGGTTCATCATGGTGCCCATAGAAGAAGAGTGGTGCATGAAAGTGCCCATAGGAGAAAAATGGTGTGTCACAGTGCCCATAGAGAAAGCAGAGAGCAGAGGGAGGCAAGATGTGGTGGTAGGAGTGTCTGGGAGTACCCTTCTTATGCTTCCATTTTCTCGGTAGAGTAGAAAGCAGCTGAGAGTGAGGATGAGAAAGGTGGTCCAAGGGTTTAAGAGAGAAAAAGGTGAGAAACGGTCCATTGGGAAATGAGGAGGTTGATAGAATAGGGACACATAGTAGGATTGCCTGGCAGCATTAAGAGCCCACTAGAAGTTTATGGTCATGAATTTAAAGCAGTAAATTCTACCAACACCTTTGAGAAAGGTACCTCCTGACGTTAGATATGTCCTCCCTCAAAAGCAAAAAAGCCAAATATTAAAAGAATACATAAGGTGGAATTATACAAGGAAAGTTCATTCTTATGTTCCTATTCTTTTTGTCATTTATTAGACTCCTAGAAGATAGCTTGCCTCATAGGATTCATGAAATTCCTAAATTATTGTCTATAAATCATATTTTGCTAAATCAAATTTAAATGTTGTCTTAGTGTGGTTCTTCAAAGTAGCAGAACCTGGACAAGGTCTTATGAGCAATTAGTTGCTCTTGAGGAATAATTGAAAGAACAGGATTTGAGACTGGTAAGAGTTAACAGAGAAGGGAAACCCAGTCTAAGTTCATCAATTTGGTCATCATTGTGGGCAGCTGGGACTTGTTCCCACAGGCTACCCTCCAACAATGTGCCTTGGAATTGTCTAATAGATAAAATGGGGAAGGGCATGTTCATTATTTATTCCCTGCTTCCACCCCTACTGGGCAAGTGTTGCCCCATGGATGTTGAGGCTCCTGCAGGACTGTGCATGTGTCAGAATGGCTCAGTGGGTTCCTCCAGATGTTCCACATGGTGGTGGCAGAGAAGGCCCAGAATGGAAAGCAGGAGATGCAGGAACAGCTGGAGTGAGAATTTCAGCAAGGGCTGGAGTGAGAAGGTGTGCTGTCAAAGGTGTCCAATACAGAGACGTGCTCATTGCAATATCTGCTGAAGTTCTCACAAACTATAACCAGACCTGAATTTTAGTTGACAAAGTTCAAATTTTTAGATGTTAGATATTCTAAGCAAGAAAGATGTGTATACACATCGAAACAGCCAAATATCCACAGCATCATAGTAGCTCAAAGAGTCTTATGTCCCTTCCCAACCCAGGACCTTTGCACATTCTGTGCCTTCTTGTTCCTTTGTTGTCTGAAATCTTCCTATGGCTTCTCAATCATGCAGGTTTCGGTAGAAATTGAATCTCCTCAGGATTGTCTTTATAATCCTGACAAAATATCCCCCATCCCAACACACACCCATATAACCAACTCCTTCCCATTACTCTGATGTGTTTTTTCATTGTTTAAGAGGGTGGCAAATGCTATTTTTGTGTTTATTATTTGTCCCCTCCCACTGCTACATACATCCTCCCAACAAACTCTATGAGGGCGGCTTAATCATAGTACCCCCAGCACCACATGGCAGGAACTGCATCTACACTTGTTGAGTACATGGTTTTCGTACTTCATCTTCATTCACTCTTTTGTCTCGTCTCATCCCAGTCAGTGATGTCATTTACTAGATAAGGAACTGATGAGACACTGGGAATTCACTGTGGGTGAGTTACAGCCCCTTCCCTCAAGTCCCGTAGTCTGTCAGGGAGCCTCCAGCCCCCCCCCTTTTTTTTTGCCCTGCACGTGATGTGAGCCACTCAAATCTTTCTTTAAAGAAAATAATAACATGATACGGTTTTTACATTAGAAGTGGACGAAGGAGTCAATTAATGGCAGTGTTCTGCTTATCTAATGCTGAGTGACAGACCTTCCCAACACTTAATGATTTAATACAATAATAATCATATATTACTCCCACAGTTTCTGCAAGTTAGGAATTGGAGTCCAGTCTGCTGTGTGACCCAACCCTGTTCCACTTGGCATCAGCAGGGAGGCTTGAAGACTGGGGATGGGGAGGGAATTCTCTGAAAGCTCACTCACACATATCCTGGGTCTGGTCTGAGACATCTGTGGTCCTTGGGCTTGCCCTGCTCTCTGTGTGACTGTTCCATGTCGTATTATTTTCCAAAGATGGCTGCACCAACATAAACATTATCTTCGGAAGAGAAGAATCTTTGTGAGCGGTGTCATCATCACAACAACTGCTGACGTTTATTGAGGGTTTACTGTGGTCCAGGCATTGTGCTAAGTGTTACACATGTATTATGATATTTAACCTGGCACATGAAATTTGTAAGGGAGCCCCTTTTTAACAGTGAAGCAAGGGAGACTCAACAAAGTGAAATGGCTGGTGTACACACAAAGGACTTCTGAATTTAGTGGAGAAAGGACTACTGGTGCTGGAGAGAGGGTGGGAACCTTGCTTCCAAAGGAGAAATGAACCCTGCATTCCTTTACTAACTTCCCCATCAGCAGGTGCTGGGTAGTACCCCACCCCCACTCCCTTATTATCCTCTCCTTTTTCTTCCCAATATCAATATATTTTCATTTTGTTCCATTAAATTTCAATGATGTTTTCCTTTTTCCGTTGCAAACAGAAGTTATTTTAATTACGTGCTGGGTCTGTGAACTGATCTGGAAACATAAGTGTCATATAAAGGCATGCAAACTGATTTTTAAAAACTTTCTGGATTATAAACTATTGATATGTTGGAAACTTTTATATAGTATTTTCTTTTGCCAGTGAGTCCCAAACTTTTTCACACCCAGAAGGCGCCCTGAAAACACCTAGGTCAGTGATTTTTAAAGGCAAGTCTTCATGAAATACGGAGGTAACAGGTGTACTTAAAAAATATATTTTTTAATTATTTTCTTTCTTTTTATTATTTTTTAATTTGCTTATTTTAAAGATGTGGGGTACAATTTAGGGTTAGGTATACAAACATTGATCATGCAGGGACCCTTGTTGATGAAGTATGCCCCTCCCTCCCCTAGCAGTTTCCTTCAACTGCCAGTCCCACCCCCCCCCCGACAGTTTTCCACTACTGCCAATCGCTTTCTTATAGCATTATAATTGTTCAAGTTCACCTTGTGAGTGAGAACATATGGAACTCAGTTCTTTGTTGTTGTGATAAATCACTGAGTATGATAGACTCCAAATCCATCCAATTTGCTGCAAAGTCCATATATTTGTCCTTCTTTATGGCTGCATAATATTCCATTGTGTATATGTCAGGTGTACTTTGTAAACGATCCCCTCCCCAGCCCCACTTCTTTCTTGAGAGTAACTTGGCTACCCCACAAAAAGGCAGTAGCTCTGATATCTCGTGCATTTTAAACCTCAGCATTGAATGTCTCTCAGGTTCTGTTGCTCAATATGAGTTTAATGAATGGATTCCATAAATGTAGAGTCTCCCGAACTGCTGATGCTTCTGTGGTTTCCCCCTGAACCTTGGCATCTTGTTTTTAGAAATTAGAAACATATTTGGTTTTAGGGCCTCTCCTAAGAGCCTAAAAGAGATAATAAATATTTATTGCTCTGGCCTCACAACACTGATTTAAAACACAGACCTACCTGCCAAGAAAGTAGAAACATTATTCTCTTTGTCAGAATTCCTGTAGCCATTTAGGAAAAAGTTATCCAGGTTCTGCTCAAGATCATTCATTCATTCACTCATTCAACAACTGTTGATTACCTGCTTAGTGCCAGACACTAGGGAACGGAATCTATACCAGTGAACAAAACAGGCAAAAAATACCTGCCCTCACGGAGCTTACATTTTAATAAATTGAGATCATCGATAAATACACAGCATGTATAATTTGTCAGATGATGAGAAATACTATGGAGAAAAATAAATCCAGAAAATGGGACTAGAAGTGTGAGATTATGGTGTTCTACCTAATTATGTTCCCATGGCCTCCCATCTTCTCCAAGTTGAAGCAAGAGTGCTTACAGTGGTCCAGAAGGCCCTACATGATGCAATTGTCTCCCTCACCTCAGTCCCCCCTGCTCATTCTCAGCCATGCTGACCTCCTTGCTGGAGGAACCCTGGGCATCTGCATGGTTCCTGCTCATAGCACTTTCCCACATTTCTCTCTACATAGCCACTCATGCTTTAAATGACTGTAAGACTAATGCTCTTTCTGATCTTTGCCCAGATGCTGTCTTCTCAGTGTTACCTTTGTTGGCACCTTGTTTTATTTCATCTATTATATTTTATTTTATTTTTGAGTTGGAGTCTCACTCTGTCACCCAGGCTGGAGTGCAGTGGTACGCTTATGGCCAGTGCAGCCTTGACCTGCTGGGCTCAGGCGATCCTTCTACCTCAGCCTTCCAAGTAGTTGGAACCACAGGTGCACGCCACCACCCTGGCTAATTTTTTGATCACTAAGATGCCCAGGCTGGTCTTGAACCCCATGAGCTCAGGCAATCCTCTCCCCTCTGTCTTCCAAAGTGCTGGGATGACAGGCATGAGCCACTGTACCCGGCTTCTTTCTCTTCTTTTTTGTAATGTCTTTGTATGGTTCTGGCACCAAGGTCATTCTGACATCATAGAATCAGCTGGGCAGTATTCCCTTCTCTTCACATTTCTAGAAGAGTTTGTGTTGAAGTGGTATTATTCCATCCTTAAAGATTTGATAGAATTCACCTGTGAAGTCATCTGGGCCGGAACTTTCTTTCTGGGAAGATTTCTACTTTTAAATTCAATTTCTTTTTTTTTCTTTTTTTTTTTTGAGTTGGTGTCTCACTCTGTTGCCCAGGCTAGAGGGCAGTGGCATGCTCATGGCCACCACAGCCTCAACCTGCTGGATTCAGGTGATACTTCTGCCTCAGCCTTCCAAATAATTGGAGCCACAGGTGTCCACTACCACACACAGCTCACCTTGTTTTAAATTTCAGTCATCCTCCTTGCCCACCCCTACTGTCCTGGAGGTCAGGTCCCAGCAAAGGAGATGACTGGTTACCACTGATTCAACAGAGTCATTGGCAGAGCAGCAACACTGGCTTTCTCTCCAGAGGGCAGATCTGCCTGCAGGTTGCAGAACCCAAGCCCGTCTCTGGCCTTCAGTCTTGTTGGGAAGGTTCTCAGCAAAGGCCCTGCCTGTTGACAGCACCGTGGGACTCTTCAGTGGCACCTGGCCTCTTCAGTGGCAGTGATCCAACCCTGAGCTTCATTGGTGGGAATTCCCAGGGTGACGTTGGCCCTTGTCATACCAGGAGGCAGTACCTCTTTTGACTTGGATGTAGTTTCTTGTAATAGAAGGCCCTCCCTCAGATGGGTTATTTTGACCCCTGAACTTTGGGTATGTTTGGTACACTTAGTCTGCTTCCCTCTCTAGGCAAGACCATTATCATTCTCCTCCTCTGTGAAATGTCTCTCTCTTTTAGTGCCCTCTGTGACCACCTCTCCTCTGTTCTCAGCTTTCAGTTTCACTGGCTGTGCTGACCTTTTATGTATTTTTTGGTTTTGTTCAGAAGCGGAAACTGCACTACATATGTAGCTGGGCTTTTTTCCTGCCTTATTCCCATGTTGTTAAAAATTTAGTTTTTTCTTCCCTGTCTCTACCACTTCCTGCTCTTACAGCATTAAAAAGATCACCCATGCTTCCACAGACAGGGTTCCAGAGTCTGTGATTTTTGTGACATTATAAACAAAACTGAAAATGTACTTGTCACAGGTTGGGTCCTGGAAGGGACTCTGAGATGGCTTTTCATGTGCAGTGTATTTATTAGGGATTGCCCTTCAAAGGGTGGGAAGGAAGCAAGGTGAGGCAGAGATGTTGAGCTGTAGAGCCAGCACCCCAGGCAGCTTTAGGGCTGGAATGACTCCTCAGAGTTGACTCATCTTGGGTTGAGGTGACCGGGTCTTTCTACTCCAAGCTTCCCAGTCATTGCATGTGGGGAGCCTTGGGAACATGACCTTGAATGGTGGGGGTGCCCTGGAGCTGATGCCAGCCCTGCAGAGGCCAACAGAACCCCCAGCAGGTGCAGTGTAAAGGTTCCCCTGAAGTGGGATCTAAACTGGCTTCCCAGCATCCTCGACATTAATGTAGGTGAAATTCAGCTACGGCACCAAAATACGATGCAGAGTTTCAGATAAGAGGTCACCTTTGTGATCAGTTTTAGTTTGATATTGAAATTTGGTTGATTTTATTGAAACTATAGGATGTTAGAAGCCAAAGAGGTCACAGAGATCCCCTGCGCAACCCTCTTGTTCGAGAGATGGAGAAGTGGAAGGAAAAGGAATCGCAGCGTGGTTTTTCCAGAAACGGTCCTTATGATAAGAATTTGAGAAGGTCTCCTCAGAAATATCAGTAGGGAAGTGGGACAGGGAAGGAAAGAAGGCGATAAAGGGTCATTTTCAAGAGAATTACTGTGGTGGGCAACTGGTGCCGATCTCTTTGGGGAACTCTGGGAACTAGTCTACACATTTCAGGTTATCCTACCCAAAGGGCTAGGAAACCGGGATATTTGCCTGTCAACTACCCATCTTGCTTGACTGACAGCTGTTGCCTGGAGGCACTAATTCCTGTGTTTTCACCTCACTCTGAGTGAGGCCAGCCTGCTCCCAGAGCCATAATAAAAGCCACAGGTTCTCAGGAAAGCTGCTTTCAGCATGTGGAGATGGTCACTGTGGACATAGGAGGGAGGAGACAGTTGGACAGTGTCTGCTGTAGAGGATTGCCCAAAAGGAGCTGTCCAGGGCTCCACTGGCCAGGGCTCTTTACACTGATTTTTGAACACCTTCCTGGTCTGTGCCCAAAACCGTTCTGAATAATCTAGTGGGGAGAGATTCCTCTCTAATGGTAGAGAGGAAGCAGGGAATGTAGCCATATCAAACAATTAGATTTTTGGGAAACAGTCTAATTGTAGGGCCAAGTGTACATACATGTTTCAAAGAGCAAGAGAAGATTTTACAAGCATTCACATCAACATGTGTGGATGATGTGTTGAAGACCATGCATTGCATTTGTCTGTGTTGAGGTGCTGCTGTAAGGGCTGCTCCAGAAGGAATGGTACTTTTAAAAATATATATATATAATTGAGTCTTGAACAGTCTTAGTGAGAATTTTGAACATGTTTGACACAGAGAGGCAGCGTAGCATACTGGTAAAGAGTTGGGGACCTTTGTGGTAGGCTGTCTAGTTTTTTTATCCTTTTCCCATTGTTTAGTGATCACCGGACAGTGGGCAAATTAAGCCTTGGTTTCCTCCTCTATAAAATGGGCCCAACAATAGAACTCAATTTGTAGAGGTGTTGAGAGCATTCAGTGAAACAATTGATGTAAAAACATTTAACCTAGAGCATGCTGTATAGGAGTTTGATAACATTAGCTGTGTTTATGATGATTCCTTTTGATGAAAGAAAGTGGAAAGGGAGCGTCAGGTAGAAGAACGGTCAGCACTTGGGAAGCACAAGATTCAAGAAGCAAATGGGGAAATGCTGTTAAGCACAACTCCTGAAATGCCGGGAAGTGATGGGCAAAGCTTTATAAAATCAAGGAGGGCTGCCCACTTAGACCAGACTTTCATGGGAACTGTCTTAGTCTGGTTTCTGTTGCTGTAACTAAATACCTGAGACTGGTATAAAGAAAGGAAATTTGGCCAGGCTTGGTGGCTCAACCTGTAATCCCAGCACTTTGGGAGGCTGAGGCGAGTGAATTGCTTGAGCCTGAGGGTTTAAGACCAGCCTGGGCAACTTGGTGAAAGTTCGCCTCAACAATAAGTAAAAAATTAGCTGGGTGCAGTAGAGCGCTCCTGTGGTTCAGGCTTCTTGGAAAGCTGAGGCGGAAGGATTGCCAGAGCCCAGCAGGTTGACACAGGGGTGGCTGTGAGCCACTGCTCTCCAGTCTGGGCAACAGAGTGAGACTCCAACTCAAAAAAAAAAAAAAAAAGAAAAAGGAAAAAAAGAAAGGAAAGTTATTTCTTACTGCTCTGGAGGTCGAGAAGTTCAAGGTTGAGGGGATGCATCTGGGCTTCCTGCTGGAGGGGACCCTCTGCAAAGTCCTGAGGTGGTGCAGAATATCACATGGTGAGGGGGCTGAGAATATCAGCTCAGGTCTCCCATCCTTTTCTTATAAAGCCACCAGTCCCGTCATGATGCCCCCACCCCACCCCACCTTACCTACTAATCCTAATTACCTGCCAAAGACCCCCCTCCAAATGCCACCAACATATGAATTTGAAGATTAAGTTTTCAATACGTGAAATCTGGGGGACACACTCAAGCCATAACAGGAGCTTAGGTCTCATCAAAGTGAAACCTCATGGGGGAAACCCGATATGTAAAAAAAATATAAACAGAGCTACTTGTTTGAAGGTAGAGTGGGAAACTGTCTTCTCCCTTCCTCCCTCAACCACCCACAGCCCCTGAGGGAATTCTGAGAAACCCCAAGTCTGCAAGAACAAAAACCAATTTCTATAGAAGGATTTAAAAAAAAACAAAAAACAAAACTACCGTAACACCTCATTTGTTCTGTATTGAGTTAACTTTCCAGAAAAACTTTTTTTTTTGAAACTCATCTTGGATGAAATTTTACTTAAGTGTGTTATTTTTATTTCCTTCTTAACAAGGCTGAATGAAAACCTTTTAATCTGTTCTTGATTTTTGATTATAGTAGTGAACATTTAGTCATGGTTCTATGCTTTATTGTGGTGATTTCTAACCTCAGAGGTTCTGAAGAGTTAGTACTGTTTACTTGTACTGTGCTTTTTGAAATTGTTACAAGAAGCAGCATGGTATCAGAGGAAGGTCCTGGACTTGGAAGTTAGACTGTCTGGGATTGTGTCGCAGCCTTGTATTTTATTAGCATTGTGACCTCAGACTAGTACTTAACTACTCTTTGCCTCATTTTCTTCTTCCATAAATTGAGAATAATAATCACATTCACCCTATAGAGTTATTATGAAAAATAAATAATTTTTATATGTCTATTGCTTAGAACAGTGCCTGCATATAGAAAGTGCCATGTAAGTGCTATGATGGTGATGATGATTGACGTATCTGTTTTTAATAGTTCCTCTGTCTTCTCCTTTGATGTAGCACAGTGGTTAAGCCCATGGACTCTGAAGCTAAATAATCTGGATTTGAATCTACCACCACTGTGACCCTGAGAAAGTTGGTTCGGTTCTCTGTGATTCCATTTATTTATCTGAAAAATGGAACTAATAATACAAACTAATTCACAGGATTGTTGTGAGGATTAAATTAGATGGAATTTGTAAAGTGCTTAGCATACTATCTGGCACATAGTGTATGGTCATTTTATAGTAGTCATCAATATTGTTAGTTATTGAGAGTCTAAATGAAGGATACTGTACCATAGAGCCAAAAGTTTGTTGTTGCTGCTGTTACTATTTAACTCCTTAGAAGCCTTTGAAAACTTTCTTGTTACTTAATTGGTTTCAGTTAGTACGGGTTGACTTATTTTTTTTCACCTATATTTTATTTTAAAATTGTGGGGTACAGTTCAGTATTAGGTATACAGATATTCATTCTGCAGTTACCCTTGTTGATGAGGTGTACCCCCCCCTTCCCCAGGCAGTTCCCCACTACTGCCAATCCCACCTCACTACCCGCCCACACCTCCGCAGTTTCTCGCAACTGTCAATCCTTTTCTTTTGATATTATGATAGTTGCTCAAGGTCCACTTATGAATGAGAACATGTGATACTCAGTTCTTTGTTTCTGTGAAAGATCACTCAATATTATAGACTCTAAGTCCATCCAGGTTGCTGTGAAGTTCATGATTTGTTCTTCTTTATGGCTGCGTAATATTCCATTGTGTATACGTACCACATTTTCTCTATCCAGTCCTCTCTTAATGGGCAGCACAGTTGGTTTCGTGTTCTCGCCATTGTGAACAATGCCACGATAAACATGTGTGTAGGTATCTTTTTTATAGAGTGATTTGAGTTCTTCCAGGAATATTCGCTGTAGAGGGGGATTGTGGGGTCATATGGAAGGTCGATTTGTAGAACTTTTAGGAATTGCCACACTGTTTTTCACAGAGGCTATATTAGTTTACACTCCCACCAACAGTGTAGTCCCTTTTCACCACATCCTCTCCAACATCTGTTGTTTTTTGAGTTATTGATTATGGCCATTCTGACTGGAGTTAGGTAGTTATCTCAGTGTAGTTTAATTTGCATTTCTTTGATGACTAGTGAGGCTGAACATTTTTTCATGTATCTGTTGGCTGCTCGTGTGTCTTCTTTTGAAAACTGTCTGTTCATATCTTTTGCCCATTTTGCAATAGGCCTGTTTTTTATTTGTTTGTTTATTTTCAGCACATTTGAGTTCCTTGTAGATCCTAGATGTTAGGCTTTTGTCAGACATAGAGTTGGCAAATATTTTTTCCCAGTCGGTGGGGTGTCTCCCTGCTCTCTTGATGGTTTCTTTAGCTTTGCAGAAGCTTGTCAGTTTGATAAGGTCCCACTTGTCTATCTTATCTCTTATGGCATGGGCTCTTGGGGTTTTCATCAGGAATTTGTTGCCAGTTCCAGTTTCCATAAGGGTGTCTCCTGCATTTTCTAAGATTCTTATAGTTTGAGGTTTTATGCTTATGTTTTTGATCCCTTTAGAGTTTAATTTTGTGTATGGAGGTAGGTAGAGGTCCAGTTTCATTCTTCTGCATGTGGTCAGCCAGTTTTCCCAGTACCATTTACTGAGTAGGTTCTCCTGTCCCCAGTGGTTGGTGGTGGAGGTTTTGTCAAAGATGAGTTGGTTGAGAAATTGAGGCTTTGCTTATGGAATCTCCGTTCTATAATCTCAGTTCCATTGGTCTGTATGCTTGTTTTTGTACCATTACTATGCTGTTTTGATTATTGTAGCTTTATAATAAAGTTTAAAGTCTGGGAGTGTGATAACAGGTTGACTTAATGACATAAATAATAAGTATTTTCAGTATGTGTCTTAATGTTGGGACAAGGAGTGGATGAGCAAAGGAATTAGACATTTTTGCTATATAATACAACAGTCTTATCAAATCATGACTCAGAACTTTTAGATGTAGTTATGTTGAAGGAGTTTGATCATTGTTTGCTTCAAAGAGTGGCATGACTAATATTCATACAAGGGGTTGTTTTCAAAGGAAGAAAAAAAAAGTAATGTGTTGGTAGAAATGACTAGAAAACAGTACAAGATAAGCAGAGTACATTGTCTGATGTGGAAGAATAGAGGCCAAACAAAAATAAATAAATAAAAATAAAGATAAAGACAAAGAGCAAGAAAACAAACTCACAACAAAAGATGATTTTGCAACTTTGGTGAGGACAGGAAGGAATGTTCAACAGCAATCTACCAGTGTACTCCTTGGTACTAAACATTTTAAGGGCTAATTTAGGCCCCTGGAGCATACCACTATCAAGACTAACCCATTCATGAAGGTCTCATGTAGCCAAGGTTTTGTTGCATATTAAAATGTTTGGAAAATTTATCCAGCACTTGGGAATAAGGTGCAAGGATAATTGTATGTCCTTTCAGTATTTTACTGGAACGTTTTAAGACACACTCAGCCAAGGAACGCATAATTCTCTAGGGAAATGTTTCGTTGTTTCACTTACTGTTTACTATTTATTAGGATTTGGATTCTGTGAAGTTAGATGTTAATTCGTAGATGGATCATTTGTGAATGATTTCTGTTTGATAGAGAAAATAACTTGCAAAGGTTACAGTTTTATTGCCCTGCAGGGCATTAAGCAGTTTAATATCTAAATTAGCAACCCTATTTCAGTATTCTGTCTTTCATTGACTGTATGCCAGGGGTCCTCAAACTTTTAAAACAGGGGCCCAGTTCACTGTCCCTCAGATGATTGGAGGGGCGGATTATAGTTTAAAAAACCATTTGCATTAGCACTGAGCGCTGACTATTTGCGTTATCACTGTGATGCAACCCCGCTAGAAACCATCCCCAACCAACTAACCAACTTCCAAAAAAAAAGGCTCTCCTAACTTCAAAAAAAAGGCGCCCCATCTGAAAAAAAAAATAGACCTCCTAACTTCACAAAAAAAGGCCCCCCTTAACTGCAAAAAAAAGGTCCTACTAACTGCAAAATTTTTTTAAAAAATAGATCTCCTAACTTCGAAAAAAAAAAAAAAATCCTAACTTGTTCGGTCCTCAGGCAGCAGCAGGCTCTGCACAGGCAAGCTCAAGACTCAATCCGATCACACCTGAGACTGAGAGGAGTCGAGATACAGAGAGAAGGAGGGGGGAGTCGGAGAGTGAGACGCACATTCCACACATGCGCACTGAGGGCTGGACAAATCGGCTGCTAGGCAGGACAGGCAGCAGCCGCAAGAACACCTGGTGGGCCGGATAAATGTCCTCGGCAGGCCGCATGTGGCCCGCGCGGGCTGTAGTTTGAGGACCCCTGCTGTATGCACTTCAGTTTTTCCCATACCTTATTGAATCAGATGTATTGTTCTGCTGGTTTCCTCATTAATGAGTTAAATAAGTTTTTGACACATGCTCAGTATATATTTGTGTATGAGTCACATTTTTAATTTCTTGAAAACTACCTCCTGGCAAACCAATTGTTTTCTTTCCTACTTTCTCTAACACTTGTTTGATTTCTATTGTAATTTTGAAACTGAAATATGTTTTATAAGTATTTTATTCTCTGAATATAGTCAATCTGCGGACAGTAGAAAGAAATATAGAGAGTTAAAGGTGTTAAACCTGATTGTTTTAGGCCATTTAATTTTTGTGAGACTGATGATTTCAGTAAGACCCACATTTCTGAAGTGAATGTGATGCCAGTGTAAGCTAATGTAACACTGTTATGCAGTTGTTGTTGATGGAATGTGTGGAGCATGACACCTCAAAATTGTAAAAATGTTTCAATTAATGTCACCAGGGCTACAAATAAGGTAGTGATAACATTTAGAGAACATGTCTTTACATTGTTATTTGCTTTAATAAAGATGACATTTTTTCAAATGATGAATATGTTTAATGTACATGCACTTCTGTCCGTACTTTACTCATAAAATATCACAACAAGCCTTGCAATAGGGAAGAGGACTATCTGCTAGGGATGTCTTAGGTACGATTCCAGCTGGATCATACATTGAACTTATGACCTTTAAGGTAGTTTGGATTGCTTAAGGTTTTCGTTTTAAAAAATTTTTATTAGTCCCTCATCCTTTTGTTAGAAGTTTGAACTCAGGTAACTGTTTTAGATATTCTTAACTACTACTTTATAAATATTTAGCATAACTCTTCTAGAATAGAAGTTCCATGATGACAGGGACATGCCTATCTTAACAATTGTGTTCGAGTTACCTGGCACATTACCTGGTACGTGATAAGTAGGTCCTCCACACAATGCTTGTAAGATGATTGAATGACTGCGTGTCACCCCATTACAAAACAAAGAATGCATTTAGAACATCATCTCATAGATATTATTTCAAATGCTGCAAATGCTAAACATAGTTGGAAGTTTAATCCAAGATCTTATCAAGCTTCAAGAATCATAGAGACATATCCTTTCAATTCTTATTGATCATCTGTATCAAACCCTTATATTCCTGTCAGCATTTTTAAAAAATAGCCTGTATGGAATATTACTAAAACACAAAATAAATGGATTCTTTATGAAATGGTGGAGCCATTTCTGCCCGGACAAATGTTTGGTTCTCATCTTGGAAGATGATAAACATGAGAACCAAGAAAATGCTGGGAAGGGGGGCTCAGAGAATAAAAATTTGCTGTACATAGCAAAAATTTCCCACTGCCAATTCATTGTTATGCGGTCCTTTTTCTCACTCTTCCTCACATTCCTTCTCCCTTTCACAGCCTCAGTATCTTTTGTGAGAATGAGTACTTTTGGTATTGTTCTGATACTGTGTAGCTCACCAGGTTCAGGAAATATAATAAATAGCTTTTCTGGGCACAGTAGTGAAAGGTTTCCTTGGTGTTCAAGCTTTAACTTCTTTTTTTATAAAATGCCAGAAATGATTTTTCTTAAAATTCAGAATGTGTAAGCTATATTTAAATTGAAATACCCACTCACACACACACTCTCTAAAATTACAAGTAAGCTTATAATTTTATCTACATAAACAACTTATAAAAATTTAATGGGGAAACAATTATATATAATGCAGGTTTAGGATCCCAGTCCTTATGGTCCAGTGAGATTAGATGTATAAATACAGTTATTTTAAATGCATCAAATATATTTCTTTCTCTCACTAAGTTGGACAATACCACCATTTCTTTGTTTTTTTCATATCATCCAGCCTTGAGTACAGTTGCTCCCAAATATTTTGGAAGGATGTTGTTGAGTGATTTTCCTTTGTTTTTGGTTTCCAAATGACTAGACAATTTTAATGTACATACACTGGGCTCAGATAACATGGAGCAAATATCTACCATCCTTCTTCAAGTCAGATTTGGGACTCTGAATCCTTCACAAGTAGTCTGTGGCTAAAAACATCCACAGACCCAGATATCAGTATTACAGGTAACAAAGCTGTATTCCAAAGTTCATTCATAAACTAATTTTTTGAGCCAAGCTCAAAGTACATTTTCCCTCCAGAAACAACGTTGTAAATATTACAAATGACACAAGTCCTATCTGATCTGTGGTTGTCGAACTATCCATCCAGTCATTAAACACCTAAAATTGCTACTATGTGCCAAGTTTCCTGTCCTGCATCAGACTACTTCTGAATCTCTGATAGTATATTTACAGTTAGTAAAGCTGAAAGACATGATATGTCAACTCCTATCAACTTAACAAGAAATTGGGTTTTTTTCCTCCCTTTTCTTTTTAGAGACAGGGTCTCCTTCTGTCACCCAGGATGATGTCTGGTGGCATAATCACAGCTCACTGCAGCCTCAAACTTCTGGACTTAAGTGATCCTCCCTCCTCAGCCTCCCAAGTAGCTAGGACTAGAGGCACATGCCGCCATGCCCAACTAATGTTTAAACTTTTTGTAGATAACAGGGTCTTGCTATATTGTTCAGACTGGTCTCAAGCTTCTGGCATCAAGCAATCCTCTCACCTTAGCCTCCCAAAATGCTGGAGTGCAGGTGTGCACCACCATGCCCTGCCTGGCTTTTTAATCTTTTATCCTTAAAATAGTCCCACAAATATGTATCAAAGAACTACTATATGCCAAATGTTATGCTTGTCTCTAGGAATAAAGATTGAACAGGATGGCTCCTGCCTTCAAGGAGCTCAACATTAGAACTTGAAGAAAAGCAGGTATGAGTAAAAAAGACTGGAGGGATAGGTGCAGGTGTGACATCTGGGAAGGGAGGTGACTTCTGTGAAAACAAGCACTGGTTGGTATAACTATAACTCTTAAGCTTATCAGCCATAATAGGGCACTTTTGTTTTTAACCTCCAAATGAAAGGGAGAGTTTTTGAGGCCTTTGAATGAGAACTAAAAGAGAGTGGAAGGGAGAAAGGAGTTAGGCAGAGGAAGAGGAAGACATCTCCTGAGATGGAACTAGCCAGAGAGGGGACACCTGTCTGGAACCTCGTGCACGCAGGGGAGCATACCTGGCTGCACTTCCCCATGGTGGTCTGTTCATGATGGAACTTCATTGTCAGCTGTCTAGAGCAAGCATGATCCTGGGTAGGTGGAAAAGGTGGAGGGGCAGCCGTCAATTATCAGAGTAAAGGGTGAAGTCTCAATAATGACTGATGAGTGACTGCATGACCACCAGCCTCATCTCCTACACTCTCTCCTTCACTCTTTGTCCTGTAGCCTGAGCATGAGTCTGCCTCTGTGCCTTTGCACATGCTGTGCCCCTTGCCTGGTTATACTATTCCCCCAGTCACCTCCAGGGGAAGACTATACCAGTGGAGTATACCCCCATTGTAAAGGTACCTTTTCTTCTTTGTAATTCATAAATTTACAGTAGCAATTTTAATTACATAAAATTATACACAGTGTAGTCCATCACCTCATTCAGGTCTTTGCTAAATATTACCTGACTAGAGTCCTTTTCTGACCTTCCTGTTTTAAATAGCACTGCCCCAAAGTCCCTCTCGACTTTATTTTCCTCTATAGCACTTATGACTACCTGACCTCATTTATTTGTTTATTGTCTGTTTTCTCCTACTAGAATGTGAGGTCCATGAGGGCAGGAACTTTTTGTGGTTTGCTGCTGTGTTTTCTGTGCTGAGAACATGACCTGGCACATAGTAGAAGGAATTAGGGCAACATTTTCAAGTGCCTTTTCCTAAAAATCTTTTAATGTAGGATGTTTTCAGTTTGTCATTTACTTGTTTTCAATTTCAAGACCCCTGTGGGAAAGTGCAGTTGGTGATATTATTATTCTACTAGTGGGTAGAGAGATGGGGCCATTTGCAATTGCATTACTTTTTGAATTTTTACTTTTTTTTCTACTTCCAACTTTTTATTTTCAAAAAATTTCAAATCTCCCGAAGAGTTGCCACAATATTTCCATGAACATCTATATGTCTTTCATTTAGATTCACTATTTGTTAACATTTGCTACATTTGCTTTATTTGTCTATATATACATACTAGTTACAACTTTCAGTGAGCCATTTAAGAATAGTTGCAAATATGACCCTTTACCCCAAATGCTTCCATTTGTATCACCTGAAAAAAGAGATATAATTACCATATTCAGGAAATGCTACATTGTTACAATATTATCTAGGGCAAATACCTCTCTCAATGATATCTTTTATAACAATAACAAGCCAGGATCCAATCCAGGAAACAGTGCAGGATTACACATTACATTTAGTTATCAAGGTTTTAAAATCTTTCTCAGCTTTTCTCTGATTTTCATAACATTAATATTTTTTAAGGCCAGGCTGGGTGGCTCAGCCTGTAATTCCATCACTTTAGGAGGCCGAGGCAAGTGGATTGCCTGAGCCTGAAGGTTCAAGACCAACCCCAGGCAACTTGACGAGACATCGTCTCTATAATAAATCACAAATTAGCTGAGTGCAATAGTATGCACCTGTAATTTCGACTCCTTGGAAGGCTGAGACAGAAGGATCACCAGAGCCCAGCAGGTCAACGTTGAAGTGGCTGTGAGCATGCTACTGCACTCCAGTCTGGGAGACAGAGTGAGACTCCAACTCAGAAATATATATATAAAAGTATTGGCCATTTGTTTTGTAAAATGATCCTCAATGTGGGCTTATTTTATGTTTCCTCATAATTAGAGTCATACTAAACATTTTTGGCAGCAATATTACATAAGTGATACTGTATCCTCCTAAGGGCATCACCTCTGCAGGTACATGATGTCCCATTATTAGAGCCATTAAATGTGAACACTTGGTGTAGATGACGTTCAACAGATTGCCCCACTGCAAAGATTCCTTTTCTCCTTTGTAATTCATAAATTTACAGTACCAATTTTAATTATATAAAATTACACTATCTCTGTGGAGAGATACGGTAAAACTATGTAAATATCTTGCTCTCCAATGATTTTCACTTAATAGTTGTAGGATCCCTGGAGATTCTTGCCTGAATCAATTAATACCATAGCTGCAAAATGGTGATTTGATAATACTTTCGTTCTTTATACACTTATCAGTTGGCATTCCCTTGTAAAGAACCTTCTCCCCCCCCATTTGTTTATCTGCTTGCTTGCTTGCTTGTTGCACATATGGACTCGTGGACTATATTTTCTTTAAATTCAGTGTTATGATCCATTGCTGTCATTCATTTTGATGCTCAGATTGTCCTAGAGTTGGCCTGACTATCTACTTGCACTGATGCCTAGCATCTGGGGAGAGAAATGCCTATTCCCAGGAGTAAGAAATATTTTTCAGTCCACTCACTGTACTTCTCAGACTTTAATTACACATGAATTACCTGGGGGCCCAGATTCTGCATTCCCACCTAACTCCCTGGTGATGCTGACACTGGTCTGTGGACCATGGTCGAGGTAGCAGAGCTGTAGCAATCTGCAGGCTCCTCTGAAACACTTAAAACCAAGTTGCCCCCCCCCCGTGTTAGTATGAAAAATTCACCTCGTTGACAGGGGAGAGAAAGATCTTTTGGAGAATGCATGTGCTCAGGTAGGCGTGGGGGAGAGGAGAGGCGCACTCCCCCCCACACACTTGATTCCCAGAAGTCCTGAAAAGGAGGGACACTGCACTCCTCACACTCGTGCTTATTTTGTGTTTCTCCTGAAACCCTGACCTTTCAGAGAACTGGCTTCAGCTCCTGGTTCCTGGGACAGTCAGAAGTGAGGCAGCTTGTACTCCCCTCATCAAAAAGTACTTTTTTTTTTCATGCTCCGTGGGAGTATGAGCTTTCTGCCATTGGCTGATTTCAGTGGCTTTCAATCAAATAATTTCCTTTTTCCTTTTAGGAGTCATTTCTAGACAGATTGCTGTTGACTTTCTGGCCATTTGTAGTTTGTGTGTGACCATTACATTCACAAAAATTCCAAATATACATTCTGTTGCTTAGTAACCTTGTTTAATCTATTTGTATTTTTTAATCAATGACTTTTTTTCCTGTTATAATTTCATTTACCCATCTGTCCTCTGACTGATATTTCCCTTTACTTTGTTCTATTAATGGATGGGTCCTCCTTGTAGAAGAGAACTTTGCAAGTGAAGGACTACTTTTGTGGAGATCTCAGAGGATGTGTCAGAAACTAGAGGACACCTGCTGATATAAAACTAGAATCTCCTGGTTTAGCAGCTACTAATGGGCCTTGGGGAATGAATGAATGTGGAACTAATGTGCCCATGTCAACTCAATGAACAGAATTCTGAAGATTTCTAAAGTGAATGTTTTTGTTTGTTTTTTAACATTTGTATTTTAAAGATGTAGGGTGCAATTCAGGGTTAATTATACAAATGGTCATTTTACAGGTAAAGTTTGGGCCTCAATTTGGTCCCCACGTCACCTGGTTTGAGAACAGGTACCCTTATTGATGAAGTATACCCCCCCCCACTCTCTCCCCTGACAGTTTCCCACTACCGCCAATCCCTTTCCTATAGTTTTATGATAATTGTTCAGGGTCTGATTATGAGTAAAAACATGTGGTACTCAGTTTTTTGTTTCTGTGATAGATCACTGAGTATTATAGACTCTAAATCCATCCAAGCTGTTGCAAGGTTTATAATTTTGTCCTCTAGGGCTGTGTAATATTCAAATATGTACCATGTTTTTTTTAAATCTAGTCTACTTTCAAGGGCAGCACAGTTGGTTCCATGTTTTTGCTATTATGAATAGTGCTTCAATAAACATGCATGTGCAGGTATTTTTTTCTGTAGAATGATTTGACTTCATCTGGGTATATTCCCAGGAGGAGGATTGCTGGGTTGTATAGGAAGTCAATTTTTAGATCTTTTAGGAATCGCTACACTGTTTTCCACAGAGGCTGTACTACTAGTTTACACTCCAACCAACAGTGTGGAAGTGTTTCCTTTTCCCTGCATCCTCTCCAGCATCTGTTATTTTTTGAGTTATTGATGATGGCCATCCTGACTGGAGTTAGGTGGTACCTCGGTGTAGTTTTAATTTGCATTTATTTGATGACTAGAGAGACTGAGCATTTTTTCACATATCTGTTGGCTGCTCATATGTCTTCTTTTGAGAAGTGTCTATTCATATCTTTCACCCACTTCAAAGTGAATGTTTTTGTTTGCTGTTTGTTTTAATTTCTACCATTTGCGCCTTTTGCCATTTCTGGAGAAGTCTCATTTGTGTGAGACTTCTGCAAAGCTTGGGCAATTCCTGACATATAAATGATTCATAGGTCGCACTGCTCTCTTTTAGCTCCTCCTCCTTCCTAGAAGGCTGGCGCCCCCTCACCCTCCCACCCCCCTCCCCAGTGCCTCCCTGCTGAGGGAGGGTAGATGCCTTTCTCCTTGTGGCAGAGAATCCACCTGCTGCCAGAGCTCTCGTCTCTGCCAGAAAGTGCTGTAGCTCTTGTGACCCATCTCCTGTTCACACATACTCACACGCTCATTGAATGATGCAGGGTTAGTATGAATTTTATTCTCCGTGTCTCAAGTATGTCTATGTTACAGAAAGGTGTTTGGTACAGCCACACAATGAAAACATTATCTTTAAGGGCTAACCTGGAAATCTAGTAATATACTGAACAAGTAGGCCCCTTTGAAGTCTTCTTTGTCAGAAGATGCCAACTGAAGACTCCTAATGTCAAACTGTATAATTGGCTTAGCCCGGTAAGAGATCATTGGCCCACTGCGGTTCAGCAGTTGCTATAGTAGCACAGGGCCAGCAGAGCCTGTGGTCTGGGCAGGCCACTAGCTCGGTATTCAGGGGCTTTGTCATGGCTTGGTGCCAACGCCTGGTGGAAAGCAGAAAGGCTGTTTCAGTGCCTCTAGTGCTAGACACCTGGTACCAATTAGGCCACACCTGCTTTCCGCTGTTTGTCTCTCCCTTTCTCTCTCCTGTGAGCTATGCTTTAAAAAAAAATCACTGAAAATCAGAAATGTTTCTGATTCTGACCCAGATCTTTATGTATCTTTATAAACTCTCAAAAATGTGTATGAACTCTGGGAATTATATAGTAAATTGAAGAGCAAGTTTCACTTATTCGCTCATTTAAATGTGGAAGAATATCTCTTTTTTTCTGACCATTGAAAAAATGCTCAGATAGGTGAACTGTGTCACACATGCACACACACACACACACACACACACACACACAGAGCAAACAAACAAACAAACACACACCCAGGAGGACTCTGGCAGCATCTTTCACAGTGCCCAAGCAATGTTTACCACACATTAGGCACTGGAAGCATTTGTTAAATGGTCCAAAGCCAAAAGGAACAACAGTGGAGTGCATTTTATTTTCGTTTCCCATCTTATCAGCTTTTCCCAAGCATTACTTTGATTCCAGGAAATGAATCCCTTGTTATATTTCCAATGCTATGTTTGAGTGCTGCTGGAATGCCAGCCCCTGGCTGTTTATGCACACTTGTATGAATATACTGACTTACTATATCCAGACACATCCTTAGTTGGTGTGATTAGTTGAAGAATACCCTGGGAAGTTATGTGACACCTTTAATTTTGTCTGAAAGTCTTGAAATGATTTCTTTGAGCATTACTCCATGACAGTGTGCCGTGTTCATTTTACTTACTGTATTGCTATAGAGGTTGTTGAAAATTCAGCCAGCATTTATTAAGCACCTGCTAGGTTCACAGACCTGTGCTGGACCCTACTTAAACATGAAACATCAGTACTGATGCAGAACTAATTTGAGTATCAGGTTCATGGGTCTTCAGCAGTTCTCAGAAAAGAGTCCTATGAGGTGGAAAGGCTGGAAGAATGAATAGTTTGGGAAGATGTGGAATTACAGCTGAAGAGTGAAGAGGAGGAGGAGGAGGAGGAAGAAGAGGAAGATGAGGAGAGCATTCCAGTTAGTGTGGCTCAGTATCAACAAAGGTTATAGTTTGACATTCACACTGTTTCAGGAACAGTGATGGTGAGAAGTCTGGTCCAGTTGTTTCTTGGATTTTTTAAAAAAATGTTGAGACACAGTCCTCACTCCGTTGTCCACGCTGGAGTGCAGTGGCACAATCATGGCTCACTGCAGCCTTGACCTCCTGGACTCGGGCAATCCTTCTGCCTCAGCCTCCTGTGTAGCTGGGACTGCAGGTGAGCACCACCACACCTGGCTGTTTTTTTATTTTTATGGAGATGAGGTTTTGCTGTGTTTGCACAGGCTGGAAGGTCTAGTTGTTGAAGTAAAGGTTTTCTCTTGCAAAGTGTGTAGCAAAGTTTGTAAAGCTTATTATGTGGTACCAGGACCCAGAGGCTGCAGGACAAAGTGGTCTGGAAGAGGGTGGTACAGCATTGGAATGGTTCTAGAGTTGCATCCTGGGCTCTACCCATGCCTCCATCCATCATGAGCGGGGTCATACTGGTTGTCACAAAAATGCTCTGTGCTGTGGTCTCCTCACTTATAAGATGAGGACAATGATTTTATCTCGCAGGGTTGCTGTAAAAAACAAAAGAAATAAAAATCATTTAAAATACTTAGCAGCATGATGGATACTTGGAAGAGCTCATTCCATCGTTAGTTATTAGGCAAGGGAGAGGAATAAAGAAAGCTGACTTTGATACGCAGAATAGGTTGAAGCTTGAGGAGGCTTTGTAGAGTTGTCGTTGGCCTTCATGGAGTTCAAGACAGGATTTTAGAAGCATCACTGTATTTCCAGACTCTGTGTTCAGAAAGGTACAGGAAGGGGCATGGAGTGACATGTTGAGTGAAGCCACTCTGCTTTCACTGTACCTCCATCTTACAGATTTGAGGAATGAGCGTGCCTGAAAGCCTTTGAGAAATGATTTGGTCAGAGTAATTGGAAATGTCCCTTAATAGCCACAGAGAAGTCATGCTGGTCAGTTAGAGGAAGTGAATTATTTGGCCAGAAGTAACTGGAAGTTGATTTGCTTTTTTAAAAATTGGTTTATATTTTGTATGCAGAGGCTACTATGCTGACAGGGATAAGACAGAGAATTGAATCAGAATATATCAAAATGGAAAACAGCTATGAATATCCTTTAAAAAATTGTGGAGCCTAACTTCTATAACTCATGCCTGCTAGTTTTGTTTGTTGTGTTTGTACTTTGGGTGGATAAAAAAATGCAAGGCAGCTCTCTATAAAAACTGGAGTTCTGTTTTAATACACACCCCTCAGAGCTTTTCTTCTTTTTTTTTTTTTTTTTTTTTTTGAGTTGGAGTCTCACTCTGTCGCCCAGACTGGAGTGCAGTGGCTGCTCCCGGCCACCACAGCCTCGACCTGCTGGGCTCCGGTGATCCTTCCGCCTCAGCCTTCCAAGTAGCCGGAATTACAGGCATGCGCTACCACACCCAGCTGATTTTTTTATTTATTGTAGAGATGAGGTCTCACTGCCCAGGCGGGTCTCGAACCCGCGGGCTCAGATAATCCACTCACCTCAGCCTCCCAAAGGCGCGGGATTACAGGCTGAGCCACCGAGCCCGGCTTTCTTCTTTTTTTTAACCTTATGTTTTTTTTTTTTTTTTCCTGAATGTAAGCTTACTTCATCTGTTAGGAAGTTTAGATTTCTTTTAAACTTGATGTCCTCTGTCTTTGTAAAGATATGGATAAGTTGCACTTCATTCCTATCTTCCAGGTAGAAACTGCATGAAAATTTTTATAGCATGTGTATTACACTGTATGAAGAAATAGCATCTTCAAAGGATAATGTTACAAACCACTCACATTTTTGCTTATCACAATAAATTTCGCTTCCTAAGTGTTGCTTGTCTGTATTTTAATTCTGAATATCATAGATGTTTCTATATCTGGTATAGAGAATTTCTTTAAACATATATAGAGAGAGAAAGATGGGAGTTTTGCTCTGTTGTCCAGGCTGGTCTTGAACTTCTGGGCTCAAGGGATCCTCCCACCTTGGCCTCCCAAAGTGTTGAGATTACAGACATGTGCCAGCACGACTGGCCTAAAGAGTGTTCTTACATGCAGCTTAAGTGTTTTCAAGAGCCAAGGCTTGTAAATGCTAATAGCACCTGGTATATCACTCTAAGTATAATGCCATGCATTTACTAATATCAATAGTTGTCAATTCGTTGATGCTATTTGTGCTTTATAAAATATAAAAGAAATGACTCAAAAGTGTGACTATAATGTCTGAAGAAGTACATTTCTCTATTCTTAGTCTGTGCAGTCTGTAAAATATACTATACATATGTGTGTGTATATGTGTTTGTGTATGTATATATATGTCAAGTAGTCTCTAACCAATTTGCTGTATGTACCACAGATTAGTTCTATGTCAGATATTAAAGGCATTAATCTGCATGAGTTTCCTTTGAGCTGATCCTAAAGAGTATCTAGAATTAAGTACAGCATAAATTGATTTTAAAATAACCATATTCTGGCTTATACACTTGGGGATTACATTAATATGAATGAGAATTCGCTACTCCTTCCTTTCTATTAAGTTCAATCATCCCCTCTCTGGGTCTGTTTCCTCCCTTGTCTTCCTCAGATCCAATGCAATTATTGCTAACTTTCTCCCTGTTCTCATGCCACGTTGTATCTGCAGTTCTTTAGTCTTTCAGCCAGTCCATTCATCCATTTGTCCTGCCCCTCTACCAGCGTGGCTGTATGCAGGCAAGTACTACATAAATATGTTATCCAGTTCATCTGAGTTCTCAGTGCTGTGTTTAGTTTTTTGTTTTTGTTTTTTAACACTCCTTTATGCAACTGGGCAGATTCTCTTCTATTTCCCATAGCCAGGATCCTGAGTCTGATCCATTTCCTTAAATTCTCTAACCCAGAGGTTGTTGGGTAAAGTCCCTTCTTCTGGTGAAAACCCTTCTGGAGGGACTTTGCCCTCCCCTGCAACATGCAGTTGTGGTGCTGCTGCTCCCATCTCTGCCTGTTGTCCCATGGCTGTCTTCTTTCTATGTGGCTGTGTCTTCATATAGCATTCTTTCTTGTCTGTCTGTCCTCTTCTTATAAGGACATGAGTCTTACAGAATTAGGAGTCCAATTAGTCCATTGTGACCTCATCTTAACTTGATTGTACCTTCAAAGACCCTATCCAAATAAGGATCACATTCTCCGGACCCTATCACATTCACAGGTACCCAGAGGTTAGGGCTTTGATGTTTCTTTAGAGGGGTACTCAATTCAACCCATAACAGCCATTTTAAATAAATATGTACAATGCCTAACATATAATGCTTACCTCTTGACATGGCACAATACAATAATTAAGTTAATGAACAAAGTACAGAAACATAGAACACTTACATTGTTGTCAAATATGGGTTTTATAAATGTCAACTCTTAAAAGCTAAATTTGACCAGTTTATGCCTGTAATCTCAGTGCTTTGAGGGACCGAGGTAGGAGGATCGCTTGAGGCCAGGAGTTCAAGGCTAATGTGAGCAATATATGAAACCATGGCTCTACAAAAAATTGAAAAATTAGCCAATGGCCAGGCACAGTGGCTCATGCCTATAATCCCAGCACTTCAGGATGTCAAGGTGGGAGGAATGCTTGAGCTCAGGAGTTCGAGACCAGCTTAGGTAATGTAGCAAGACCTTGTCTTTACAAAAAAAAAAAGTTGGTTGGTCATGGTGGCATGCCTGTAGTCCCAGCTACCCAGAAGGCTGAGGCAGAAGGATCACCTGAGCCCAGAAGGTCGAGGTTGTGGTGAACTATGATCATGCCACTGCACTTCAGCTTGGGCTACAGAGTGAGGTCCCAACTAAAATGAATGAATGCTACAGAGAGGCCCCAACTAAAATGAATGAATGAATGAATAAATAAATACATAAATAAATAATTAACCAGGTATGATAGTGTGTGCTTGTAGTCTTACCTGCTCGTGAGCCTGGGGTGGGAGGATCAATTGAGCCTAGGATTTTGAGGTTCCAGTGAACTATGATCATGCCACTGCACTCCAGCCTGGGCATCAGAGCAAGACCCTGTCTTAAAATACATATATAATTTTTTTTAAAAACCCTCTGAATTCTATTTATTCACTTTTGTTAATGGCTAGTCTATTGTTATTTTGGGACACATCTAAAATGAACTATCTTAACTTATTTGACATAAAGACTTCATAAAAGTACACATGCCCATGCTAAGTTCAGGTTCTAATTTCAGAAAATCTTTCCTTTTCTAGAAAGGGCAGCTCTACTTAGAACTTCAGACTTCATTCACAAAAAGGATTAAAGATTTAATAGTTAAGGAAATACTGTGAGGGAAAAGATGATCTGCTAATTTATAATCATTAAGTTCCAAGTAACTTCCTCGTCAGTTCTTGTGATAAGCATCATCCTTCTAACATTTTTAGAAAGTAAAGTATCATTGTAAGTTGTTCAAATCAGGAACAACAGTCTGACAAAACTCGTTTTTTAAAAAACAATAAATGAATACATGTAACTACTTCTCTTTCTTGGATTTTTCTGCAGCTTTCTTAATTTAGTAAATTAAAATGGCAATATTGAAATGATCTGATATCAAAGCTTCCTTTTTTGTAATTTAATAATATGGTTGGTGAATGGACCTCAGTCTTGCTGACTTGTATGAAAAGTGCTTAGACACTTTCTTTCCCTGTTCACAGATCCTTCTTGGTTTGCATATAATAGTCATCAAAAAAGCTAGAAAGGGAGAATATTGTCAATACCTCTCAGCTGTTTAAATTCACTGATTGAGCATTATAGAAATAAAAGTATACCCCCTTCTCCTTAGGCTGTTGGTCCAGACTAGTTCCCACAGCTGCAGTATTCTTATTTTCAAATGGTCCCCTCTTGTTGAAGCTGCTGTCTTTGAAAAAAGATGGGATGGTGAAGTCACACCACCCTGTCTTTCAGGGCCTTTTCTCAGACCACGATCCAGGTTGCTGATGCTGGCCATGGTGATGCTGGAATTGACAGATAACACACTCCAGCTTGACTTTCTGAGATCAGGAGAGTTAGCAGCACTCTGTAGTGAGAAAGCTGCTTGAAGCCCCATTTTCTCTTAGGACAGCATCCTAGAATTCCGGGTAGAATGGGAAAATACTATACTTTCCTTTTAAGTGTCACTAGGACTATTGTTGTCTTGATATCAGAGGTATAAGGCTCTTTGGCAAATAGGAGAGAATGTTTCTATGTAATATTCCTTTTTGATAGACTTTCATTGTGAGATAGGAGAAAAATCAAATTATGACAAACCTTTACAAAGCAGAATAAAAGATAGTTTCTAACTCTCTGAGATGTTTGAAGAGGAGAAGGAAACCAATAGTGGTCAAGCTACGGTATTCTATTCATTGCCTGAAAATTAAAAGTCATAAAATTAAATTAAGTCATTGCACGACAAATGTTCTGATTGAAAACTGTCATCAAGAGCTTTTCAGAATTGTAGAAGTTATCAACCTTGGCACACAGGAAACTTTTTAAACGCCACCATTCATGCACATTCACAGAAGATAGTCTCTAGGTCAGTGGTGTGCTAACTACAGCTGAAGAGTCAAATTTGGCTTGCTGCTTGTTTTATTGGAACACAGCTACATCCATTTGTTTACGTAGTATTTGGGGCAGCTTTTGCCCTACTTGGGCAGAGTTGAATAGTGACAGAAACCATATAACTCTCAAAGCCTAGAATATTTATTGTCTGTTCCTTTACAGATAAAATTTACTGACCTCTGCTCTAAGTAATGCTTCCAAGTTGCACAACCATATAACTGAAGATCTGGAAGTGTCCTTAGAGATTATGTGTTCTAAATCTAAAGCAATTTTTTGGATGGGAATGACAAGGCCCCTGAAGTGACTTACTAAAGATCTTACTATTTGCTGGGCTTTTCTTTACCTTATTTATTTTTTTAAAGAAAGGTTTTTTGTTGTTGTTGTTCGTTTACAATGGAATATAGTAACAAAATGTTAATTTATATTAATTTAGCAGTTCAGGGCATGTGCTTCTAATATTTAGGTACAAGGGAAGGGAAATTAATATTCAGGAAGTAGCTTTTTGGACACTGAAATCAGAGCTGAAGATGGATGATGATAATTTCAGTCTAATAGGTGAATCCTGGGTAGTATCAGAGCCTAATCCTCTGGTGGCTCCTTCAGTGTTGGCCAGATTCCATGTCTCCCTGTCACAGATAGCCTTGTCTATACTGGCAAGATCTTGCTCTTCGTACATCTCTCTTCTTTTTCTATTTACATAAACTTTCCAGACAGGGTAGAATATAATTGATTGTTTCAGTTTACTAAATATGTCACATTTCAGTCTTGCCTCCTTAAGACCATACCCAGGTTACTTTGTTGAATTTTTGAATGTTCATAAAACTCTTTTGACATCTGTGTACATCCCATGTCTTGATTTCATTTTGAGATGACTAATTTAAGTCATGATTTTTATATTTTTCTCATTTGCCTCTTAGAGAGCAGCTTTATTTTCAAATTCTTATAGTGGGCAAATGGACAAGTGGCAGGGAAGTTAGGTGACTAACTTTTGCCTCCATGTATGTCCTAAAAACAAACAAATTGTACTAAGGCATTTGTCCTATTTATTTGTCATCACACCTTAAATTATGTACTCGTGTTTCTTTTTTTTTTTTTTTTTTGAGTTGGAGTCTCACTCTGTTGCCCAGACTGGCATGCAGTGGCACGCTCCTGGCCACCGCAGCCTCGACCTGCTGAGCTCCGGCAATCCTTCTGCCTCAGCCTTCCAAGCAGCCGGAACTATAGGCGTGCACTACCACGCCTGGCTAATTTTTGATTTATTGTAGAGACGAGGTCTCACCAAGTTGCCCAGGTGGGTCTCGAACCCACGGACTCAGGCAATTCACTCATCTCAGCCTCCCAAAGTGCTGGGATTACAGGTTGAGCCACCAAGCCCAGCCTGTACTCGTTTCTTTTTCTTTGTTTCTTTCTTTCTTTTTTTGTCCAATTAGCAGGGAACGGGGAGAGATGTAAATTCTTAAAATTAATTCAGGAAACATTTGTGCACCCACCATATGCTAGGTGCATTATTTGTACTGTCTCATGTTCTCTTAATAATGCCAGTGTAGTTTTCTTGTGGCCCGTTAAGTGACAAAAAACTGAGGCAGAGAATGGTTGTTTGTCATAAGACATAAAGCCAGGGGAGATCGTGCCAGAATTTGAAGATGGGCAGTTTTATCTTCAAACTCAGACATTGTTTCTTTGATTGTTCATTCATCCATTCAACACATATTTAATGAGAACCTATTATGTTTTAGATGTGATTCCAGGGATGTAGCAGTGATGACAAAAAGTCTTGCCTTCATGGGGTTTATGCTCTATGAACTGCTTTTCTGTGCTGTCATCTTGTATTATCATGTGTTATCTAATTTAAGATGCCTTGATGCTGGCGCTTTTCTCAGCTTCTTATCGGAAGGTATCACAGGTTTGATGCCTAGAATCACCTTTTCCCTCAGCTAGGATAATCCCTTTTAACAGAAGAAACTATTCAGGATAAATACTGTTTCTTCATTCTCGAACTATCCAGGACAATTTATCACAGCTTCTGAAACTTCAAGGCTTATTGGCCTGAAGGTCAAGAATTAAGAATTTGTATCTTGTAGGTAATTTCTTCCTGCTTTAATTGAGACTAATTTTCTCCTAGGTTTTCTAGAAGTGTGGACAAAAGAGTAATTGATATCCTGGTCATTAAGTATTGGTATAATTGAAAACAGAATGAACACACTCATTTACCTTTTATTTTCAACAGGTTTCTTATTTTGGTTCACGATGAAATTGTGAAGTGGGAGGGGAAAGGTCGTTCACCTTTTTTGCTTTGTCGTCTCCTCTTTCAGTCACACTTTCCTCTCTCCTGCTGGCTCCCTAGTCTCCCAGTCAGCAAAATGCTACTGTTAATACGCCACTAAATTAGTTTTAACTTGTAACTAAAACCTGTGTGCTTCCTTGGCCTTTCTTTCTTCCTTTGGACTAAGGAATCTGTAAATCCTGGCAGAGCTGGGAATTGATGGCTCAAGTTAAGGCTCCTGGGGTTTAATTATGACCCCACCTGATATTTTAGATGATAAGGAAAATTATTCTGCTACCCTCTCGTGGAGGGAGGACATAAAATCTAAGCATACCACTTTTGCAATGTTGAACTAGCCCAGATCATTTAATTTTTATTGGAACTAGTTTCCTTTACAAAACCTTGAATTATGAGGATGATGATGATGATGATGATGATGATGATGATGATTTTTGAGTTGTAGTCTCACTTTGTCACCCAGGCTGGAGTGCAGTAGCACACTCATGGCCACCCCAGCATCAACCTGCTGGGCTCTGACAATCCTTCTGCCTCAGCCTTCCAAGTGCCAGGAACTACAGGCGTGTGCTATCACATCCAGCTAATTTTTTAAATTTATTGTAGAGATGAGATCTCACCAAGTTGTCTGGGCTGGTCTCGAACCCGTGGGCTCAGGCAATCCACTCGCCTCGGCCTCCCAAACTGCTGGGATTATAGGCTGAGCCTCTGAGCCAGGCCAAAACCTTGAATTATGTTGTGAAATATTTAGGTTTCCTTCATCTTGTTTTTAAAAATTGGGTGTGGTAAATATTGAGTTTAGAGTAAGGTGAACTTTTTAATCATCTCATTCTTACTCTGTACTGCTCTAGGATTGTCCTGTCTGGAATGTCTTATTCATTCTACAGAGTGTTCTTGGTTTTTTTGTTTGTTTGTTTTACTATATCTCAGTGTCAGGACCTTTGCTGGATGGTATTGCATGGCTAGATACTATTCAACTGATGGTGGTCTACAAAATGACTACTTTTACCTTATATTGCATATTTTTATTTTGAAGATGTGGGTACAATTCAGGATTAGGTATACAAGTGTTCATTATTCAGGTACCCTGCTTGATGAGGTGTGCTCCCCACTTCCCATGGAAGTTTCCAACTACTACTGCCAATCCCTTTCTTATAGTAGTATAGTTGTTCAAGGTCCATTTGTGAGTGAGAACATGTGGTAGATGTTTGTTTCTGTGATAGATCACTCAGTATCATATACTCTGAGTCCATCCAAGTTGCTACAAAGTTCATAATTTTCTCCTTCTTTATAGCTGAATAATATTCCATTATGTATATGTACCACATTTTTTTTTATTCAGTCCTTTTTTGATGAAACTAACAGCATGGTTAGTTCCATATTTTTGCTATTGTGAACAATGCTACAATAAACATGCATATGCAGGTATCTTTTTCATAGAGTTATTTGAGTTCCTCTGGGTATATTCCCAGTAGGGGGATTGTAGGGTTGTATGGGAATCAATTTTTAGATCTTTTAAAAAAAATTTTCATTTTGAAGATGTGGGTAAAATTCAGGGTTAAGTATACAAATGTTCATTATGTAGGTACCCTTATTGATGAGGTGTGCCCCCCCATCCCCTGGTGGAATCCCACTATTGCCAAATATGCCCCCCTCCCCCAGTAATTTCCCACTACTGACAATCCTTTTCTTATAGTATGATGGTAATTATTCAAGATCAACTTATGACTGAGAACATGTGATACTCAGTTCTTTGTTTCTGTGATAGATCACTCAGCATTATAGACTCTAAGTCCATCCAAGTTGCTGTGAAGTTCATTATTTTGTCCTTCTTTATGGCTGCTAATATTCCATCATGTATATACCATATTTTTAAAATCCAGTCCTTTTTCGATGGTTGGTTCCGTGTTTTCGTTATTGTGAACAATGCTGCAATAAACATGCATGTGCAGGTATCTTTCTCATGGAGTGATTTGAGTCCCTCTGGGCATTTTTCCAGTAGGAAGTTTGCGGGGTAGTATGGAAGGTTGATTTTTAGATCTTTTAGGACTTGCCACACTGTTTTCCACGGAGTTTATACTAGTTTACACTCCCACCAACAGTGTAGAAGTATTCCCTTCTCCCCACATCCTTTCCAGCATCTGTTGTTTTTTGGGTTATTGATGACAGGTCATCCTGACTGGAGTTAGGTGGTAGCTCAGTGTGGTTTTAATTTGCATTTCTTTGATGACTAGTGAGACCGAGCATTTTTTCATGTATCTGTTGGCTGCTCATATGTCTTCTTTTGATACGTGTCTATATCTTTTTCCAACTTTGTAATGGGGCTGCTTGTTTTTTCTTTTCAGCACATTTGAGTTCCTTGTAGATCCTAGATGTTAGGTCTTTGTCAGATATACGTTGGCAAATATGTATATTTGCAGACTGTAAGCTGTCTCCCTACTCTCTTGATGGTTTCTTTGACTTTGCAGAAGCTATCCAGCTTTCCGCTTGTCTATCTTATCTCTCATAGTATGGGCACTTGGGGTCTTGATCAGGAATTGGTTGCCAGTTCCAATTTCCGTAAGGGTGTCTCCTGCATTTTCTAAGGTTCTTATAGTATGAGGGTTTACATTTAGGTCTTTGATCCATTTGGAGTTGATTTTTGTGTTTGGTGATAGGTAGGGGTCTTGTTTTAATCTTCTGCATGTGGTCAGCCAGTTTTCCCAGCACCATTTGCTGAATAGGCTCTCCTCTCCCCAGTGGTTGGTGGTGGAGGCTTTGTCGAAGATGAATTGGCTGAGAAATTAAGGTTTTGCTTCTGGAATCTCTGTCCTGTTCCATTGGTCTGCATGCCTGTTCTTATGCCAATACCAGACTTTTAATTATTGTAGCTTTATAATAAAGTTTAAAGTCTGAAAGTGTGATACCTTCTGCTTTGTTTTTTGTTTTGTTTTTGCTGAGGATTGTTTTGGCTATTTGTGGTTGTTTATGTTTCCATATGAATTTCTGTATTGTCATTTCCAGATATGAGAAGAATGCTATTGGTAGTTTAGTGGGTATTGCATCTTAACAATGTTGATTCTTCCAACCCATGAGCATGGAATATTTTTGCATTTGATTTCTTTGTGCTGTGTTTTGTAGTTTTCATTGTAAAAATCTTTCACATCTCTGGTAAGAAGATGCCAAGGTATTTCCTTTCCTTGAGTGTTTTTTTTGTTTTGTTTTGTTTTTGTTTTTGTTTTTGTGAATGGGATTGTGGTTTTTATTTGGTTTTCTGTTTATTGATGGTGTATAGAAATGTGATTGTCTTTTGCACATTTATTTTATACCTGAGACTTTGATAAATTCCTTTATCAATGCAAGGTAGTTTTCAACAGATTCTCTTGGATTTTTGAGGCATAGAATCATGTTGTCTGCAAAGAGAGATAACTTGACTTCCTCTTTTCCTATTTGGATATCCCTGATCTCATTCTCTTGTCTGATTACTCTAGCTACGATTTCCAAAACTATGTTAAAAAGGAGGAGTGATAGTGGTCATCCTTGTATTGTTCCGGTTTTCAGGGGAAATGATTCCAATTTCTGTCTGTTTAGCAGTATGCTAGCTGTGGGTTTTTTGTAGATGGCTGTTACTATTTTGATGTATGTTCCATCTATGCCTAGATGTTAAGGGTTTTTATCAAGAAGGGGTGCTGGATTTAATCAAAAGCTTTTTCCGCATCTAATTATATAATCATGGGATTTATGTTTTTACACCAGTTGATGTGTTTAATTATGTTTATGGTCTTGCAAATGTTGAACCAGCCCTGTATCCCAGGGATGAAGGCTACTTGGTTGTGGTGGATGATTTTTGAGATGTGTTGTTGGATCCAGTTTGCTAGAATCTTGTTGAGAATTTTAGTATCTATGTTCATCAAGGATATTGGCCTGTAGTTTCTTTGTTGGATTTTTACCTGGTTTGGGTATCAGTGATGTTAGCTTCATAAAATGATTTGGGGAGAGTTCCATCATTCTCGATTGCCTGGAATACTTTCAATAGGATTGGTATCAGCTCCTCCTTTTATGTTTTGTAGAATTCTACTGGAAAGCCATCTGGTCCAGGGCTTTTTTTTTTTTTTTTTTTTTTTTTTGTAGGTAGTTTTCTTATGACATAGTAAGTTTCCTGGATTGTTATTTATCTATTTAGGGTCTCATTTTCCTCTTGTTTCAACCTGGGGAGGTTGGGTGATGTCAGAAAGTCCTCTATTTCATTTAGGTTTTCAAGTTTATTTCCATACATGTGTACATAATTCTGATAATCTTTTGTTTTTCTTTGGGGTCAGTTGTGACTTGTTCTTTTGCATTTCTGATTGTGTTTATTTGAACTTTTTCTCTCTTTTTGTTGGTCAGTCTAGCTAGGAGGGGCCCATCAATCTTATCTGTCCTTTAAAAGAACCAGCTTTTTGTTTTGTTGATTTTTTGTATTATGTTTTTTGTCTTCTATGTCTTGAATTTCAGCGTTTATTTTGGTGATCTGGATTCTTCTGCTGAAGTTAGGATTTTGGTGGTCTTGCTTTTCCAGCATCCTTAGGTGATTTATTAGGCTGTTAACTTATGATCTATTTTCTTTGTGTGTGTTTATAGAGATATGAATTCCCCTCTTAGTACTGATTTCATGGCACCCCAGATGTTTTGGTAAGATTTTTCTTTGTTTTTGTTTCTTTCCAGGTATCTTTTAATCCCTATTTTGATTTCCATGTTGACCCAGGAGTTGTTTAGCATCATGCTGTTTAGTGTCCATGTCTTTGTTGGTTTTGGGGAAACTTCATTGGTGCTGATATTTATTTTTATTCCACTCTGGTCTGAGAAGGTGCATGGCAGTATTTCAATCTTATGAAATTTGTTTATGCTTGTTTTATGGCCAAGGATGTGGTCAATCTTAAAGTACATTCCATGTGGTGATGAGTAGAATGTATATTTCATGGTTGTTGGGTGGAGTGTTCTGTAGGTATCAATTAAGTCCATTTGGTCAAGCATCATGTTAAGATTTCAGATCTCCTGTTGATCTTTTGTCTTGATAATCTGTCTAGAGTTGTCAGTGGGGTATTTAAGTCCCCAGCTATGATAGTGTTAGAGTCAGTATCTAACACTATTTAGTTATTTAGTTTCCCTGGAAGTTGCTTTATGAAAGTTGGTGCTCCTATATTGGGTGCACATATGTTTAGGATAGATATTTCTTGTTGATAGATCGAAACTTTTAACATCATAGAGTGACCTTCTGTGTCTTTTTTTAATTTTTGATAGCTTAAAGAGTATTTGTCTGATATTAAGATCACAACTCCTACTTTCTTTTGTGTTCTGCTCGCCTAAAAAAAATGTTTTCTATGCTCTTACTTTGAGTCTGTGAGTGTTCTTTCTGGTGAGATGGGTCTCTTGGAGACAAACATATTGTTGCATCATGATATTTTATCCAATTTGCCATTCTGTGTCTTTTCAGTGTTACATTTAGTCCATTCACATTCAGGCTAATTATTGAGATGTGAGAGTTTATCCCTGTCATGAGATTCTTACAGAGTTTGTTGTTGCTGCTGCTGTTTGTTTATTTACTTGTTTATTGTCTTTCTTCTGATTTTTGAGTTGATTTATGTTTATTTTCAATCTTTTTCCTGCATTCTTTGGAATGGCATTATCGTTCTTTTTTTTTCTTCTGTGTTTAATGCTTTCTTAAGAGTTTCTTGTAGAGCTGGTCTAGAGGTGGCATAAACTCTTAAGGAGTGAATGTTTAGAAAGGATTTTAATAATCGATCACTGATGAAACTTAGTTTAGTCTAGGTAGGTAATTCTTGGTTGAAATTGTTTATCTTTTGGAACTTTGAAGCTTGGACTTCAGTCTTTCCTAGTCTGAAGTGTTTCTGTAGATAAGTTTGCTGCTATTCTAATTGATTTTCCCTAGTAGGTAGTCTGATCTTTCTCTCTTGCCTTTAGGATTTTTTCTTTTATACCTACTTTGTTTAAGCAAATTACTATGTGTCTAGAAGTTGGTCTTCTCATTTGTTGTCTTGCAGGGATTTTCTGAATAACTTGTGTGTGGGGGTCCTGCCCCTGCAAGGATTGGGGGTCCCTGTTGGTGTGACAGCATCGGCAATTTATAAAAGAGAGAAGACACTGAGGAAAGAGAAAGGGACTGGACTCCTGTTTAATTAAGCAGAAGCCATTTATTAAGCATTATCCCAGGGCTTTTATCCCTAAACTCTGCAAAGTTATCATCACGGGAACTCCTGCTGCTATGGTTACACAAAAGGTAGCATGTACCTTTCACATGAACAGGTCCAGGTGCACACAGGACACCCCCACCCTCAAGCAGATGTATTTTTCAAACATGAGAAAGAACAACCACAAATTGTCTTTTTGTTTCTTATCCAGTTTCTATGTACCCTAAATTGTTTACAACTACATAATATCATTCAATACTTATACCTGAAACCAACATAATGATATATTACCTTTTACTATTTTATGCTAATTCAAACTAGTCTCTATAAAACAGTTGCTGCTATAGTTACATTCTCCTAGCACCAGCTGGCCTAATTCAAACTTCACTGGCCCCCTGAATCAAACTGAACTAACCACACTTGTATAACAAAATGGTTACTTAAATTTTCTTTAATCTACATAAACTATTTTCTAAAACCTATATCTATAAATTTCTAAAATCACATCAAGAGAACTTGTGACCTGCACTAAGGCTCCTCAATGTGACTCAAAGTTAAACTTAAATTGTTTAAAAGCAAAAACCATAAACCGTGGAAAATGGGAACAATAGACTCCCAAGTTTAGCTGTGTACGTTCCGGTCTCAGTTTTCTGTTAGAGCCAGCAGGAGCCTTTCCTGGTTGCAGTGCAAAGTGGAAAAGGAGGGAGGGAATGGGGTCAACAGCTCCCGAACGCATCCTAGTGGTCTCGGGGTCCACGGCCCTCCCTGATCCCTAATGCTCAGTGGGCCCCTATGGCCGGCTCCCAACATCTCCCCCTTTTTTATTTTTAAGCACAAAACCATGGAACTCCATGTGGAGCTGAGATATGCTCTTCTTTAACACTCTGAAGATGATAGGAAGGAGACACAGCAACAAAAGAATCACTGCTCCACAAATTCCCACATTAATTAATATAGACATCAACGATTTTTGATCAATCAATGAAGAAAAATTATTAAATATAGAATAGGCCAATTCGGTAGACCGGAATTGCTTTTCAGCAACTGTGATGTCTAGGATTTTCTGATGTAAATTAGTGAGGTCTAAATTCAAGTCCGAATGATTCCAAATTCCAAGAATGTGATTTTTAATCTTGTCCCATGTGTGGACAGATTTATTTACCTCTAAAGGAGTGAGGCAAAGCCATTTAAACTCAAAGTGACATCGAAGAGCCAACAAAATTTTTAAGGTCACAAATTCTTGTCCTACAGCTAAAACTGCTTCTTCTAAGGCATTAACTTTGGTCTCTAGCTTCTGATCAATAATCTCTTGGGTAGCTAAGGCTGTAGAGACATTCTTAGACCTACTGATCAGCAAAAGTAGCCATGTGAACTCCCTGAGCTAGAGCCACAGCTGAAACTGTTACCGAAGTAGCAATAGCTATTAAGGCTGTAATTCCCAAGATAAACGTAAGTACAGGGGTTTTTTGTTTGTTTTTTCTCCAAAAGAGAGTTAACCTCAACACTTGTGTTTGAATGTTCACATCTCTGATGAGATAAGGGAACGTTTTCTTCGATAATTTCATGACATGTTTGTTCCAGGGTGGTCTCTCACTATGTGCCTCAGGGATTCCAATTAATCTTAGGTTTGGCCTCTTGATATAATCGCTCATCTCTTGGAGGCTTTGTTCTGTCTTTTTAAGCTTTTCTATGTTTTTAACAGTTTGGGTTAATTCCATATTTTGGTCCTCAGACTGTGAGATTCTTTCTCCTGCTTGGTTAATTTTGTTTTTCATGCTTATCAGTTTGTTGTTTATTTCATCCTCTGTATTCTTTATTGCTGTTATCTCAGTTATCAACTCCTTCATTCTTTCCTCTTATCTCTCCTCATTTCTATTTATTCTCTCTTGATATCTGGGTTTGTGGTTTGAGACCAGTCATTCGGAGGGCTCTTCATTGTTTGAGTTCCAAACTCTATTTTCTCAGTTCTCCCAGGGGTCTGTATGAGACCCATATTCTTCCTTTGTTTTTTCTTCGTTTGTGTAGATTTTCCTCACCCCCCCTTTTAAAATCTCTTCTTTAATTCTGTTGTTCAGTGATGGGAGGATAGCTTTTACTTCTGTTTGCTCAGTCTCCTATTCTTCCTTGTGTAGATCCTCTGGCTTCAATTTTGAAGCTGAACTGAGGGTGGGGGTGTATGATTTTTGCAGTTTTGAGATTTAATTAAGGGAGGAGCTGTGATTCAGAAGCTATCTGCAGATCTCGGTATCTGCTGACAGGTGTGTGGACCCTCTGGAGCCCACTTCTCACCACCTTACAATCTGTCCATGCTGCAGGGGGTGTGTTTGCCCCCCAACTTATCTGCTGTTATCGTTATCACTGCTATCAAGTCTTCCTCTCAGATCTGACATGTCTGTGCCTGTTCCAGCATGGGGGGGAGGGGCGTCTGTCTCTCCGATCAGAGCTGGGTGGGGCAATGCAGGTCTCTGCCTGGTCCTGGGACAGAGAAGATGGTGCTGGTCAGCATCTCCTCACTGATGGCGGGGCTGGATTCCAGATTTCCACTTCCTGCCTTCTCCACGGTTCCTAGGGCTCATGCTGGTCTGCTGCCACAGGTGATAGTGTGTGCTGGGTGCCAGTTGGTGAGGAGCAGCTAATCTGTGCTGCCCCCTCTTAAGAGAGCCTTCAGAATGGTTAGGGATCCAATCCAGGGGCTCCAATCTCAGGGCAGTGGTAGGTTGCAGCCACCTCCGGAGGAGAGCCCCAGGTTCATGAACCTGAGTCTCCCCTCAGACAGACTTTCACTCACCCACTGGCACCCACCCATTCACGCAGAGAGTCTTTATGGACACTCGCTTTAGCGAAGACTCTCACACTCCAACCTGTTCCGTTGTCATCTTGTCTCAATTTTGAGGGCCCTTGAAACTTCTATTTGCTTGGGCCATGATGGGAAATGAAAAGTTGTGTGCAATTTCCACATGCTTTTCAGACCCTCAGTGCTGGTGTAGCACTGATAGCCCTGGGTATGACTGGGGACAATTGCAAAGCTGCTAGTTCTGGCAGCTAGGAAGTCCATGATCAAGGCACAAGCAGGGTTGGTTGTCTGGAGGGCTGCTTTCTGCTTCCAAGATGGTACCTTGTTGCTGCACCTTCCAGGGGGAAGGAACACTGTGTTCTCACACTGTGAAAGGTAGCAGGGCAAGGTCTACCTTATATTTTTAATAGTGCTTTACAATCTACAATTTAAGCAGCATTTCCTCATTTAATCTTCTGCATATCATCATAACACAAACATATGTCAAGAAAATCTTCCCTGTAGACCAGTGATTAAGATTATAATATAAATCCCAATTTTCATAGGAATAAAATGAATCTGAGGAAAGTGCGATGATTTGCTCTAAAAACCAGGTTTTCTTTATTCTGGGTCTAGTTTCTTTTTTTGTAAACCACGGCTACCTGTAAAATCAGGACTTTTTCTTTAATTCTTGTGCCTATTCTCCATTGTTTTTTAATAGTTTATATCACTAAAGTTTCACAGTACTTTCTAATTTGAATAATCTACATTTAGATTTGCTGGGTTCTTCTTAGTCTCTGCATGTAATTCATTTTCATTGTCTTCAGGAGTTTTAAATCTGACCTCTCGAAATAACAGTTGTGATTTGGAAAAGGTATTTTCTGATATCAAAGCTACCTTGGTGACTGGAGTAAATCCAGTTTTTCCTTACAGTTTGAACCTATTTTGGCTTTATTCTCTGCTCTTCTAGTATGACTGGAACTTGTTTCATCCAATTACTGACATCACAGTAAAGAAAACATAGCTAGTTTTTTTGCCTCTCAAAGAAGAAAAAAAATTGTAGGTTCTTCTTCTTAGCATAACATAAATTTAAAGCACTTTAAAATAATTGTTTATCTAGTTTCACAGTCTTGCTTAGACTAATCTTGCCCCTACACCTACTGCTATTTCTCTGCACTCATTTTTAGTATTGACTTCCTTTTTCTTTTCATCCAGCTTTCCTATTCTCATTCATATCCATAGCTCTTGGGTTTGTGCCTCACTGTCTCTGTAACTGGCAAATTTCTTGACAACCCATAGCATTCCTTCTTTCAACTGGAGTTTTTGTCGCTTGATCATGTTTTGTCTGGCACTTTATTAATAAATTTTGATATATTGCTCTAATTGTTTTTTGTGGATAATTCTCTAATCTTTGGCATGATTTTAATTAATAGCCCTAAAGGCAAGGATTAGGCCTTAACACAGCCTTTGTAAAGATTCCTCCAGGAAAAAGCCCAAGAAAGTATATGTAGGATCTATCTTAGAATGTGTTCAGTTATTCTGTTTTTCAATAAATATTTATTTTTGAATGCTTACTGTTTGCCATCCTCTCTGCTAGGGATGCACAGTCAAGTGATGGAACCACTGGGTTTACACTCTAGTAAGGGATTTAGATTAGCAACCCAAATAATCCAAGACACCTGATACGGGATTTGAGAGAATAAGTTGTTAGGGATGTTTATGGGCTATGTGTATAGAGGAGGCTTGTCAGCAGCTTTGAGATGTCTGGGAAAGTGGCCTTTGAAGTCAGTTGTTACCCAAAGAATAAATAAGAGTTGACCAAATTTAGCGCAGGGGTGGGAAGGGTGTGGGTATTAGGACAGGGTGCTCATTTGGAACAAGACCTATCTATCTAGCCAGAGGGTTCATTATGGCTGGAGCATAGAGTTCAAGTGAAGGGCTTTGGAAGTGACAGGAATCTGGGATGGCCTTATTAAGTGTTTGGGTTTTATCCTAAGAATGAGGGTTTTTTAAGCCAGAGAACAGCATGATCACATTTGTAGTTAGAGTCCTCTGGCTGTGCTGTGGAGGATGGCTTGGCAGAGAAGAGCTGTAGGGAGACTCTGAGAGTTCTTTGAGTAATGGAGGGTAGAGACAATAGTGATCTGAATGAAATAGGTTGTGGAGGGATTCAGGAGACATTTAGCAGAGAGAGTCCTTGAGAATTATTGGATTGTGTGGGACGGGTGCAGTAAGAGAAAAAAAGACGTGGTTGAGGGAATTGGAGCTCCTTCAGTTCTCTGTTCTCCTACTCTTCAATCATTTATTTTTGGCAATCGCAGATTTTGAGCTATAACTTTCATGATCATAAAGTAAATACACTTGGGCCCAGTAGGACACTTACGTTAAATGCTAATACTTTCTGTAATCTCTACAGGAAGATGTCTAGATTGCAGAGAATAGTTCATACGTTAAAGACACTCTGTGTTAAAAGATTAAACAGTATGCTTGGTATATAATTTATAATAATGAAAAATTCATCTTATTTAATATTTCAAGGAAATGTAAATATATAACCCTGTTTTTCAAATAGGTTATGCCATTAAAAATCAGTTAATTTATGGTGTATTTATTAGACAAGAAAGGAATGTGAATTTTTCAGTATAGAACTAGCCACTGCCGGGCTCGGTGGCTCGGCCTGTAATCCCGCGCCTTTGGGAGGCTGAGGTGAGTGAATTGCCTCAGCCCGCGGGTTCGAGACCCGGCTGGGCAGCAAGACCTCATCTCTACAATAAATCAAAAAATCAGCCGGGCGTGGTAGCGCGCGCCTGTAGTTCCAGCTACTCAGAAGACTGAGGCGGAAGGATCGCTGGAGCCCAGCAGGTCGAGGCTGCGGTGGCCGGGAGTGGCCACTGAACTCCAGTCTGGGCGACAGAGTGAGACTCCAACTCAAAAAAAAAAAAAAACTAACCACTCACTGCCCAACCATAAATGAAACTAAAACCTGGACATAAAATATAAAGTAATGAAAACAGTTATTGTATATCCAGATAGCTCCAAGTAGTTCCAAAGGTTATTAAGAGCCATTTGTGGTTCACTGGAAGAGTCTGGGTCAATAATCAAATGAATCAGTTATCACTTTGGGATTATGCTTCTTTGATAGGGAGTCACCAGTGGCCAGTTCACTCCTAAGTGCCACTAGGCACTTCTTTTTCTTCCTCTCTTCTCTCCCTTTCTTCTTCTTTTATAAATTAATCTGTTTCTTACCAGACCTCCCTTATATCCTTGGACTTGAGAAGTGCTCTGGGGAAGTGTAAATAAAACAGAACTGTCACCCTTGTTTTGGCCTTGGCTCTACCAAATCAACTCGGTGATTATGAAGTTGCCTCTTCTCAGGATCTTGGTTTCTACATATGTAAAATGAGAAAGCAGAAGTAGATTTGTGATAAGGAGAGTCCCATTGGATTCTTTTATACTGCCTTTTCTTCTTCCTAGTCCTGTATATCCAGTTGCTTCCAGGCCTTTGTTAACTTGAGGGTCCCACTGGTACTTGAGATTTGTTATCAGAGCCACCCCCTCATCATAGCTTCCGTCGTTTGTCCCCTGCCCCCTGCCCCCACTGGCAGAACTAGAGGATAAGAAACTGGAAAACAGCCCCAGGGGAGAAGGAGAGGCAGCACAGCCACTGAAAGTTTAAACAGAAAGAATCGACACATATTTCAGCAAAGTTGGTAACATTCCCTCTTGCTATCATATTTGAGGTTTTTTTGTTGTTTTTTTTTTTTTGCCAGACAGATATATGACTTTTGTTGTTGTTTTTGAGTCGGAGTCTCACTCTGTCGCCCAGGCTGGAGGGCAGCGGCACACTCACAACCACCGCACCCTCAATCTGCTGGGCTCAGATGATCCTTCCACCTCAGCCTTCCAGGTTGCTAAAACTAAAGACAATCGACACCACACCAGGCCAGTTTTTTGATTTATTGTAGAGAGGAGGTCTAGCCAAGTTGCCCAGGCTGATCTCGAACCCCTGGGCTCAGGCAGTCCTCTCACCTTGGCCTTCCAAAGTGCTGGGATTATAGGAATGAACCACTGCACCTGGCCTGATGTTTGAGTTTTTAATTTACTTTTCTATTTGTGTGTGTGTGTGTGTGTGTGTGTGTGTGTGTGTGTGTGTGCGTGTGTGTGTGTGCGTTGCTTTTTTTTTTTTTTAAGGGGGATAGGAGAGGTGGGGTGGTTGCTGAAGAGTGTAGAGGAGAAATCACAGAATATTTTACTACAACTGTGCTGCTGCTTCTAGGGACACCAAGCACAGGTTTCCTTACAAAGGCTGTAACTCTCTCCCATCTCAATTCCATTGTGGCAACCCACCTCCACATCCATCTTCAGGCTCTGCTCTGTAGCATATTTGTGACCCCCTTCCTTCATTATGTCCTCCTCATCTCCACCCTCAAGCTCAAGTCCTTCAGGAATGCTGATTAACCCCATTTACTGTTATTGATCACCAATTACATATAAACCCCTTGTATATCACTAAGTGTTCTTCTTTTTAAAATTTTTTTTAAAAAATAGTTTCAGAAACAACATAGGAAAATACCAAGTCATTTTGTGTATGCTGTAGTATATGCAGTAATGTCTTCCATTGCATATTTTAAATACACTAGAAATAGGGTGACTTTTCACATATTGATCTGTTTATTCTCTGAAATGAAAGATATGAAAAATAATCCTTCTACTATAATGTCATTTAACCTGACTTGTTTTCTGTGCTCATTGTGATTGCTGTGACTTATAGAGTTGACGCCAACTTGAAAATTGGCATGCATGGTTTTGCAAAACTGGTTCTTAAAAGGGCTATTAAAAAATGTGGTCATTTAAAGCTGTTTCAGAAAATGTATTGCTCCCGTTGTGATTTTAGAAATGGCAATTTAAAAAACTTATGTCTACTCTACATGAGTTTGATTATAAAATAGATAGTTTTTCAAACTGCCTTAGTCTACTTCTTGATGCATTTTAAATTTGAAATGGCTCTTTGAACACCTGTATGGCTGCTCAACCAGTGGCTATTGGGTTCATTACTTTGCCACTAGAGTCAATTTCACGATTACCTCTCTAGTAAGATGGTGACTCCTGTCAGTTGGAGATAGAAATAAATGCTTTGCATGAACAATTTCCCCTCCCCCACATAATTGTCATTTTTAAAGCTGTCAGTACTCTGGCTTCTTCAAAAGTGAAGATGACATCATTCCAACACCTTTTTCTCTTTATGATACAAAAGATTGAAAGTTGCCCTTTGCTGACTCCCTTCGGGGTGTTCATTTTTTGTTTTGCAAGTGAAGACTACACTGAATTGCCAGTTATCCTAGAATTACTGGATTGCAGCCTTCTAGGAAGGAAAGGATCAGGCCTAATGTATGTTTAGCAAAATTGTGATTGTAGTAGAAATTTGTGAGTTTGTGGAATACAGTAGAATGGAATTAGATGACTTTGAGAAGTCCTTTAAGACTTTTGAATGAAGGGTTTTTGCAATGAAAGGTCTCTTGTAGATCTCAAAGTCCACTAGAAAGAGTACTAGGGTTTTTAAAAATCTGTTTTGAGCCTTGCAAATAGTAAAGATTCTTTGCCACTAATCCTTCCCAGACCCTCATCCTCCACAACGTTCCTGTTTGATTATAGGTGTCAACGATCATGACCTCTCTACCCACGCTATGACAGCAAGTCCGTTAGTGATTTTTAAATAGGCGCAAATCAAGGGATGGCTTTGTCCCTCTTCGGCGCAGGTGGGACTGATTGGGGAAGACGCAGCTGAGGAGAGTTTCGCAGGGTGACTCAGTCTCAGCCCTGACCGTTGCTTTCAAGCACGCCAGGAAAAATGTACCAGTCATTGTTATGATGAAAACAACCGGGAGGTGGGGATGAGGATAAGAAGAACCGAGATAAAAATTGGCCAAAGCTGTGTGTAGCACAGAAGGCTGCGCTGACGGGCGGGGCGCGGCCGCTGCACCTGCGAGCCGCACACGCGGGAGGGCGTGGCGGCGGCGGGCGGGGCTGGTGGGCGGGGCCGGGTGGCGGTGGGCGGGGCCGGGGCGGCGGGGCGGGCGGTGGCGACGGTTGGAAGGGGGTGGAGCCGCCTTTGGAGGCGGCACCGGACCTGGGCCCCGAGGCCCGCCGCGCCCTATCGGGCCCGAGCCGAGCGGCCCCGCGGAGCCGGCGCGCTCCCGCCTGCAGGGGGAGGGCGGACGGGGCGCGGGGACCGGCCAGGCCGCGGCGGGCGCTGTTTCTCTTTCACTTTCCTTCGCTCGGAGGCCGGCGCGCCGGCTGGCTGGGATCAGCGGCGGCGGCTGCGGGGTAGGTACCGGGCGGGCTCCAGCAGGCGCGACGCCGGCCGGCCGGGCTCCCGCTCAAGTTTGCGCCCGGGCGGGAGCGGCACCTCCAGACACCTGCTGCGGCCGCCGCGCGGGGAGCCGGGGAGCCCTTCGGGGGGCGGGGGCGGCCGGCCGGCCGGGGACGGGCGATCCGGAGCCGTCCCTGACTCCGCGGCTGGGCGAGCGGCCGGCGCGGCCCCGGGGGAGGCGGCGCGTCCTCCCCGCGCGGTCCCGGCCCGGCCTGAGCCGCGCGTCCGCGGGGCCGGGGCCCGGGCCCGCGCACCTGCCGGGCGGGCGGGTGCCGGGACCTCCCCGGGCTGTGCCGCCGCGTCCTGCCAGAGAAGGCAGGAAAGTTCCGCGCCGCCGCCGCCGCCGCCGCGAGCTCGGGCTTCCACGGCCTTGGCGGCTTGGGGCTCTCGGCCTCGGGTTCCCACCGCCGCCCCCGGTCGGGACCGTGCCTCTCCTGTTCTGAGGACTTTCTCGGACTCCGCGGCTTCCCGGCACACCGGTGGGAAGGGCAGGGCAGGGCAGGGCCAGGCGGCGAGTCCCGGCGCCGACGCGCAGGGCTCTGCCGGCGGTCACGCGGGGCCCAGGGCCGGGACCCTGATCCCCCCTCTGCGGTCGGGCTTGCTTTTTTCTGCCGGAGCGCGATCTCCGAGCGGAGAGGGTGGTTCCACGCCGAAGCTATTCCCTGCACTTTCGCAACGGGTGCCTGTTGATGGAATGATGCCTTCACTTTCCGGCTGCTTTGGCTTGCCTGCGGGTTAGCAGCTTACGGGGAGGAGACGTCCCTGTTTCTAGAGTGGACCTTGGAAAACCGACACCTTCTTTCATGTTGTGAGTTCTGAGAGGACGCGTTCGTTGTAAGAAACCCTTAAAGCTTTCTGTAAAATAACTTTTTTTAAACAACAGGTTAACTATGCTCAACGTTTCTTTTAAAAAAAATTAACGGCCTTTATTTCGTCTTTTACTGTGTGCTAGTTTTATGTCTGTTGTCTTATTTCATCCTCCCCTCTTTAGGAGGCTGGCATTATTTTCTTTTTACAGTTAAAAAGACTTAGAGAGGAAAGTAACGCTCCCCAGGTTATTTATCTAACAAATGTGACTGGTTTCCTTTGAGGATTTTTCAGTCTAGTAGAGGCGGTAATGAGTGTAACTATAAAGCAAACACAAGTAAAATGTAGCAGAAGGGAAGTGAGGGTTAAAAACGAGGGGGAAATTGCACTGAGGGAAGGGTCTTGGGGGATTGGCCGGATGCAAATAGAGGAGAGGAGGGGCTTGTGGGATGGAGAGAGGAGCCTGCTGGGTGGACCATGGGTGAAGAGTGATCCTTTCAGTTTGCCTAAAGAAAGTTATCGTAGGGTATGTTAAGGTCAACCTGTGGAGGGTCTTATGTGACAGACCAAGAAACATTGTTCTGTCTGACATTCTTTGATAAGAAGACCCAACTACGATAGAATAAAATACACCTGGTAGCATAATATAAGATGGATTGCAGGTGGAGAGGTCATATACAGTAGAGTGCTGTGCATGGGATGGAAAAGGACTTCAACTTGATCTAAGGACTGAGTGTACGTACGCTTCAAAATGGAAACAGGGAACATTTCAATAGGGAGGATAGTGACTTCAGGTTTTAATCTTCTAACTTGTATTGGCAGGATCCTAGTGGAGTAGTCAAGCAGATAGTTAAAGGGCATTACTGAAGATCTAAAGATATCAAACTGGGGCTAATAGCCTGGGGTGTAGAGGTGATCGTTGAGGCTCCAGGACTGCATGTATTTGTCATTATTGTGAATTAAATTACAGCGGATTTACAAGTTAATGGTACCACGAGGGATGTGTTCCATTCACCCAATTTGGAACATGTAGCATCTGCTGTTAATAGAGTGATATTAATACAATATGAAGAATTTGACACCCTTTTCTCTCCTCTTTTTAAAATGATTTTGGAAACAGATATGGGAAAGCAGAACCACCAAAAGGAGTGATGACCAGTGATCTCATGATAACTCTGGATGTTAGTTCTCATGCCTCACAACATCCTGTTGGGAACACCACACCAGCTTCTGGGATCAGACTTTCATCTACTTAATACTCCTCTTTGCCCGAACTGCTAAAACCAGTCTTAGCCAGCCACGAATGGCTACCCAAAGGAAGCACTTGGTAAAAGATTTTAATCCGTATATTACCTGCTATATCTGTAAAGGGTATCTGATCAAGCCAACGACTGTGACAGAATGCCTCCATACCTGTAAGTAGTCTTCTAGGTTATTTACCCTTCAGAAGTTATGTGCACACATGTTCTTTGAAAACTGCTGTTTTAAAATCTGGATTTTAACTCTAAAAAATGAGTATTCTAAGTTAGTTTTGAATTAATTTTCAGAATATTTGTCATTGGGATACCAGTAGCAAGAAAAAAATTTTTTTTGTTATTTGAATCTCAGTAGTTGATTTTTATCAAATTGTAGTGTTCTAAATATCATAAGCATATTCTTTTGGTTTTTTTTTTTAAGCAAAGTATTTCCAGTTTTTTATTTAAAGAAATAAAAAGAAAGGAATTAATCTGTTCAGAGGTTCTGTTAGGATATACATACTCTAATTCATTGGTTCTCAAAGTGTGATTCCTCTACTAGCTGCATCAATGCCAGCATCACCTAGGAACTTGTGAGACTTGCAGATTATCAGGCTCTACCCTAGGCTTAATGAATCAGAAATGCTAGGAGTGGGCCAAGCAATCTGTGTTTCAATAAACTCTCCAGGTGATATGAAGCATGCTCAAGTTGAAAATCACTGCTCTAATCTCATCATATCTGTGGAACTTCTAACACATTTCTTTCTCACCTGTCCCATTGGAAGAGGAAGAGACATTTTTGTGGCCACTTATGCCAGGATTACACATACTTTTTGTGTTTTTGCCAATATGATTTCATTTTTCTTATTTCAGTGAAAGTAATTCCATTAAGTTCTAGTCTAGTGACTATTATGTGCACCAAAGTAGATACTTTATATTCTTGATTCCATAGCTTTACAGTGACTTGGAGCAGTTGGGGTGGATGTGGTGGAGTAGAGAGAGGGTACAGAGATTACCTTTATTTTATGGGTGTGGTAGCTAAGAGTTAAGTAATTTGCCCAATCTCCCAGCTAATGAGTGATGGACCTGTATTCAACTCCAGAGCCAATACTCTTTAATATAACATGATACCTTTTTTTGTAAACCTATTTCAGCTATTCTCTGGAAAAACTCCCCAAGTGATGCTGATGTGTATTCCTTTGAGACATTACTGACCTATGTTATTCAATGAACAATTAACTGTGAACTATCTTATATTATTAATTTGCTGTTGACCTGTATCATTATTTAACTTTAATAGTTAATAATTAACTACCGTTGAAAGACATTTATTGAGTACTTAGTGTGTGTCAGACACTGTTTTGAGGTACAGTGGATACAGAAAAATACAAGATAGTAAAAAAAATAACTTCACTAAAGAAGTTTATTTCTAGTTGGAAAACTAATAGTAAATATATGCCATGTTTGCTAATGATAAATGCCATAAAGATGGAAGATGAAGATGGTAAAGCAGGGTTCAATTGTGGACATACTTGGAGGACGAGCCATTAGGATGTGATAACAGTAGAGTGGGGATTTTATCTTATGTTTCCCATTGCTCCAGGCACGGAACCTGGACATGGTCCACAGTGCATTTTGTTTTACTTCTTATAACATTTGTACATTGTTTTTATTTTTGGAACTTTCTAGCAAAAACTGCCAACTGTGGACAAAAAACACAAATTCTCCAATTTCTATCTATATACTACACATTTTCTATATGTCCTTTTGAAAGAAAATTTTCTTTGAGTCATAATGGAATCTCAAATGTCACTGTTTTTAAAGGAAAAGCAAAAGATTATAGAAGCATAAACAGTTTATAAACAAAGGTTATTTTTATATTCTCAACAGCAACTTAAAGCCTAAAAAGGTAAATGACAGTTTTAGCTGCACACATCACTCTGGCCTGAAAGATCCTTTGGCAGTCATCAAACCCCTTTACTGAGAGAGAATGAACATGGAAGAAATGTGATTTAAATGTAGTGGTAATTACAAATGTGGCTTTTATGAACAATAGAGAACATAGAACAGTAAATGATGAAGTCAAGTCCTGCACTCAGTGTCTGAGGATCTTCATGGACTCTCATGTCTATATTTTTGGGGCTTCTATATTTTTATTTGTATTTATATTGAGGCTTATAGGCAAAAAACTATGCCTATTGCAAAATACTCCCTTATCTGTATGACAACATACATTGGTTGGGTCTTTGATGTGTGGTGATACCCTGGGTTTCATTTTTCCTGCAAGATTTTCTCATGTGTAATATAGGATAAGTATAGTAGCACTGTGATTTGGGATGGGTATAAAATTAAGTGAAATGGCCAAATTGGAAAGGCAGAAAGTGAGAAATATTAAATGACATTGTGGTACTTCATAATATTTTAGATCTTGGCTTAGGCATAGGAAAAGAATGTCTCATTAAAATAACTTCACAAAGACTGCAAGTTATGACACTATATTGAGTTAAATAAAGAATGATTAAACACTAGTTGTTATGAAAACTCATAAGAAAATATAAAGATTTTGGTTTTACTATTCAAGTATGAAATAAGTAAATGAAACTTTTTTATTGGTGCACCAAACCAGATCTGCCCTTCTGGACTGTCTGGTAAAGTGAAGAAAGAGTAATCAAGTTAAGAAATGTGTAAAATAAGTTCAAATGTTGTTAAACACAGTAAAGATAATAACACAGGGTGATAGCATAATGAAATGCAGAAGAAGGAACTAGAGTGTTTTCTGAAATCCCTAAAGCCACACATCCTGTACCATCTCAGAGACAGTATTCCTTGGGCCTGGCTTCAATAGTGGTGCAGAGGGCTGCATCTGGACAGGAGGTAGGGATTAGTGGCTCTCTCTGCTTTGAGATAGATTAATTAAGTTACTTCTGTCTTTCAAATTATTATGCAAATGCTCGTCAACTCTTTCTCTACTCCTCAAACCAGATAGGTTGCTGCTTTTCCCCATTCTGTCATAGAGAAATTCTGGAGCCAGCTCTGACAGGCTACCCTGTGAGATATGGAAGGAAGGGCCCAAAGGGTGAGCCCATCAAAAGGAAGGAAGAGGCAGAGACAGTGGGGCAGCCTATGTCCCAGGCTCCTGGCAAGAAAATGCAAAAAAAGGGTCCTAAAAGCCACATCTTTAATTAGACACACATTCCACCTACTAATACCACTTTACTTCAGCAGGCCAAGGACATTTGATGAATAGATAAAATTTTTAAGTGAATTAAAATTTTTAAACACAAATGTTTTCGCTTTAAATAACAACTGAATGCTATGTGAACTAAATCCACATTAACCATGATTATATGTCTGTGAGATTTTAATAACCTAACAAACCTAAGAAAATAAACATTTTTGCAGAAATAATTATTAAGTTATTTAAATGAAATAATTACATACCAGGTACTTTGCTAACCATTGGGGATAGAGTGGTAAATAAGATGAATCTATAATTTATATATTCTATCAAGCAAACTTCTTATAAGCCATGAATAAATTTCTAACACATGTATTGGGGTGTATTTTTTTTTCTTTCCTATGTGAACACATCTACCTCTGAGACTTCAGCTACCTATGCTGATGTCTCTTAGCTTTTTATTTCTGGCATACACTTTTCTTCCCAGCTACAGAATCCTGCTGTCCTGAGGCTACCTAGAACTCAACATATCTAAGACTGAACACATAGGATGCTAATGTTCAGCTTGTCCAAGCATGAAATATACTCCATGCCTGACTCTCGTTACCTTCACTAACAAAACTGTGACAGAGTCCTGTCTAGTCTGTCTCTTTAATATTTCTCAAATATGCTCCTTCAGTTACATCCCTCTGTTCCTGTTCTCATTCAGGCCCTCATTACTTCCCACCAAAGCCGCCACATCCATTCTTAACCTGTTTCAGAGTGGCAGTAATTACACACAGCTACTATCTTTATCATTGTCTACCTAAAAGTTTCCTAAAGCTACCCTGTTGCCGTCAGAATAAATTAAAGCTTCTTAGTGGTGGCTGGTTTTTGCCTGTCTTCTCCTCCCACCCCCACCTCACACATATCCACAAATACTAGGTTCAGCTGTTTGCTCCACTGGGGATGAATACTGCCTCTGTCCAACTAGCAGCTACCCATGCTTTAAGACCCATCCCCTCTGAGATGTGCCACCCACCTGCTACCACACACATATTTGGATTAAGTGTCTCCTTAGGATCTGATACCTGAGTGCTTAATAAACGTTTAAATGAATAAATGCATAGCTGATAAATTGGTTATTGTGTATTTTTCCTTTCAATGACCCAAGTGCAGTGACAGGTAACTTGACAGGCATGTAGGCAGTGTTGGTTAGGAGTTATGAATTTGGAAAAACTGCCGTCTTGGATCTATTCTGGCATCTTATGGGGCCTTAGGGAGACACTCTGGATTAGGGACTAGAAATTGATGACCCAGGATTAAAGGATGCTTTATCTCTTGCACAGGGTCCCGAGAAACTTTTTGAAGCTGCTTAGAGTGTATTTGCTATAGGTTATTGACTTAAAAGGAAAGACTTTCACTTTAAGGACAAAGGAGTTTTGTTCCAACAACTCAAAATATGACCAGTGCAGTATATTGGTTCTTAACCCTTTTGGGCTCAGAGGTCCCTTTGAGAACATGATGATTCTTTCTTCAGAAAAAAAGAGTGCTAATAGATACATAATTCAGTGGTACGGGAAAGGAAAACTTTCTTCTTTTGCTTTTCGGAGACCTTGGCGCAGTAATCCCTTACCTAAGAATGAATTATTTGCAAAAATACATTGTCATGCTTATTTGTTAACTTATACAAAGAAGTATTAACTGATAATTAAATATAGTTAATGTAACAAGAAATGCAGTGATTTTATGTTGTAGTATGTAAGAATGAAGGAATAGCTTAATCATAAGATGGCAAAAATTTAAGTACTATCAACCATTTATTGTTTTTGAACAATTATCATAAATACACAAGTACTTAAGGTACAGAGAAATTATGATATTTTAATACATACTAAAAGTGCAGTCTCTGGACTAACTGCATCTCCCAGCAGCAGCATCACTGGGGAATTCGTATATAAAAGTACAAATTCTTAGGTTTCTTTTTGTAGACCTATTGAATCAGAATCTCTGGGGGGAAGGCCAGAAATCTATAATAACAAGCCCTCTAGGTGATTCTGTGGTACGCTTAAGTTTGAGAAACACTGCCCTGGACCAGACATTTATAATACTAGCATCTCTTAAATTAGGCTGTTTGTACTTTTAATTATACAGCAATTCAAATAAATGCTAACAAAACATTGAAATAATAACTATTATTTATTGAATGTTTGTCCTATGAGGGTCATTAGCATTGTTTTATTTGATCCAATCTAGAGCCCTTCTAGTTAGGTGGTAATATTTAATCATCAACAAATGTTCTTAGCACCTTCTGCTAGTCCTTATTCTAGCCACTGGCAGCACAGCAATAAGCACGTCAGGCACAGTCTGTGCCCTCCAAGAACGTATGTTCTACTAGGAGAGACAGACAATAAACAAGTAGAGAATGTAGTTTCAGGTGCTATATGTAACAAATGCTATGAGGAAAAATAAAACAGAACAGTCTTTCCTGGGAATTGCCATTTGAGCAGAGACTAAAATATTCAGAAGGCACAAACTATGAAAATGTTTAAAGGAAGAGTATTTCAGATTCTTATTCTAAAACTTTTCCCAGAGACAAGACCAAGAGAGGATAAGTAATACAGCCAATAAGTACTAGGGCTGGGTTGTGAATCCTGGATCCAGACCAAATTTATTATTCTGAACTAATAGTCATTTTAATGAAGAAAGTATATAAATTGAACTTTCCAATAATGTATTCTTTATAAAAGTAAAAAGCCTATTTTTAGACTAAAAATCAAAGGCCTACATAGAAATCACATAGTTTGAGTAGGTGCAAATGTGTTTTAGAGTTACTAGAAATGAGGTCATTGGTATACTGATGTTCCATGTTTCAAACAGTATTTTGGCAGAAACTAGTCATTCATTCATGAAAATGATTATAGTGTTCATTTTGATGACTTTTTTAAATAAGAAAGGATAATTATAGGTCTTAGACAATACCATCTAACTAGAAGGGCTCTAGGTGTCATCTATTATTAGTGATAATGTTAAAGAATAATTATATTAGATGTGTGGTTCTTACAGTTTTTGAAACTATCTATGAGATGGCAAGGAATGTTTAAACAGTTGAGCAAAGCATCACAGCAGACACTAAAGGACAAAACTAAGGGATAACAGAAGTGAAAATGAAATCTATATTGACTTCTAAGAATAAATTATATCTAGGTCAAAATTAGTTGGAATTGATATCAGTGTTGGATTGATAAAAGGTATGTAAAATACTAAAGTATTCAGGACTAAAAATCAGGGTCAGTATACAGGCACGCTTAAGAGTCTAGCACAAAGGTTCCCATATAAACAAGTACAACCTAACTTTATAGAAAAGACAAAGGATAATTTTTGAAGACTTTCCACAACTACTGATTTTACCAGATTACTATATTGTATCAAAAAATTTAAAACCAGTGAACAAATATGTTCTCAAAATACTGAACCACTGACATTCCTCTACTGAATTAATAGAAAACAATCAATGTTAGATTTTGGTTTATATTGAATTAATTTATTTTATGAGACTGACACGCTACCTACTGCTCTAATGAGTCACCGAACTTATTTTAATTGTTAAAAAAATGCTAGTAAACTCCAGATCTCTTCTCTTTAGTTGAAAATATAGACTTCTTTCTGACTTGACTGCAATAGTACACTTGTAGACCCTAGAATCTTGGCTTCCTTTAGTATTTCTAGCCCTTGTGTCCCCATTTATTCCATAAATATTTACTGAGCACTTCTCTTGCAGGTACCATTCTTGGCACTTGGGACACACCAGGCAGCATAGTAGGCAATAAATAAAGCACATGTAGAATGTATTTCATATCAGAAGGTGGTAAGTGCTGTAGAAAAAGAGAAAGTCAGGCTAGTTCAGTGGAATTGGGCAGTCCGTGAGGTGTGACAATTTAAAATAAACCTGTGTTCGGAATAGGCCTCATTAAGAAACTGACATTTAAACAAAGACAAGATAAAAGAGTCAGATATCTGAGGGGAAAAGTGTTTCAGGTAAAGGGAATACCAAAAGTGTGCTTGACATATTGTATTGAGAAATGACCAGGAGGCTAGTGTGGCTGGACAGCCAGGAGTGAAGGAGAATTCAGAGAGGAAGTGCTGGACATGGGCCAGTTTAAGAACTTTGGCTTTTAGCCTGAGAGAAATTAAGCCTGTTTCATGCAGGGTTTGAGTAGAGGAATGGTACAATCTGATTTATGTTTAAGAGTCACTCAGATGACTATGTTGAAAATAGACCTGATAAGAGGCTACTGCAGTAATCTAGGCAAGCGATGGTGATGGTTTGCGTCAAGGTGGTGGTGGTGGTGGTGGTAAGAAGTGGTGAGATTCTTAACATATTTTGAAGGAAGATCCATATTTGCTAATACACTTTATGTGGGTCAAGAAAAGGAGTCAAGGACTCTTCAAGACTTTTGGCCTGAGAAACTAGGATAGAGATGTCATCAAATGATTTAGGATGGAAGATCAGGAGGTTATATTTTGGCAGTTGAATGTAAGCTATGAGATATTCAAATGGAGATGTCCAGTTTGGAGTTGGACTTAGGAGTCTTGAGATGATCAGCATATATAATATTTAAATAATGAAAGCATGAAAGAAATGACCAAGAAATGAACCCTGGGGCAACACTACAGCAGGCACCTGTCTGGAAGAAAAGGAGTCAATGAGACAAGAGGAAAATGGAAAAAATGGAGTCCTAGGAGGCAAAGGTTCCAGACAGGGTCCAGGTGGTGGAATCAACTATATCAAATGTGCCGAGTCAGATGGGATTGAGAACAGACCACTATATTTAACGACGTGTAGAACATAGGTGGTCTTTTCAAGACTGGTTTCGATGGTTGTGGTAGGGCAAAATTCTGAATAGGTGTCAGAGGGTGGGAAATGTTTAATTTTCTGATTTGATCCTTGTGCTATGACTGTGCAGATATTTAACCTTAATAAAGGTAAAGAAAGGCTGACAAAGGAATGGGAAGAGAGGAATTGGAGACAGTAAGTATAAGTAACTCTTTGAGGGAGTTTTATTGCAAAGGAGAGCAAAGAAATGGCTGACAAGGGGAAGTAGATTCAACAGAAGTAGTTGGGGGAACCTTTTTGAGCTGGGGAAATAATATATTTGAATGTCATTAAGAATCTTCAGTAGATGCCAAAAGATTGATGTAGACGAAAGGGGAGAGTTGCTTGAGCAGTGTTCTTAAATAGGTCATAGTGAAGGGATCTAGTGCACAGGACAGAGGTTTCCTTTAGATAGGTACATGAAAGTTCTGCAAACAGGCAAGAGCACAAAGTGTAGATTTTAGCAGGTGAATAGGTGTGGTGGTATAAGTTCTCTTCTCTTTGTTTTGGCTGTTTTTTCCCCCTTTTATTTTCAGTAAAATAGAAAATGAGGTCCTCAGTGGAGAGTGAGGATGGAGGAGGCTATGTTGGGGGTGTGAGGAGAGAGAAGAAGATATAAAGCATAATGGACATGGGGCATTGAGTGTGACCACCTGGCAGATGAAGGATCCACTTGAGGTTCTTGGTCATGAGTTTAAGGTGAGAGACTGGTCAGCATGGTTGCATGTTTTTCTTCCACAATGTTCAGCCGTAAACTTGTAGAAGCTGAGTTCATAGGGAGTTGGATTTAGTCAGGATTATAGTTTAGTTGAGCAAGTATGACCAAAGAAGAGGGGCAGAGCAAGCAAGGGTAAATGTAAGAAGTGTTTACTTTGATTGATCATGGAATTTATGTTGGTAAGGAGGGGAATGGGGTCATCTCACCATTTACCCAGCTGCAAGACTCTACCCTGACCTGAGAGTCCTTCTTGACTCAAAGCCAGCCTATAGACATGAGATAACCTTGCCTGCCTCACTGGATCTTTCAAGGTTTCCTGGCTTGCTCAGTCTATGATCCCAGACCATGCTTAAATCCTCAAGACTGTTCTCACCCTGCTCGGCAAGTTCTGCTTTGCTGCCTGTTCCTTTGTCTTAATTTTTTTAAAAAAGAAAACATTCTCTGTAGAAGATAGTACTGTTCTCCATGGAAGTGCAACTCATGTAGGCCTTTGAAAGAAATATGCCATATATAACAATATAAGAAAAATAAAAATACTCATCAGTTCCTTATATAAGTGAAACTAAGAGATATTGTCTCATGAAAGCCAATTATAGCTATTCTGAGATTTTTTTTTAGAAGATTGCTGTTAATTTTAATGTAAGAATATGTATCAAAAGCAGAAAACTGATACCTATTCTCTGAACATGATCACAGTTTATTTATAGATTGTTAACAGATAATAAGAGTTTCAAGGCAAAAATGCATATGAAATGAGTGTTACCAAGAAAATGTGCATAAAGATTATATAGTTCTTAAGGAGAAAAAAACATGCTTCTAACTTGACAGATAAAGCCAACACATTCAGATGATTTTAACAAAGGAAGTCAGGCTTTGGTCAGTTTTAATACACAGGGCATTACTAATGAATGAAACACCAAGGACACAAGATAAAGACTTATTGTTTTATCATTAGTAATACTAGAAATAGTGTTCAAGAGCAGAAATTTGTATAGATTACTTTGTACTATCAAAGCTGAGATGGTCACTATCTGTGGTACATAAGACATGGGTGGAAGTGGGGTAGCTCTTTAGCAGTTCAGCTATGAAATCAGCAGATAATAGTACATCAGTGCATGTGTATGCAAAGTAATCAGGAATAGACAGAACAAGATAGCTTCTAGACCAGTGGGTTGTATGGGAGTTGGAATAAACATAAAATTTAGGAGAGAATACATAATGGAGAAAGAAGTGTGGGTCGGTCTTGGACACACCTCTCATCCCCACTCCAGAAAAAGAAGTGTCTTACATGCAAGGTAGTCAGTTCCCTTTTAGGTGAAACAATGTGTCTTAACATCATTCTTGAGTTCCAAGACTATCCCTAGGATAGAAATGGCTGCAGGAAATTAATACCAATGATTGATAGGCATTTCAAGTTCCATTAGGAAGGTCATCTGTTATTTTAGAATGGTGATCAAACTCATCATAATCTGTTATTCGGTATTCTGATGCTGATCCTCCTTATGATTTTATGCTCATCTAGCAATCTAATTTATAGTAATAGCTCACATTTATTGAATATTTACAAGACACAAGATACTTTAAGCCAGTAAACTTTACATATATTACTTCATTTAATTTTCACAAGAATCCTGTGAGATAGGTTTTGTGTGCAGAGAGACAAAGAGAAAACTGCTTAATGGCAGAACTGGGGTTTAGATCTAGGCAGTCTGCCTCAAGATGGTCTGGAATGACTATGCTGTACCTTGGCTTTTCATATAGATCTGCATTATAGGGAAAGATATTAGTCACATATTATTTGGTGATTTTTTGTCCTGTGACTGTGAGTTCTTAATGGTGAGAATAAAGTGACTTCTGATGGTGGCTTAGCAGAGAGCCAAATCCTAGAATGGCGCAACTAAAAGAGGCACTCTCTGTAAGGCCAGAGTTTCCCAGTTACCTTTTGGCTGAGTGGGCTTTGCAGAGTTAGAGTCCTGGTGCTTATCTCCCAGATATTCTGACTTCGTTGGCCTGGGATGGAGCCTGTGAATCTGTTCTTTTAAAAATATCATTGGTGATTGTGATGCCCATCTTAATTTTGAGAACTACTGCTTTAGATGACACAATGACCATTTTTCTGTTAATTTATGCAACAACCTCATTCAACTCTATGAAATGGTAAAAGTAAAGAATTCACTTAACAAACCTTAGGCAAAAGTTTAATAATGCTTGTGGTGAGCTAAATGTAACAATCAATAAAAAATATGAAATCTTGATGCCTGGGACCAAATGTTATTCACTCTAAGATGTGTTACTCAGCAGTTTGGATTACTTAGCTGAGCAGCTGTGGGCAGCCTAGTCAAGCTCTCCTGTACTGAGTTCCTCATTTGCCAAAGGGGTATAGTAACAGTCCATACTATAATTCACACAAAGCCCTGAGTCCAAGATGTTGCTTTATTAGTGCCTAGTGTTTAACACTTGTGATTTAAGCGTTTTTCCAACTGGGGATGTCTTTGGTGAGCCTGACTCCCTTTCTGACCCAGGTGTTTCTTACGCCTGTAGCATCTGTCTGTAGAGTAGCTGATGGGAATAAAGATTCTATTTGGTCCCCATACGTAGTCTTACCCATACATAGACTAGGATCTGTTTAACATCATTCTTGGACCAATTGAATTCACCAGTACAGCAGATGAGTAGTTGCAAAACTTGGCATTCAATCTTTAAGATGTTTTAAAATGTGCTTTATCACTAGTATAGACTTCAAATTATAAATTAAGAACAAAGTTCAGTTTTGTAGTCATAAGAAGTTTTTTAAAGTATCTGGGAAAACCAAATCCTTGTTTTATTTTTATTTTTTTTTTCAGTTTCACTGAACTTTTGATGGATTTCCTCAGGTTCTAATTTATATAAGGTTGTGCTTTATTTAACAGTTTTTAAAAGCCATGTGGGAGATACACTTTCTAATGACATTTAAAGGAATATATAAACTACTTAAAAGGGCTATTTTGTGCAAACTATACAGTTTAAAAGGAGGTCTGATTCTACAAGTAGATGTATTTGAGGCTTCCAAATTAAAAGATAAAGCATTCTCTTTCTGCATATTAATAAAATTTGAAGAAAATATAATATAGACATGCATTAGTTAAAGTGGATTCAAATCTTAGCCTTAACTATTTACTGGCTTCATGATTTCAGGCAACTTACTGAAGTTCTTCATTTCTTCATCTGTAAGAGGTCTAATAATGCTACCTAATTCATAGGGCTGTGGTGAGGATTAAATTATTGTGTTGAATTAAATATACATTGATTAGGACATACATACACATATAGGTTCAATATAAGTGTATATTGCTACATAAATCCTTTAAATGTTGATGATGACAGTGGTGATAGTAATGTTGACCACTAAATCGTCTAACAAAAAGGAAAACTTGAGTAAAAATACAGTTAAACATCTTAAATTTTTCTTTTTCTAAAACAATCTGAAATTTTTTTTAGTGCAAAACAGTTATTGGTCTTGGCCTCTGATTTTTTTTTTTTTAATTTATGTCAGAAAACCTGGATTTAAATCTTTGTGCTACCATTCACCAGAGTAGACAGGTAACCTGGTCTATTGAAACCTCTTCTTCATCTGCAAAAGAAAAATAAGACATTGTATCTCAAATGTTGGTGTGAAAACTAAATTCACTTCTTGTTGGGGGTTTCTGTCTCCATGTAGAATTGCACTCTTCAGTGGAAATACAATGTGAGCCAGGTGTTATTTAAACTTTTTCTAATAGCCACATTAAAAAATAAACAAGGAAAATTAATTTAAATAATTTATTTAACCCAATATGTCTACAATATTGTCATTTTAACATGTAATTAATATAAAAATTATTGAGATTACTTTTCATGTTAAGTCTTTGAAATCTAATGTGATTTCAACATGAACTAGCCACATCTGAAGTGCTGAGTAGTCACACACGACTGGTGGCCACTGTATTGGACAGTGCAGATCTCGAATATAGATAAGTATTCCTCATCAGTGTTCTTGGCCTTAAGCAATTGGCATAACCTTATACCCTTTGGTGTTTGAGTCTTACATCTCTTTCATCAGCAACCTAGCTTATATTCTTGCTTCTGGGTGGATAGGGTCCTTCCCTTAGCCTTTGGACTGGCCTGGATGAGAACTTGCTCTGGTCTTGTCATGTAACTCTCTATTTGGTCAAGGCTGATAGACAGCCAGGGATTGCTGAACCGTTGAATATGATAAACCTTGGAACTACTGGATCAGAGCTCCAGGTCAGGAACAGGCATGGTAAAATCTCTTCACTCTTATTTCTTATCTGTTCTTTTTGCTTCTTTCCCAGATTTCAGAGACTCATCTAGCATCCCTGGGAAAAGACCAGATACCAATAATCTTATAAAGGAATTCAGCTTCTCTGTCTTATTCTTAAATGTGGCTTAATGAAGCAGCTGTCTCTTCTAAATGATTATTTTGACTTTTGAAAAGACATTTAGAAACCCTTTTGGGGAGAAGAAATTTGAGGGGAAGAGGAGTTATTCAATCCTACATGATAACCCTAGGCTAGCTTTTTATAGCTAAGCTTTTTTAAAAGTTTGAAGATACTTTCACCTACATTTTGAGAGAATTGTAGTAAAGGCAGTGTTATCCTTATAGCCATGTGTAAAATGGTGAAAAGAGGTAGAGAGTATGGGATTCAGGTACATTTATTCAACAAAAATTTCTCAAATGTCACCACCTTAGAAAGTACTACCCTGATTCCCCTATCTAAAATAGCTGCCATCCCCCAGTACTGTCTCTCTCTCTCTCTCTCTCTCTCTCTCTCTCTCTCTCTCTCTCTCTCTCTCTCTTTTTTGGAAGGGGGAGATAAAAATATCACTTATTAACTACAATTATTTGTTTGCCCTCCTAAATGGAATATAAGCTCCTTAAGAATATGGACTTGGTTTTTGTTGACACTTGCATCCCCAGCTCCTGATGTAATGCCTTGCATTCAATAAATGCCTATTGAGTCAATGAATAAATAAGTGAAAGGAAATGATAAGATGTTGTTTTTTATATGTAAAATGTTTTTAAAATTAGATACCTGGTAGAGTTCATCCCTGACCATTGTTGCTTTGGCCAGTATATGTGATACATCTGACTTTTCAGACCTAATCTCAGTTGTAGAAACCCTAGTCGTTACTCTTGACTGATCATTTAGATTAAACTCTTGCTAGATAGTGTGGGTTATGAGGAAGGGGAAATAAGTAGCTTGGAATGCAGTTGCAAAGGGGGAGTAGGAGAGCCAAAGTACATATACCTCATGAAAATTTCCCATTAAACAAGGTAACAAAATGGAGGAGACTTGGGATAGGGAATTTGATTGAAATTTTATAGTTCAGGTGCTAGAACTATGTCTGAGATTTTGGAGCAGGACAGTTGGCATAATAGATAAATGAAGCTTTGGTAAAAAAAGAGGGAGGTTTATAGCCAAAGTGATTACTATTATTTGGAGGAAATGTTGGCTATATAGGCTTGTGACCAAAAATCCACAAAATTGTCTTTGTTTAGCATCTTCATTTAAAATTTTAACTATCTCTGTCAGTTTCTCAGTCATTCTTCCAATTTACCTCTCATGTCTTTGTATCAACTTGATACCATTATCCATACCCTGTGCTCCATAGAATTGTGGTATCTGTGAGCACAAACTCAGTGAACTCTGCAACGGCCTGCAGCTTCATCGTAACTCCCAATTTGTCCCAGGATTACCCTGCCAATAAAAGTATCCAAACATGTTGAAAACTCTCAAGTTGGCGGAACTATTTGTGTTGCATTTCAAATAAATTTTTAGCAAAAAAAGTAAATGCAGATTTAGTTTTTACTGTTATCTGTCCTACTTCTTTAAATAAGAAAAACCTATTTTGTAAAAATATGCCAGCTTTTTAAGGGTAATTGAGTAGAGTAGTATTTGGTTTGTGAACATATTTAAGAAAAACAATAAACAAAATAACAATAAGCAAAATAGTATATACTTTTTATTTATTGAAATAAAAGATTGCTGTTTTTATTTCAGTTGGGTATTATTACAGTGTTACAATTTTAAGGTTTTTTTATTTATCAATATTTTTTATTATGATATTGTGGGGTACAGTTAAGGGTTAGGTATACAAATACACGATGGAATACTACGCAGCCATAAAATTGTAAGGTTTTATGAAGATTGCTTTAATAATATTCTATCTGCAGTCAGTAATTTTCAGGTCTATTTTTAATTGAATTTAGTTTAACTTAAATGGGAGTTCATATGATGCATTTTAACCTGAAGTCTTCTTTCTTCCTAGTCTGTAAGACTTGTATTGTTCAGCACTTTGAAGATAGCAATGATTGTCCAAGGTGTGGCAACCAAGTACATGAGACAAATCCGTTAGAAATGTTGAGGTAAGGATATGAATGATATGGTTCATCTACTTTAAATAAATGAATAAGCTCTTAATTTTTAGTATATATTATATTTCTTGGTGTTTTGACTCAGTTACTATAGGTCTTACTAATTTTATGATTTTCATTTTAAAGCATTTTATTTTATTTAAAGGTATTAAGGAGGGCTAAAAAATAAGGTTGTACATTCAAATATTTAAGAAATACATTTTCACATTAAAATTATAACTTTATTTTTGGCTGTAAGAGTGACTTTAGTTGCTGGTATTTTCAGTATTTTTTTTTAAGTCAGAATCTACTCTGTTGTCCAGGCTGGAGTGCAGTGGCACAGTCACGGCTCACTGCAGTCCTGACCTCCTGTTTTCAGTATTTTAATGTTCCTTACATTCAGTTGGGCTACATGGACTAATCTTAGTACTACTAATTTTTTTAATTTCCTGTGTATTCAAAAAAGTATATAAACATTGATATAAAGCTTAAGAATGTTTTTTTAAAAAATACTTTTCTTAGAGACAGGGTTTCACCGTCACCTAGGCTGAAGTGCAGTGGCGCTGTCGTGGCTCTCTGCAGCCTCCAATTTCTGGGCTCAACCGATCCTCCCAGTGAGCCTCCCTAGTAGCTGGGACTACAAAATACACTACCATGTGTAACTATGTTTTTTTTTTTTTTTTGTAAATATGGAGTCTTGCTATGTTGCCCAGGCTAGTCTCAAACTCTTGGTCTTAAGCAATCCTCCCATCTCAGCTTCCCAAAGTGCTGGGATTATAGGCATACACCACCGTGCCCGGCCAAATTTTTTTTAGAAGACTACCATTTACTTACCATTCAACTTAAGCAGTATGATCATACATTTTTAAAGCTAGTAGTCTATAAGCCGGAAGCAGTGGCTCAGACTGTAATCCTAGCACTTTGGGAGGCTGAGGCGAGAGGATTGCCTGAGCCCAGGGGTTTGAAGACCAGCCTGGACAACTTGGTGAGACCTTGTTTCTACAATAAATTACAAAAACTAGCCGGGTGTGGTGGCATGTGCCTGTAGTTTCAGCTACTTGGAAGGCTGAAGCAGAAGGATAGCCAGAGCCCAGCAGGTCAAGGCTGCAGTGGCCGTGAGCATGCCACTGCACTCCAGCCTGGGCAACAAGAGTGTGACTCCAACTGAAAAAAAAAAAAAGTAGTCTATAGATTCTAATCCAAACTCTTTTATTCCCAATTTGGAAACTGAAATTTATAGAAGTGATATGACTTTACCTAAAGTTTCACAGCATACCAAACATCGCTTCCCAGCTGCAGGCCAGCTGTCCTCACCACTAGACCCATTTTCTTCTCACTTTTCCTGCCATAGCTGTAACAGACTACCTGTGTGATCTTAAGGACGATCACATCTAAAAATAGAGCTAGATATTCTTTGTAACCTTTTGTAACTCACTTATCTGTGTGATGTTTCCCGTCATTCTATAAATCTGATTTGCAAGTTTCACATTTCAGATTTTTTGTTTTCAATTTTAGTGCCTTTGGTGGGAGTGATTTATCTACAAATAGATGTCTATCCCAATAGTTTTCAAAGTTTGGTCCTCAAACAATTAATATCCTTTTAGAAATGACAGTTCTCGGGTCCCACCCCCAGACCTGCTGAATCAGAAACTCTGGGATCAGAGCTCACTTAGTTTAGTAAGCCCTCCAGGTGTTTCTAATATGTATCAGCATTAGAGAACCTCTGGTAAACTCTGGTCTGTAGTTCTGAGCAAGGCTTCTGTTAGCTGGAGTTATATCAGTGCTTTACTTAACCAGGGGTGATTCCCCCTCCCAGGATACATTTACCAATACCTGGAGACATTTTTGATTGTCAGGTCTGGGTGGGTGTTCCTGGCGTCTAGTGGGTTGGGGTGAGGGGTGCTGCTAAGCCTCCTAAAATGCACGGGAAATGCCCCACACAACAAAACTTACCTAGCTCAAACTGTCGATAGTACTGAGGTAAGGAAGCTCTGACTTACATAAATCAGAGAACAAAGCAAACGTTTTCTCTCAAATAATTTTTTTCCTTAGTGGTTTTAACTAAAACTGTAGCAAGCAGTTAATAATTATCACCTAATCCATTCTTAAAGTACTACAACATAAAGCAGTTTATCGTAATCTTTTGGTTCTGATCATTAGATACCTGAAGGAATCCAGCCACTGTTTAATCAAATCTAATTCCTTGGCTAACGTATGATGTCATATTTTTAAACTTTGTATTTGGAAATAATTTCAAAGAATCCCCAAAATAACACTTTTATTCTGTTTACCCAGATTAGCCTATTGTCAACATTTTATCCCATTTGCTTTGTCATGTGCATGCATGCATTGCATGCTGTCTATTTTTTCTCAACCATTTGAGGGTAAGTTACGTATATCATGGCCCTTACTCTTAAATACTTTTGTATTTCATGAGAATAAGGTAGGTAGGGGCTAGGGATACTGCTAAGCCTCCTACAATGGTTATCATGCATAACCACAGTATGATTGCATTGATATGATACTTTATCTTACATATTGTAGTTTTGTCAATTTATCTAATGATAGCCTTTATATATTTTTGTCTCCTGAAATTCCACTAAAATTACTATAAAAGGAGTTTTTAAGACATAAACTCACAGAGATAATAAGAACAAGAAATTCTATAATTTTGGCATCTAGGATAGCTCCTGGAGCATAAAAGCTTCTCAGTAAACACTTGTTGAAAGGATGAAAAGAAATGGTAGCAGAAGAGATGTAGCTGAAATGGAAAGCTAGAAAGCAGATTGCTGGTGGTGATGGCTGAGCAGACCTTAGAGGCCTGAGTAGACAGGAGACTAGGAGGTAGCCGGGTGGGGCAGACCTTGACCAAAGTTTCCCGTAGTAGGCTTCCTTTTATTGGTCAGGCTAGGTCACATGTCAACCTAGGTAAAGGGGTGTGATAGGATGAGATGCCCTAAGAAATCATGAGTTGTCCCTGAGGCTGACCATGTTGCTGCCAGAACATAATCAGATTTGGTAGCAAGAAATAGGGGGATCTAGCCTGCTTCACTGGGTAGCAATGCCTGCTACACTTGTAGAACCAAAAGTACCTCCTATGTGCTTTTTCTCCGTAGGTTATTGGAGGATGTTTTGGAGCATAAACCAGGAAAGAGGGGAGTCTAACATAGGAGAGAGGCAAAGGAATATGACAGTGTGTAGCAGGCCTGGAAGACAAGCAGTCTGTATCTGTACTGTTCGAAATGGCAGCCATGAGCCGCATGTGGCCATTAAGCACTCGTGATTTGCTTGTACACCCGAGGCGTGGAATTTCTAATTTAACTTAATTTCAGTTAAAACCTGAAGCAGTGCAAATATTTTCCCATTAAATAGAACTTTATTGTTAAATAGATAAACATTACTAAATGTATTATTTAATATATTTTAATGTGTAACAAAACATTATTAAAATTAGTTTTACACAAAACATGTAAAATACTTCTGTGAATGTGCCTACTAGAATATTGTACATTACATATTCGACCCACATTATATTTCTATTGGGCATCACAGCTGTAGATGGTAGGAAGATGGAGAATTCCATGAGGGAATGATTCATCCAAAAATATTTACTGGATGCCTGCTATGTCCAGCACCTTTCTAGGCACTCAAGGTCCATTAGTAGATGAAACAGATAAAGATCTTTGCCCTTGTAAAGTTAATATTTTTGTAGGGAGAGACACAAGAAACTATATAAGAAGTAGCTTACATAGTATGTTAGAACATGAAAAATGCAAAAGAGAAGAAAGAAAAGTCTTGCAGGGTGTAGGGGAGACAGACTGCCGTTTTGAATAAGATGGCGAGGATAGGCCTCAGTGAGGTGAATCTGAGCAAAGACTTGGAGGCTGAGGGAGTTTGCCATGGATAGGTCTGAAGATAGCACACCTGTTCCATGTAAAGGGAGCACCAGTGCGGAGGGCCCAAGGCAGGAGTGCACCATCAACTTGCCAAAAGGGAATGATGATTCATCAGGGAGACTAGGGTGGCCGAGGGTGGTGAGGGAGGGAGAGAAATGTGGGTGATGAGGGCAAAGAGATAATGCGTCCAGGGTGTGAAGTGCCGTGTAGGTCACTGTCAACGTCTTACGTGCTATTCTGAATGAAGTGGGGAGCCGCTGTCAAATTTTGGCTGGAGAATTGACATGTTCTGACCGACTTCATCTTAAAGGAACCGCTTGAGAGTGTTAAGAATATAGCACATATTCTTATATATTCATATATTCTCTGCATATGCCATGTCAAGAATAGAAGCAGGGAGACCAGTTAGAAGGTAATTGCAGTGGTCCTGGAAAGAGTTGTTAGCTGTAGAGGGGACAAGAAGTGGTCGTATTCTGAACATACGCCAAATGCAGATCCAGCAAGATTTGCTGATGAGTTTGGATAAAAACTGTGAGATAAAGAAGAAAGTAGATCATAACTGTTAGATTTCTAACCTGAGCAATTAGAAGAATGGCGCTGTCGTTAACTGAGATAGGAAGACTTTGGATTGAGCAACTTTGGGATGTGTTGAATTATCAGTCATTTCAGAGAAGAGAGAAAGTAGGCAGATGGATACATGAGTCTGGGACTCAAAGGAAGAGGTCTGGGCTGGGGATAAATATTTGGTGGTCTTCAGCATATGGAAGATATTTCAAGCCCTAAGGCAGGATGAGCTCACTTAAGGGAGAGAGTACAGAGAGGCGATAGTAGTAGCAGACCAGGGATTGAGTCCTGGAGTGCTCCAGCATTAAGTGTTCAGGGAGAAGAGGAGGAACCAGCAAGGGAAGCTGAGAAGGCACAACCAGGGAGGTAGAAGAAAATCCAGGAGTATGTGGAACTCTAAAGGTCAAGTGAAGAAAGTACGTATGTCAAAGAAAACAGCGTGGTCATCTTGGATTAGCAACATGGAGGCCATCAACCTTGACAAGAGTACCTTCTTTAAAGCTGTGAGGCAAAAACCTGATTGGATTGTTCTAAGAAAGGGTGGAAAAAGGATTAGCAACAGTGACTATAGACAATGCTTTCAGGGATTTTTGCTACAAATGAGAACAAAGAAATAGGGGAGGGGGAGTTGTCAAAAGTACAGTCAAGAAGGTTCATTGTTTTGTTTTGATTTGGGAGAAATAATGGCATGTTTGAAAGGAAGCAATCCAGTAGAGGGCAAAAAGTGAATGAAGGCACAAAAGTGGATGAGATTCCAAGGAAGAGAGCCCGTAGAAAAGGTCAAAGAGTACAGAGTACAGAGCAATGGAGAATACTCAGATTTGGAAGTAGTTGGAAAAAGAAAATACTTAATTAGGGACAAAGAAAGGACAGAAAAAAAGAAAACCAGGAAAGGAAATTTTCAGAGAGACAGTCTAGGACAACACTGTCACACTGCTGCTGAATAATATAGGAGAAACAGAAAAAATTTTTAAAGCTTTTAAAGTTTTAAACTTTAATTTGGAAAAAATGTAAACCTATTCGATATGGAAGTTATGAATGGTCTTAAGAGTTCAATAGAATAAAAGAAGCAACGCATAGTATATGACAGAAATAATGTAGATTATGCTTTCAAATTTTTTCTAATTAGAAGAAAAAATTGAGAAACAGAATAATGGCTTGAAAAGACAATGAGTCAAGTTAAACAAAGGTTTTTGGTTTTTCTAGATGTGAGAGAACTATACATTTATGTTTGTAGTCCCAGGAGAGTCATGCTGTTGAACAGGATGAAAGCAATTGAGCCAGAAGAGGGAGCTATGGGGGCAAGAGAATAGGATCCAAGAGATGAAAGCCATGAAAAGGAGGAATTAGATAGCAGAAAAGAAAATAAGGGGGGAAAAACGCGAGACAAAAGAAAAGAGAAAAAAAATGTCAAGACAACTAAATGGTCTTTGGAAGAATGGAAGTTTTTTTCAATGTAGGAAAGAGCTGAGTCATGGTAGGGATTTCGAGAGTAGGTGTATCAACTATTGTATCAGTGGGCAGCAGACCATTCCTAAGTTACTTTTTGAAGCAATGGCTTGGTGGTTTTTTTGGTCTTGGCTGGGCTTATGCAGCTGCAGTTAACTGTGCATCAGGTAGTCTTCTCTGCTGATCTTGACTGGGTTCTGTCACCTGTTGGAGGGTAGGATGTCTATGAATTAGCTTAAGGTGGCCTCAGCAGGGCAACTTGGTGCTCTTCCATGTGATGTCTCATCCTCCAGCCTTGTCCTCTTGGTAGCAGGATTGCAATAGAGAGAGTGAGAATGCACAAAGAATGTGATGCCCCTGAGGCTTAGGCTTAGAACTATGCACAGGGTCATTTATGCCACAGTGTGTTGGCCTCAGTAAGTTTCAAGGCTAACCCAAATTCTCAGCGTGGGGAAACAGACTGCACCCCTTAGAGAAGGGAGGAATTTCAAGTCATGCTCAAAGCTGTAGCTATAGAGAAAGCTGGGGACAGGGACCATTTTGTAATCAGCCTACCACCAGGGACGGCTGGAAATAGTGTGCTCCTGGGCAGAGGAGTTTGTAGTGGATGTGCTAAAATTGTGTGTGCTCCGTATTTTGTAATATCTATAAGATATGTATCTCAAGCTATTTGCATATTGGATTTTGCCGTCTTCATTGTTAGTGTATTCTTTTCCCCCTCTTTCAAAGGTTGGATAATACGTTAGAGGAAATTATATTTAAGCTGGTCCCTGGACTACGAGAACGTAAGTTGCTCTTCAGGTTCTTGCAGACTTTGTGTTTTATGGAATCAACATTTCTGTTTGAGATTTCATGATTGTTCCTATGGTTTTTATGTCTTTTTTTTTCTTTTCTTTTAAATTAGAGGAACTTGAGCGTGAATCTGAATTTTGGAAGAAAAATGAGCCTCAAGAAAATGGACAAGGTGACTTTTTCTTATATCTTACAGTATCTTTCAAATTGATCAGTTTTTCGTAGATTTGGTAAATAAGATCTCTCTTCAAGCTCACAGTTTTTCTGCGCAAGATTGGTATATCTCTCTGCTTACATTATGAACCATTTCTTTTCATGAGATTTTATATAAATGTATGTATCTCTGGAGTCACTCCAGTTGAAGGTCATTGGAAATAGAAATTGGACTTTGGGAAGAGAAAAAGGGAGATGAAAGAGAAAATTGGCTAGAAGCTGACATGAGAAATAGCCGTAACTGGTAACTAAGCAGTGAGGGGATTTTTGTTTTATCTATTTTGTATGTTTGTGTTAACAGGAAAGGGAACTGAGAGGAGGCTGAGAGCCAGATCAGGGGATTTTGCTATGCTTTGAACTCTGGAACGAAGCTGTTATAGGTATAGCTCAAATGGTACAAACCTAAATGTCCTGGAGATTTAGAAAATATTTCTGAGTGCTTATGGAAATTTTTCCTATCACCTATGCTGTGTCTAGATATATCCCCTGGGTCTTTGGAGATGCAGCAATCAGTAATTTAAAATATATGTATATTTATTTATTTTGAGACTGGGTCTTGCTCTATCACCTGGGCTGGAGTGCAATAGTGCTCACTTCAGCCTCAAACTCCTGGGCTCAAGTGATCCTCTTGCCTCAACCTTCCAAGTAACTGGGACTACAGACACATGCCACCATGCAGAGCTGTTTTTGGGGGGTTTTTTGTTTGTTTTGTTTTGTTTTTGTGGAGACAGGTTCTTGCATTTTTGCCCAGGCTGGTCTTGAACCCCTGGGCTCAAGCAATTCTCATGCCTCAGCCTTGCTGGGATTACAGGTGTAAGCCACCAGACCTGGCCAGTGATATTTAATAATAATTTCAGCAAAGTGGCAAGCATTACTGAACAGAGCAAGGGCTTAGTATTTATATTATCCACACAAAAGGATATCAGAAATTACAAGGAAATAGTATCTTTTTCATTGTTTTTTAGATATGGAATTAATTCAAGATATTCCAAATGCCATAGAAGTTTTTCAAGAATGTGCATGTGTCCTTCTAGGCATACTTGTGCACTCAGTCTCCTAACCTTGGCTTTCCCATAAGAGCATAGGATTGTCAAATATGTGCATGATTAAAGTGGATGAGAAGATGCCATCTCTCTTTATTTTTCTGGAAAATGGAGATCATGGTTTTACTAGTTCAACTTAATTGTGCAAGGCTGTTTTTCTAGAGCAGGGGAGGTTTGAGAGTAGTTTTGTTGACGGGAATTAGGTAGCAAGAGACTAATGTTTTATCTATAGCAAAAAGAAAAAAAAATGGGCAAAGAAGCTAAACCTGACCAAAAAGATGACTTAACAAAGACTTTTTTAAAAACCCAAATGTTCATTACAGTTAGACAATTACAAGCAAATATAGTAGTGCTATAATAAAAATTATATAGTATAAAGTTAGTTAAATATTTCACTTTTGACTACCTGTCCAAGAGGTCAGGAGCCCAAGACATTGTCATCAGAAGTTGTGTGCTAGATGTATTCTGCGACTCTATATATCATAGATTAATTTATGAGGGGCTGTGGCCTATTTTGTAAACTTTATCTCCTTTTTCCCACTGTCTCACTTCTTAAAGTATTTATATTTGGTCTTTAGTTTGGGTGGAGAATTTGGATCTTGAAGCTGGGATTTGGGTTCAGAGAGAAAGACAGAGAAGGAGGGAGAGAGGGAGGAAAGGAAGGAAGGAAGGATTTGGAAGTATGTTTATGTCCTGTTTGCTTTCTCATCAATGATTGTAATCACTCTGTGACCGCATCCTGAATCTTTCATTTGGATGTCCCAAATTAACATAGCCTAGAAATCTTAGGCTATGTTAATAAGTCTCCAATGGTTTTTAAAAAATATTTTCATTGTTGAATTAGTTGGAGCTTTTAAAGATATTAAAATTTTATTATTCTTTAAAAAACTGTTAGGAAGTGCTTTTTAAAGTTGTTTTTGTGTTGATCAATGTATTGTTGCTTTAAAATCAGCTTTGAGTTATAGCTAACTTAGTTTTGTTTAAATTATACAGATGATACTTCAAAAGTTGACAAACCTAAAGTAGATGAAGAAGGTGATGAAAATCAAGATGACAAGGACTATCACAGAAGTGACCCACAAATTGCTATATGTCTAGATTGTTTACGAAATAATGGACAATCGGGGGACAATGTAGTAAAGGTGAGTGGACAAACACAGTTAAATTTCTATGATCATTTCATAGTAAAACCCTTGATAATTTGTTGACACATTTTCTAATGTCTCAGAGTGTTTGCTTTCAAGCTTTTTTATTACATAATCAAATACAATGCCATTCTTTGACATTCCTGTGCTTGCGGATGGTCCAGCAATTGCTTACTCCACCCACCTGTTTTTTCGACTTCCATGACTGAAGTGCCTTGGGCCAATGCCACCACCTAGTGGCTAATATGGAGAATCACAACTTTCTCTCCGCCTCCTTTTATACCTTCGTTGGGAGTTCATATGCATGATTTCCCTGCTTTTTTCCCAACTTAGTGATAACCAACTTAGACTCAGAGAATTTCATGTCAGGCAGTGACTCTAATCCTTTTATTTATTATCTTCTCATTTTGTCCTTTATTTCTCGAATTTTTATTGGTAACTCAACAAGCTTTCCATATCATGGCTAATGTATTTTATGAATAATATAATCAAGTAGTTTTGAAGTAAAATTGGATGTTGTAAAGTGCTCCTAAACTTTTAAATCTCCGGAGGCTCTCTGTTATTTCCTATGTAATCTCCATTCCTAATGCTGTTTCCCTGTGTATCTGCAATTGAACCTCTTTTAAAGGATCTTTATAGAAATTTTAAAACACCCTACTTACTCTTATTGATTTTCTTTGGTCTTTAAGTGGTGTTACTTATGTAATGTTTTCTACTTTTTTATTGCAAGCAACTTGCATTTTCATTATAAATATTCACTATTTCCACTTTTAAATAGACTTTTTTGTTTCTTTATCCTAGCAAATGTCAGCCACTGAGATATAATTTTTCTCTTTTTATTCTATGTTTTGTTCAAATGCCTATACTTATTGGCTCTAATTTTCTTTTACTTCCTCTCTGTAAATCTGTAGGCTGGTAGGTTGAATTTTTTACTGATAGGAAATGAAAAATAATTTTCAACTCAGATTAAGTTTTCCCAGCAACTTGCAATAAAGAGCATATATGAGCATAGTAAAGCAATGAATGTTTATCCACTATGTGGATTTAGGCAGTAAAAAATCCTTCACTCAGGGAACTTGGTTCGATCTTATACATACAGGCAGTGAGAAGACAAAATAATTGACTTAATTAAGGGGGATTGGGACAAGGTATGGAATGAGGTACAGTCATCTTTAGGAAAATAACCACTATACCTCTCTATCCTTGCAGTCTTTTCTGTTGTTTTTTATGGTCTGGTGCAGCACCTTTTCTTTTTTTGTGTGTTTCTCTCTTTGCCAGTCGTGTCTATGATCCCTTTTTTGGACACTTTCTTATAGAGAGTGTGATCCTCCTTTAACTCATCCTTTAACATGAGTATTTCAGTGAAAGTTAAGTCATTGGAAAGGCTGAATATCTTCTAAGTAAGTGTGGAGTCTACTCTGCATGATTTTTAATATGAAAGTATAAAACATTGAATTTTGTGAATATCCTTTTTGACATCTTTGACACTTTGCTGTTTCAGTTGACCTTTTATCCATTCACGCTTTCTTTTATAGACTTTCCTTCATCTTTGTGCCTTCATTCTTAGCTTACAGATGATTTTCACTATGCTACCCTGGCTCATGCCTTTTCTCCCAGACCATCTTTCTCTGTCTCCACTGACTCTGTGCCTTGCCTCCTATTTGATATATGTGAGTATGTCCTGATACTTTATTTTAGAAAGTCTTTTCCATTTTTTTTGTGACTTCACCTATGCAGGGGACTTTTAAATCTTCATTTCCAACCCTGCCATCTTTCCCAAGTCAAAGTATTATATCTCTAACTTTTTAAATACAGCAATTGAGAGTTTCGCTAACACCTGAAACTTAACATATCTAAAGACAAATTCATTATATGTCCACCTCACTTTACTCCAACCGTGCAGTTTTGGTTATGACTACTATCTTTCACACAAGTTGAGAACCTTGGAGTCATCTTTGACCTTTTACTCTTTTCTTTCAACATGTCACTAAGTCCTGCAAAATTTCCCCCAGTTTAGTGCTGTACTCCCTTATACCTAGATTTTTTAAGTGGTTTCTTGGATGTTTTCTGTGTCTTTAATTTCTCTTTTTATCTAGGATTAGGGCCACTTACCTGAGTTTGTGTAAGGTAGAGGGTGAGGGCCAAGGTCATGACCAACTTCAGGGTCAGATGGGAAATATTTTAGGCTATATAGGCCAATGGTTTCTGTTGCAACTTACTCACTGCGGCACTAAAGCAGCCCAAACAGTATTGAGTGAGTGGGCATATCTGTCTTCCAATAAAATTTCACTCACAGAAATTGTTGGCCAGCAAGATTTGGCCTGACAGCGTAGCCATAGTTTCCACCTCTTGGCCTATAGAATTAATTCATAACTCCTTACAGTAGCTTCTGGGGCCCTTTGCTAAGAAGCCCCTCTCTTGATAAGTTTATCTCCCATTAAATCCATCAGTGAACCTTTCTTTCAAAACAAACGATTGTTGCTTATGTATGAGTTTATATTTTTATGTATGTGTGTGTTGGAAACCATGTATCTGACAAAGGATTTGTATCCAGAGTATATAAAGGCCTGTATTATGAATATTTAAAGGCCGCTAAAACTTTGAACAATCCTTCCTTTTAGGTTTGTTCTTCCCTCTTCTCATCTCCATCCTAGTCTGTCAAGACTTAAACAGAGATTCCTAGTCTTTGTGTTGCTGTTTCCACCTTAGCGAATCCCTTCTCTGAAATTCTGTGGTATTTACACCTGTCATTCATTTAGGGCTTAGTTTGTTGTCTATTAAGAGTGCTCCCAAGGGTGCTAGGCACTGATGTTATCTTGTGTCTTTTTTGACGTGTGTGTTGTCCTTGAAAGTGGATTGTAAACCTCTTAGTGGCAGAGACACAATGTCTGTATTGCTTTATAGCCTTCTCAACCATCTCATTCCTATGCAGTGGAGTGTGATTCTCGAATGTGGTGGTGAAGTAGTTGTGTGTATAGTTTATACAAAATACCTACTGCTTTTGTAATATAAAAGTCAAAGTCAAGAGCAGGTTGTCAATAAAAGTAGAGTTAAGTATCTTTGAAATTCTCTGTAAAAGCAATGAAAAAACAGGCAAAAAAATTAGGATCAACTTTTTTAGAGCCCTTGTATTTAACCAAAGGCTTGCAGATTCCTATGGAGCATTAAATCAAGAAAATGAATAACTCAGTAAAAAGAATGAGTTTTGTTACATTTTAACTTGCCTCAGTCCCATCCCTCACTCTCCAGCTCTGCAATAGCCTTGAAAAATAATAGCCTGCTTTCCCATTGCAGCCTCTCAGGCACCAAAGGGGCAAAACAGAGATGGAGCTCTTTCAAAGCCTCATTACCAAAGAATTGTCAAGATGTGACCTGTCTAGTTGTTCCCTGGGAAACCTCACTGCCAAGGTTGTCTGTTGTCAAAAACAACTACAGGCAAATCTTTTAACTTCATGGCTGCCTGAGATGTAGATGATATTTGGGTAAACAATAGACTAACCAAAAAGCTTTAAAGGAAAAGCTGGATAATGAGATTTCTGTAGGAACTTTGTAAAGTTCTGACATACTCGGAATCTAGAGAGCAAAGTGCATACATAGAGTGCACATGTTCAGGGAAGATGTAGGAGAGCCCTAAACTCTTATCTCTGGCTGACCTTGCATATCTGCACAAGCAGGAAGTGAAGACCAAGGCAGAGTCATCAACTGCCTGGCTGAGTGTTGGAGGTTGCCCTAAAACACACACACAGTCCCTCAGCAAAGACTGGGAGACTTATAGGCTCCAGGTGTGTAAAGAAATTTCTGTTCAATCATTAGCAGACTTCTAGGCAGACACTTCTGTGGCCACATATAGTAAAGACTGTAGACTTCACAGAATTTGTTTAGGAAAGTCATTAAACAGCAAGAAGAAGCAATAGTAACAAATAATCACAACAGCAAATCTCAGGGGCAGGTAGGAATCTGATTTCCAGTGTTGTTACATTATATTATTTAAATTGTCTGGTTTTCAACCACAACAAAATTATGAGACATGCAAATACAGTTGTCCCTCAGTATATGTGGGGATTAGTTCCAGAACCCTCTGCAGATACCAAAATTCACGAATGCTCAAGTTTCTTATATAAAATGGTGTAGTGTTTGCATATAACCTACACTTGTTCTCCTGTATGGTTTTAATCATCTTTAAATTACTTATAATACCTAACACAAAGTAAAATGTTATGAAAATAGCTATACTGTTTTGTTTTTCTATGTGTATTATTTTTCTTGTATTGTTATTTTTATTGTTTTTTTTTTAATATTTTTGATCTGTGGTTGGTTGAATCTACAAATGCAGAACCATGGATACAGAGATCCTGTGGCCCACGAAAAGACGCAGTTAATAGACAGTATCCCTGAGGAAGCCCAGACGTTGCTCTTGTCAGACATAAATTTTAAATCATCTATTTAAACATGTACAAAGAACTAAAGCCATGTCTGAGCACCCAACTGAAAGTGCAAGAATGATCTTACCAAATATAGAATATTAATAAAAAGATAGAAATAATTTTAAAGTATTATGAAGTTGAAATTACAATATCCTTAATAAGATTGTAGTTGATTTCTCACCAGTAGCTGTGGAGGCTAGAAGGTCTAGGACAACATGTGCAGAGTATTGAGAAAAAGAAAAACAATCCGTCAACTAATAATTCTGTATTCATCAAAAATCTAAAACCTTCCAAAAGGAAGACAAAATTGAGATGTTCCCATGACCTTGTATTTGGCAGTAAATTATTGGAAATGACATTTTCATCATTCCAAAAAGAAAACCCAAATCCAAAAGTGTCATTTTGTTGCACAAGCAACAGAAGAAAAAATAGAATAAATAAATAAATAAATTGGACTTCATCGACATTAAAAACTTTTGTGTATCAAAGGACACTATTAAGAGAGTAAAGAACATCTATAAAATAGGAAGAAATATTTGTAATTCACATGCCTGATAAGCCTTTAGTATCCACATAGATAAAGAATGTTTACAGGACAACAACAAAAGTACAACCCAAAAATAAACTAAGGATTTGAATAGATATTTCTCCAAAGAAGATATAAAAATGGCCAATAAGCACATGAAAATGTGCTAACATCGCTAAGCATGAGGATTATGCAAGTCAAAACCACAGTGATATACCATTTTACACCTACTAGGGTGACTCTAATTTTTTTTTACAGAAAAGGAAAACAATAAATGTTGGGGGGGAGAATGTGGAGAAATTGAACCCTCGTTCATCGCTGGCTACAGCCACTGTAGAAAACAGTTCAGCGGTTCTTCAAAAAGTTAAGCAGCAAGGGATTCTATGACCCAGGAATTCCACTCCTAAGTATATGGTCACATACAGGAGTCCCCACCTGTCTGTGTGGGAGATGTGTCAAGACCCCAGGGGATATCTGCCACTCGGATAGCACTGAACCCTTTCTATATCATTTTTTCAGTCTGATAACCAAGATGACTAAGTGACTAGTAGGCAGGTAACCTGATACAGTGGGGATATGCTGGACAAAAGGAAGATTCAGGTCCCAGGCAGGATAGAGCAGGATGGTGCAAGATTTGATCCTGTTACTCAGGACAATCATGCAGTTTATGGCATATGAATTATTTTGAGAATTTTTCATTTTATATTTTTGGAAAGCAAAATATTGACTGGGTAACTGAAGCCACAGAAAGTGAAATCATGGATAAGGTGGAACTACTCTATAAAAGAATTGAAAACATATGTTCACACAAAATCTTATATATGTATATTTACAACTACATTATTCATAATAACCAAAAAGCATAAAACAACCCAAATATCCATCAGCTGATGAATAGATTAAAAAATGTGATATATCTACCTATTAGACTATTGTCCAGTCATAAACTGGAATGAAGTATGTACATATGCTACCTATACAGCATGGATGAACCTTGAACACTTTATGCTAAGTGAAAGAAACCAGATGCAAAAGACCATATATTGTATGATTCCATTTAAATGAAATGTCCATACTAGGATAGAGAAAGTAGATGAGCATTTGTCAGGGGTTGTGGGGAGGGAAGGATAGGAAGTGACTACTGTTGGATTTGGGGTTTCTTTTTGCGATGGTAAAAATGCTTTGGAATTAGATAATGGTAGTAGTTGCACAACTTTGTGAGTATTATAAAAACTACTGAATTGTGCACTTTAAATGATGACTTTTATGGTATTTGAACTGTATTTCAATTTAAAAAAATAAAATGAAGCTTGACAATTGCTTTGGCTGGCAGAGATACTAGTCATAATGTTCTCAAGGTGACAGAAGTTTAAGCTTTGCAAGGGGGTTGGGTTTAAAAAGCAAAAACCAAAAACTCGAGAGTTGTTATCATAAAGGCTAGAACCTGTTGGACTGTGTCCTAGGAAAACTGGAAGCTCCCCTGGCTTGCTGCAGTAAGGACCACTACCACCCGACTTCAAAAACAAAGTTATAAAGGATTAAAAAATAAAAGGCCTCCAATGTAACCAACTTAGAAGCAGAAAGGTTCCTTATTTGAATTGTTCCTTTTCTGGCCTGAGTTGGAGGGAACAGGGCAGAAAGCTAAGGGTATTGTGCTAGGGAAAGGGGGAAGGGTAATATCTTGAAAGACGTATGTGCTTTTTCCTTTTCTATGTAATTCTTCAAATATCCAGATGTTCCTAAAGTGTTGATCCCATCAGGGCAGCCGGGCAGGGCCAGGCTAGACATCTGCTGCTTGGTAGCAGTCTCCTTTTAACCCCCGGTGTGTAGTACGAATGTTTCCATGTTCATGTGTGTTGTAAAATGAAAATGGCAGGAAAGAAACACTACTCTCAGCAGCATCTCTCTAAGGTTCTCCTCCAATCCGCTTCACCTTGTGCTGAGCACTCTTCATCGTCATTGCCCCTCTTAAAACGTGTCCGTTACTTTTCAGAAATCTGTACGGCAATTCCAGGTATCCTTAGCTGGGAAACAGAGCAAGGTTAATTTGATCAAAAAAAAAAGTGTTTCTGGGGCGAGAAGATATTTCTTCATTATATTTTTATTTTCTGAGTACTTACAAATTAACTATTAAATAATTCAGAATGGATTTTTGTTAGATTGATGTCAAACTTTATTGAATTGTAAATACCAGAAACAAACTTTTGCCTTCTTTTAAAAATGTTCTGTAACTCTTCTGACATCTCTATAATTGTTAATAATTTTTGTAAGATTATGAGTAGTGATGCTAATGTCATTTCTGGAGGTTCTTCTGAGATTTCTCTGCAAATAAAAAATACACTTAAAGGTCTTCCAGTAGAATTTCCCTTATCCAAAGCGCTTAGTGTTTCAGATTTGGAATATCTGTATTCTACATGCTTATCAATTGAGCATTCCAAATCCAAATTCTCCAGTGAGCATTTCCTTTGAGTGTCATGTTGGCACTCGGAAAGTTTTGAATTTAGGATGCTCAACCTGTACCCTCACATTCTTCTCCAGCTTTCCTGGTGCTTATAAAATGTGCTAATTATTCTTTATAAACTGTTTGGAGCAAGAAGATAATAGACAGGAAACCGTGGGGTGTTTGAGATAATGTGAGCAGGTAACAGAGAGAAGATGGACTTGCACTTGGACTTTATCTCTTATTTTTCTTGCTACTTAGAATATCAGTCTTCCTACTGGAAGTATGCTTTGCTTTGGATATAACTCTTAACTTCTGTACTCTTTATTATTATTATTATTATTTATTTTTGAGTCTGTGTCTCAGTCTGTCACCCAGGCTGTAGTGCAGTGGCACTATCACAACTCACCACAACCTCAACCTGTCTGGGCTCAGGTGATCTTTTCACCTAAGCCTCTTGAGTAACTGGGACTACAGACACACACCATCACGCCTAGCAAATTTTATTTTTATTTTTACTTTTTTTAGAAATGAGGTCTCACTCTGTTGCCTAGACTGGTCTTGACCTTCCTGGCTCAAGTAATCCTCTTGCCTCGGCCTCCCAAAGTGCTGAGATTACAGGCATGAGCTTCCTTTTTCTGTCCAGCCTTCTGATTTCTTTTAATGGATACTTTGCCATCTGAATTGTGACTTAGTATCATTTGTGAATTTTTTATGTTGGTCTTTGCCTGGAAATATATTTTGCTAGGAATACATTTGCTAGGAAGTGAACATTGATGGAGTTCTTTTGACTGAGTGAATTTAAGAACACTTAGATGTTGTTTCAGATGCTGACCTAGTTTCCCATACATATAAATAGGAGTAATCGCTGTAAGAGATTGTATTGTTTTTGTTTTAGTATTCTGATAACTTTTAAGATTGTGGAATATAATTTTGTCTCACAAATTGGTTCTGTTTATTATGTCTATAACCTTTCTTGCCTTGTTTTCATTTTGGGTGTTCATTCTGGATTGGTTAGTCGTTTTCAGGCTTACAGAGTAAATTAGTACTGTTCTTCCAAGTTACAAATGAGACATGTCAAGGCACACAGAACTTTGTTTTTCCAGTAAAGTACTGCCACAGCCCATCAGGCACTGAGTGGGTATGATCCTCCCCAACTTAGAGTCCACACTACACAACTTTTAGTTGCTTGGGCATGTTTATGGCCTAACTGGCCTCACTCTGTTGAACCCTAGGGCTCTCTCGAGTCCCATTTGAAATCACAACTCTTTCTAAAATTATTTGAAAGCTATGAGATTATGTTTAGACAATGTCCCTAATGCTTTCGGAAGTGATATTTTTTAGTAAGATATTTATATACTTTTTGTAACCTTTGTTATTTTTTTTCTTTTTTACTTAAACTCACGATGTTTTCTTTGCCAAAATGTCTAGAGGTAAACAGATTGTTTACTTGTCAGGATTTTCCCGGTACACATGATAATGCATTCTTAAAGAGTATCATGTGAATATCTAAGAATTGGGAACATTATTACTCATAAGTACTAAAAAGATGTTAATTAAAATGTTTTCACAATATATTTTTAAAATACTCAAAATGATAGTGAAAGTGGTACCTATGGTTTCATTAAAAGCAAGGTAGAATATTTTAATTAGTAATTTTTATTTCCTCTAGGGTTTAATGAAGAAATTCATTCGATGTTCTACACGTGTAACTGTGGGAACTATTAAAAAATTTTTAAGTTTAAAACTAAAACTTCCAAGTTCTTATGAGGTAAGTTATAAAATATCTAACCTTGATTATTTTGTTAATTGTGATCTGAAGTAAAATTCTTTTTAAAAAACTGAAAATATATTCAAATTAATTTTTGTGTAAACTTTGGTTATTTTGCATGTTAAAATTTAATTTGTATGATTTAGAATGTGTTATTCTGCTCTGTAATATGTATTCTCTAATTTAACATATTCTGGGTAAAATATGATATTACTGTAATATAGTTAGTGTTTTATAATTAGAATGAGATATGTAAAGAACTTAATATTAAGTACTCTTAAAATAAATATCCCAGTTAAATGGATCCATTTTTTAAACGTCAACATGCTTTAGGACATGTCATTTTTTTGTCTGAGATCTTTGAGATCCACTATTGCCAATTCTTTATAGACTTCTTCAGAATGTAAAATTTTGTCTTTGTATCAAAATGTTTTATAAATAATGTTTGTGTAGTTCCATGATATGCAAAAGTGATTTTATTTAGCACTAGAAAAAACAAACATATTGCACCAGTTTGTTTACAGGAGAAATAAATTGTCCTGATGTGGATCACAGCATAGCTTTTAATATGTTCAATGTTTAGAGAATATTTTTTATCTTAATGGTATGACTATAACATAGTAAGGAAATATGCCATAAAAATGGCAATCTTACAACTTTTATTAATTTTCTCTTTTTCCCCTTTGGGTTCTGATAGTAGTATCTAGAAAATTAAAGACCAGGATGAGTTTCTATATGAACAAAGACATCAAAGGCAGCATAGTTTTTCTGGCTTATCTGCAGTAATATGTATACCGTGGAATCATCATAGGATAAATAAAATATGGTCGGATTTGATCACAGGCATGAACAGGTATTGCCTGTGTTTTGAGGAAGCATCCAATCCTGGACTTACTTGAAAATTTCTCTCAGATAACTAGTCCATGGTTAAAAATTGTAATTATGGTTTGTTTGGTTCCACAAATATTTTTTTAAAATCTAGAGACATTAACTCCTGTATTAGGAAAATATTGTGGAAGTTAAATATCAAAGCCCAATATACTTAGCAAAAGTAAATGATAACAGTTTATAGATACAATTACAGTGGAAAATAGACAATAAAATTGTTTTTATGATTTGGTTTTACACCGTATTTCCTTCTTGCAAAATACCATGTGCAATTTTTAATGTCTTACTTTTAAGTCTGATTGATTGAGTTTTCCATTTTCTAGTTATTAGGAAGGTGTTAGTGCTAAAAGAACTATTACACCATTCAGTCTTACTTCTGGCATGTGTTGTATTTCTCTACAGACAAAGATGGAAAGGAAGGAGAGGCTCAGTTCACTGACACCTCCTATCTATACCTAATGCAAAGGACTTTTTCTATGATGATTTTTATGAGTATTTGTCATTCCCCCTTACTTTGTTACCCAGCATGTAGGGGGATGATTTAATGAAATATCTGACAGCTGAAGCTTCTGTAACAGCCTTGTGAACTGGAGCAGATAGCTTCATTGTTAAATGGCCCTGAGAGAAGCTGTAGACCTGATTAGCAGTTGTGTCCTAATCATGTCCCTTCACTTTGCCTATAAATTTATTTGACAAGCAATAAAGAAAATGAAATTATCTACTTTGTTCTTTTAAGAGTTAATAAAATAATGTCTGGAAAACATTTTGAGGCCCATACAAGTCACCATAAATCACCAAAAATCAATAATTTAGTTTTGTGTGTCTAATACAACTGGGACTATACTCATTTTAGACTTAGAGTTCAAAACTGCAGTTGCTATCTAGCCAGACACAGAGTTATTTAAATTCATTTGTCTTCCCCCTCTACATTTCAAATTAAATCTTGCCACTGTGTTTTTAATAACTAGGGAACTGAAATTTTATTTTATTTATAGGGACCTATGGTAAACATTTACTTAATTATGCTTTGTTGAATTAATGAATTATAGCCACATTTCCCATGGCTGCCTTAAGTATTGGGGGTTGTTTCCTGCATCTAGGGAAAAGTGAGCATTGATAAGTACAACCCTTTTTTGAAGTTTTGTGCAATATGAGAAGATGATCCCATCAGTATTGTGTAGCTTGCCAGAGAAGCTGGCCAGCCCTAGGAGAGGCAGACCTGTGGCATAGTTCTAACTTTTGCATCCAAGTAACTATTGGTAATTACTGAAAATTCTGATATGCCTCAAAAGCCCTCCAAAATCACTGTATCCATATTTATTCATTTCCCTCTTTAAATCCAAACTAATGAGAAGAAAGCAACCCCTTCAAATCTTGGGAAGGTAAAGGAATTCGGAAAGATGAATTCAGAAGCCAAAGGAACTGAGAGGAACTATGAGGTCACCACAGTTTCTTCTCATTCAGTAAGGGATGGATTCCAGAAATATGTCAGAAAACCCCAAAGAGACATGTCAGAGATGTGGACTAAGAAAGTTTACATAGCTTTTATAAATTATTTGTATGAACTTGAGGTGGTACGTGAGACAGGTTTTAGAGTGCTGCATGGTTACTTATTTGTACTTTATGAGGACAAATGCTTTCAATAAGAATGTTGAGTGTTCTAGTTATATAATGGATACTTTTATTTTGCTCTATTTGAATCTTTTTGAAATGTATATGAAGTGCGTAAAATATTTAGAAATTCAACATTATTTATATTAATAGATCCATAACTATTCTTTTTAAAGTTGGATGTGCTGTGCAATGGTGAAATTATGGGGAAGGATCATACTATGGAATTCATCTACATGACAAGATGGCGACTAAGAGGCGAAAACGTAAATTGCTTTTATCTTTACCTATGTGTATTTTTAGTTATATACCATTATGTTACTTAAATTTAACTAAGTAGCTTGGGAAGGAGAAGAAACTGGTTTCTCTTCTTACTGTTTCTCCTAGCACTCTGTGAAAATTGGTCCCAAGGATAAGAACAAGGTCTGTCCTAAATGTGGTTTTGTTTACTTAAGGTGAGATTAAAACTCCATCTAAATCTGTTCAGGATTCTACTAAACTCAAGACAGAGACGATAGCATATTTTTTAAAACCTAATTATTGGGGGCATTTAAATGTATGAACTGGGGGTGGGAGAAGCTAAGTGTGATTCATGGTTGATAAGAGTATTAATTTTAGCCAGGCTCGGTGGCTCAGCCTGTAATCCCGTGCCTTTGGGAGGCTGAGGTGAGTGGATTGCCTGAGCCCGCGGGTTCGAGACCCGCCTAGGCAGTGAGACCTCATCTCTACAATAAATAAAAAAATCAGCCGGGCATGGTAGCACATGCCTGTAATTCCGGCTACTCGGAAGGCTGAGGTGGAAGGATCGCCGGAGCCCAGCAGGTCGAGGCTGCGGTGGCTGGGAGCGGCCACTGCACTCCAGTCTGGGCGACAGAGTGAGACTCCAACTCAAAAAAAAATAAAAATAAAAATATTAATTTTGGGTTGTGGTAGAAGGGACAGATAGGGCAGAATCTAGATAATCATCTTCCAGATACCTCCTTAACATTGAAAGTATAAAATCAGACCCTGGGGTAAGTGAGTCTGCAGTAGCTTCTGATGCCAGAATTAGATTATTGTGTCTTGGGCCCTAGGCACTATGGGAGAAAAGATTCAAAGGAGGAGAAAACCAATAAACCCAAAAGGAGAATTTTGTATTTTGAACTATATCTTTGATGAGGGTTAATTCTAGGTTCAAGCACACCTAATTTGTAAGTAATATGAGGTATTAGGAAAATTTGAGGCAATAGTGATTGTAAGGCTGATACATGAGAGTGAGGAATATGGTGGTAATACTACCAGAAAGTGTCTTCATAATCTTAGTGCATGAATAAACATTAACTATGATTGACTAGAAGGTTGGACTAGATAACTTCACAGATTATCTTTCAGACATTAAGATTCTGTGGTGGTTATGAACAATATGTCATACATTTAAACTGTGTATTAATTTCTCTATTCTGTAAGCTAGATTTTATTACATTTTCTCATGAAAATGTAAATTAATTATACAATATAGCACAAACAAAATTTAACTTCACACCAGGATAAGTAATATAGAATCCAGGTATAATGAGGGTTGTCATGTTACAATAGTTTAAAAATATGCTTACACCGAATATAAACATCTGTGGACCTCATATAAAACAGGCCTCAAAATACCATTTTTTTGGTGCTGTTCAATGGGTAGGATATTTGTCTCTTTTTCAGAAGAAATGTCTTGATATGATATCAAACAAAGCACCTAACTTCTTACATGAGAATTTTTTTTCCTATTTGAGAACTAGGAAAGCCATGGGGGAAGCCTGCCTTGTGAGGCTGAATGCTCTAGCCATTAATAGAAAGAACTCAAGAGCAGGAAGAAAAAAATTATATTCCAATACCAGTCACTAGCTAGTTGTGTGCCCGTAAAGAACTCATCAAACATTTGGGGAGTTCATTTTTCTTTAAACGTAATTGTCTTTATATTTGATGAATTACTACATGCCTTTCTGTGACATATTATAGTTTTTTAAACGGTTGTACCTGCATCATCTCCATTTAACCCTTACAACCAAAATGTTCCAGGTGCCGGGTAGAGATTGCAGAGGTAGTGAATTCTTTTACACAGCACTGTTGAGGAGTGACTATGATGATGCTACACATAATAGTACTATTGGATTGAATGTAATCTTTGCTTTCTTTGATAGTTCAGCTGGCATTTCAGTGTGTTTTTGTGTTTGAACTCATCGTTGTGATGAATAGGTTTGCCTTAAGAGCAGAGGTGTTAAGCACTACAAGGCCTCTGCTAGTGTTCACTGGTCCTTCCCAAGAGCCCTTCCCAGAGCTGCCCATGCTGCTGGTTATTCTAATGTCTCAGTGTGAAGAAGCTAATTCATAGACATTTTTGTTAACATCCTGTGAGTTGAATTAGTCTTTACTGTAACTACATCTCTGATTACACATTTCTGAGTGGTTTAAATTCATTGTTTAGGAACTATTTTAATAAAAGTTCAAAAATGTGGTTCAACACCTTAAGATTTATCATTTAGGTTAAAACTAAACCAATAAACAGAACAGTTACTTATCTTTTACATTCAGTGCAGCAGTAAAGTCATACATTAGCCCATTTCCATTTTTGTAACAAACCTATTTTTTTGGATGCTCTCTTCCAAACCTGTTTCTCCCTCAGTCATCACAATCTCAATAGTTCTAAGATTGGTAGCTGCATTTTTCCACCTGCTAAGACCACAATCCCTGAAGTCAGCCCTGATTACTTTCGTTTTCTTTCATGTATCCTTGGCACATTCTGTAGCCTCTACCATCAAAATACCGTACTCAGAATCTAGCTGTCGCATACCTCCACCACTCTGGTCCAAGCCATCACCATCACCATTCTGCAGAGGAATGTAAATGTCTCCTAGCTGGGCTCCACACTGCCACCCTTTCCCACCTGTCCTCCTCACCCCACACAGCAACCGGAGTGAGCTGGCTGTTTAAAACAGATTGAAACATGCCACTCCTCTGCTCCTGCAGTAACAATATCATTTAGATGAAATCCAGAGTCCTTCTTCCAGAGACCTACAGGATGGCCCCCACCAAGGTACCTCTGTAACCCCACCGTTCACTCTCTCTGGGACTGGCAGCACTCCAGCTGCACTGACTAGCCTCTGTTTTCTCACTCACGTTCTGCGTCCTCCCTGTATCCACCTAACTAGCTCCCTTTACCTGCTCACTTGGAGAATTTTCTTTCTATTTCATTTTCTTGGTGAGACCACTGACCTCCCTTAAAACCATACCCCCTCTCCCAATGGCATTCTTCATCTCTTTTCATGCCTTATTATTTTCCATAGTATATTATGCCACCTGACATGCATCTGATTTATATTTTATTGTACGTCCCCCATGTAAAATGTAATCTGAGGACAGAGATTTTTGTTTGTTTACTGCTGAGTCTACAATACCTAGGAGCAGTGCCCAGCACATACACTCAATAAACACTGGTTTGACGAGTATATTGAATGAGAATTCTGTCTTTGATAAGGCAATAGTTATGCAAAATATATCTCAAAGATAATTTTTTTATTTGAACTTCAGTGTCTCATTTATTTTCTGTTAAACATTTTAATTTTTGCTCAAGTTCTAATTAATCACAAGTTATAATATTAATAGATGAATTCTGACAGTTGGAGTGACGTGAACAAATGCAGCAGTAACAGTAAAACTGTTATTTCTTGTCAAGTCCCTACTGGCATGTTTATTATGACTATGGGAAGATGGGAAGAGACATCTCTACCATCCATTGCCAGCAAGATGCCAGGGTGTCTGAAAAGCTATTACTCTATCTACTGGCTAACTACTTCTGCCTTGGGCTGGGGTCAGCTTGTTTCCTAAACTAATGACCACCATGTGTTTCTTTAACTTGCTCTACTTTTTTTTTACATTAAACATTTTAATGAACCTGGGATTGATTTAGTTTGCACACATACACTCACACAACAAGATTAAGACTTTAATTTATTCTAAGTTTTTTAACTAGAAATATAGTTTATTGACTAATCCTTACTTTACCTCCTTTTTTGAGATGTCGCCATTATCTATGCATATGTATACTTATATATATATCTCATGCATATATACACATATGCATGTGTATACATATGTATATAGAAATATACATATGTATAGATATGTTCCTGGACATTCTGTTTTGTTCTTTTGAGCAGGTCTTATTCTGCTGCCAGCCTTACGCATTATATAGCTTTTATAAAAATCTGCCACATAACACCCATGTCTAAAGCCCTTCAATTGTCCATTTTCTTTGAGATAAATTTGAATGAAGTCCAGACATGTCTTATAAGGCAAATAGCTGGGTCTTTTGGGTTGCTTTATGATGCGCATTATAATGTACCTGTTGGGGGCAAAATCCCTATTATCATTCTTTATAAAATTGTGTTGGCTAGTTTAACCCATTTATTCTTCTAGATGAGCTGTAGAATGGAATTGTGATATAATGGAGTTGTATTTTATAAAGATTTGGTTGAAATTGGCATCTTTGCTTTTTTATTCTGCCTGTTACCGTGGGATATCTCCTCATGTGTTCTATACTCTTATTCCTGTCGATGGTAAATCTGTAGTTTTCTTTGCTCATCATATTGGATGCCACCCTCTGTCCCTCTGAATCTTTTACCTAAGACATGGCTACTTTATCTTCTGACCACCCCTTTACCTCCCCCTATTTCTACCCTCCTAGGAAGAAATCCCAGGAAAGTCGATTTTGCCTCCATTTTTCAAGAATAGTGAGGTATTCCCTGCACCATACAGGTCCCTTGTCCGTGCTTTCCTTCATCCTGGTGCAGTTCCACTTCAGGCTCAGCTGGTTTTCTGTGGCCCTTGCCCTTCCTAGCCTCTTATCTCCGTTGTGATGCATCTTCCAAAGATTTTTATCTCTAAGAAACAAAAGAAACATTTGGTCAGACTCAGCTAGCCCTTAGAAATTTTTCAGTTCATAATAATTGCCACTGCAAGATTCTGTACTCAAGCTTTGTGTTGGTCTTTTCCTTATTAGTGGGAGAAAATACACCTTAAAAAAAGCACTTCTCAAATTTTAATTGAATATCATCTAGTGATCTTGGTAAAATACAGATTCTGACTTAGTAGGTCTGTGGTGAGGCCCAAGTTATTGTATGTCTCGCAAACTCCCAGCAGATCCAATGTGTCTGATCTTGGGGCTATCCTCTGTGTGATGGAGTCCATGACTGTGCATTGAGGGTATGAAGTGACAGAGCCAGATTGCAGTTTTGAAGGGACTCGGTCATCAATCTGATTGTCAGTCTGACACTCTCGTCCTTGTTATAATATTTATACCTGTGGTCATCACATTTTTTAAAAACATAAACAGAATCATGTGCATTGTTCTGTAGCTTCTTTTTTTCATTTGATGATGTTTTGTGGACAGTCAGTGAGCCTTGAAATCTTTTTTTAACACATTGACATTACTGCATTTGTGCGGCTGTAGTATCATTTGATTAACATACTCCTTTGGTGAACATTTTGGTTTTTTTCAAGTTTTTTGATATTACAAGCAATGTTTTATTTCAGTACATACATTATACATCTTTTTGCACATGTGCAAGCATATCCATGGACTGTGTTCCCATAAGTGGATTTACAACAAAGTATGCATGTTTTAAAATTTGGTAGCTATTGACCAGTTGTCCTCTAGAAGGGCTTTAGCAATTTGTGTTTATACCAATAACATATGAGAGTGCCCGTTTTCTGACATCCTCACCTACACTGCATACTATCACTTTTACATTTCTTCTGTGAACTTTCTTTTCATATTCATTGCCTTGTTTTATTTGGTCATAATGTTTATCTTTTTCTTACTGACCCCTAGGAACTCTGTGTATTCTGAATATGAATCTCTTGTTTTGGATGTTCAGCTATTTTCTTCCAGTGTGTCCTGCTTCCTAATTTTGCCTCAGTGTTTTTGATCCTTAAAATTTCAGTAACCACTAGGAATTAATGAAATATACTGAAGTGTTTAGCAGAGTGCCTGACATAATAAATGTTATTTTGCTAATAGCTTATGTGTTTTAACTTGCATTATAATTATAATTATAATTATTTCTTTACTTAGTTCCTTCTCTGGGAACTTACTGTCCATGTCTCTGTTCGACCTCAGCTTTCATCATGGGCTCACGTTCTTCCTGCTCACCTTTTCTTGGGTGGTTCTCAGTACAACCCCTGTTTTCCAGATCATCCTGATTAGGTTTATCTCTTCCAGCAACCTCTGCCAGCCCAGCACCTAAAGTCACTGGACTATATTTGTCTTCTTTTACTTTGTATTATCAGGCAAATTTCAGGAAAAGCAAAGTCCCCATCTTGACTGATTCCAAAGTGATTAATAAAAAAAGAAAGAACTACTTAGTGAAACTGCCTCTTTCCACCTTAAATCTTTCCTCTTATTGAATGCTATCTGGAACTTGCATAGTTAGGCAAAGTCTGATAGACCAGAGCCTGGGGACTCTTCAGAGAGAAAGGAGAAGTTCACCAAAGGACAGCAATGCAGGGTGTGCCTTGCAGCGTGTTGATGACCCGCTGTCTAGAGTCAGGAACTGACTGCTAGAGGAAAAAAGGGCTCAAATCTTTTGGGGAAATAGAACATTCCTACAGGTTTATTTAAAAGGCTGCAAATATATTTGTTTTAACCATTGCTTACTTCAATAATCTTTCAAAATGCATCTTTTAAAAGCCTACTCTAGGATGTTAGAACTCTCCTGCCTAATTTACATTGCACATTTTTATGTATTTATTTATTTTTCCATTTTGAAGAGTATGCATTGTTGAATTTATATATGCATAATTTTAAAGTGCATATTTTATGTTTTATAGTCCCATTGCAACTAAAATTATGTTTATGTTTAAGAAATATTTCGCATAATATTAAAATTAAGATTTGGGAATTTTTTAATGTGAATGGTTAAACTGTTTTAAAGTAGTGGTGGGTTTACAGATGAATCTACTCATTAGATTTTGAAATATGCTCATTCATTGATTCACTCACAGTACATTTATTGAGCAGCTGCTCTGTACCATGTCTGGGTCTCAGTTATTAAGACTGTAGATATGAATAAAATACAGATTCCAGGAGCTCACAATCTAATGCTATTAAAATCCAATCTGAGCAGTATAGAATATAAAAAAACCCAATATAAAACAGAAAACAGATCCCTTACAGGTTAAATGAAGTTTCATGCCCCTTTCAGAGCTCTGATCTCCTTGAACAGGATTGCTTTCAAGAAGTTGAAGAAAAGGCCTAGCAGAGACTGATCACAGGAAGGGATGGAAGGAGGAGGATGCCCCTCATGTACTCAAGACATGAGAGTTTTCCAGGAATTAGTATTTGAAAAGGATAGGCCATCATTTTGGTGTTTAAAATATTAAATAAAACTCATATCTAGTTGCTAAAATTATTTCAGGTTAAATCCTATCAATCACTAAGTTATTAAAGCTTTTTTTAAAACAACAACTAGGCTGGGCTTGGTGGCTCAGCCTGTAATCCCAGCACTTTGGGAGGCCGAGGCTAGTGGATTGCCTGAGCCCGCAGGTTCAAGACCCGCCTGGGCAACTTGGCAAGACCTCATCTCTACAATAAATAAAAAATTAGCCAGGTGTGGTAGCACACCTGTAGTTCCAGCTACTTGAAAGGCTGAGGCGGGAGGATCGCCAGAACCCATCAGGTCAAGGCTGCGGTGGCCAGGAGCATGCCACTGCACTCCAGTCTGGTGACAGAGTGAGACTCCAACTCAAAAACAACAACAACAACAACAAAAATCTACCATATCCTTAGAGAGTGTTTATTTAACATTAATCATATTGACTCTATGTTTGACATTAAAATATTTTAAATAATCATTTTAAGTATGTGTCCAGTTGTGGATGCCTCTTATCTGATGAGTTCGTCTCCTCCGCAGTTTCGGTGTCTGAACTGCTCAGCTTCGCAAGCCTGCTCTCAGGATGGCCCTTTGTATCAGGTAAGAGGCACTCACGACTGCACACATGACCATTGTGACGCCCCGGCGCCATCACGTTCATCCCAAATGCAGTTCCTAAAACATTCAACTTTGTAAGACTCATCATTATTTGAGCTACAAAACTTACTTTTTCAACTTATATAGCTAAAGTTTTCCACTATTTTAGTTCTCCTGAATTTTATATTCAATTTCACTCAACTAAAAATGAAATTATGAATGTTGTAAGTCAGGAATTTTTAATAATTACTAGTTTTAGTCCTTGAGAAATCTCTGCTCCATATAGGATTGGGATGTTACCTTTTTTTAATGTGTTATTTTTTAAATGAACCATTTGTCCACAAGTGAAATACGAAATGCCAAATTATGTGAATCTAAATAACAGCTACTTCAAATTGAGAGATTGCTTACTAAGTCCTGCCCTAAATACTTTACTTGGGTTACCTCTTTTAATAACAGAATGATAGTGAGTTAATTCAATGATGCACTGAGAAAAGGTGAACATGTGACTGAAAAAAATTTATCTCATATTCATACATTTCAAAAACTTGGAAAACTTTGTGGAACCATACAATACAGATTATTGTCAGGTACAGAGATGACTGATAATCAGCCTTAGTTCTGTGGATTAATCATAGCATTTCTTTAGAATACCCATTGTTCCTGTATCTCAGTAATAAGATAGTCTTCATCCTTATTTCCTTGCAGCCAAGAAAGGAGAATTGTCATTATATAACAAACCGAACTAGCAAACTTATCTTCAGTGTTACAGTTCTGAGGTTGGGATAAACATTAAGTAGCAAAATAATCTCTTCAAATCATTAATTGAAAATGTTTAATTAGCAGTTTATCTAGAATTTCCCTCAATCTTTTTTTCCGTGCTATGATATGGGAATCCCTATTCCTTCATTAAAATGTGTGCTTTTCAATACACACTGTTTAAGTCCTAGTTTTTCAGCAAAGGAGTAAGTAAATTTAGCATCTACGAAGGCCAAGAGAAAATTATTGATGGAGACATCATTCTCTTTACATTACACAGATATGGGTGAGGGGTGAATACAAAATGTAACTGAGCTGGTAAGATTTGTATATATCTGAAGTGTGTTGCTGTTTCAGCTGCTTTAGCCCCACAGCCGATTTTAGGATGCTGAATTGTAGCAATATCCCTGCCTGTAGCTGTAACCCATACACACACATGGCTTTCTGTTTATACTTTTAATATTGATGTCTATGTATTTCCCTAAAAATGAACATGTCCTTAAACCATGATCCAAAGTATTAGGGAACAACTGGAGTAAGACCAAATTTTCAAATCCATGCAAATTCCTTTTTTCCCTTTAACAATTAATGGATTATCGTCCTGTAAGAAAATTGAGCTTGTAGTTAATAGGATGCACCCTTAACTTCCTCAGAGGATACCTAAATGGATTCATGGTCACATTCTCTCACAGTGTCAAGGAATATATCGTCCCCATGCTACATCTGGTGTTTTAAATCATTGAAAAAGGTGGGATTCCTTCAAATTCTTTTCATAAAGATAGTGTAACCTGCCAGGTATGGTTAATCCCAGCACTTTGGGAGGCAGAGGCAAGAGGATTGCCTGACCCGGAGGTTCAAGACCAACCTGGGCAACCTGGCAAGACCTCATCTCTACAATAAATCAAAAAATTAGCCAGACGTGATGGCGCATGCCTGTAGTTCCAGCTACTTAGGAAGGCTGAGGTGGAAGACTCGCCTAACCCCAGCACTGGTCAAGGCTACAGTGGCCGTGAGCGTGTCACTGCACTCCACCCTGGGTGACAGAGTAAGACTCTGACTCAAAAAAAATGGTAGTGTAACCTTGATAGCAGAAACTGACAGAGAACCCACAATTAGAAAACTAGTGCCAAATCTTATTTTGAATATAAATACAAAGATGATAAATAATATATTAAAAGAATAATAAACTCAAGCCTAATTGTGCTTTTATCAAAAATGCAATAATGGCTTAATGTTGGATGTGAGGGGATTAAAAAACAGTTATAATTATAAATTACACATACACACTAATTCAGAAATAAAGTACACATATACACTAATTCAGTAGATGCCGAAAAGGCATTTGACAAAATTCAGTGTTAAGTCCTGTTTTTTCTACCAGCTTATTTAAAAATTTTAAACAATAAAAAAGTTGAAATAATTATACAAAGGAATGACCTTCACCTAGATTCACCAATTTACATTTTGCCACATATTTTCTGCCTCCTCTTCTCCTCTCTTTTTCTCATCTCCTTACCTTATTAATCATATATATAATATTATAATTTATATAATCATGAATATTAGTACTTTTATATGTATATAAAATTGTTGTGGAGCCATTTGAAAATGAATTGTAGATATCATGACAGTTGACCACTAAATACTTCAGCATATATTTTCTAAGAACAAAGACCTTCTCATATATATCCAAAATTCTATTTCATGCATAAGAAATATAAATAGTATGTTAACTGTTATAGAGATGTCAGTTTTCCCCACCATTAAGATGTGCAGTTGAATGTAATTCCAAATACATTTTTACCAGATTCTTGTTTAACTTGGCAAAGTCAGCTATTCTAAAGTTCATCAGGAAAGATAAACAGATGCTTTTGGTCAGTCATGTTTTTAAAAAGAGCAACCGGGGGAATGTGCACTGCCACAAACTAAAATGTATTTTAAAGCTGAAGTAATTAAGATAGGCTACTGTCTTAAACATAGACATGGAAGTAAGAATAACTCAAGAGTAGACTGTAGTATATATGAGTCTATAAAGAGAGTATTTCAAGGTAATGAAGAAAAAAGATTCATTTAACAATTATCTGTTGAGCATGCAGTATGCTTGGCACTCTTCTAGGTCATTGGAGACACAAAAGCAAAATATAACACAAACCTTTTCTCCTATGGAACTTATACTCTAGTGATGGTAGCAGACAAAAAGTACGCAAGTTAAAATGTATAGTGTTAGAAGAAAAATTAAAGCCGATAAATAGAATAGTTTTGATCAGATAGCTAAGGGAAGGCCTCAGTGTTGATCAAAAGGAAGTGAAAGAAGTTGCCCTGTGAATGTCTGTGCTGGAGCACTGAAGGCTGAGGACACACACTGCAAGGGCCCTGAGACATGATTATGTCTGGTTGTTTGAGAATCACAGGGAGGCCGGTGGGGCCAGAGCAGAAACAGCACAGAAGACGACAGTTGGTGACATTTCACTCAGAAATGGAAGTACTGGAAGTGGGGTGCTGATCTGGCAGGGCTCCTTTTCAGCTAATTGTCCTGAGACCATTGTGGGATTCAGTCCATACCTTATAATATCATTTTGAAAGGCTGAAGTGGGAAGATTGCTTGAGCCCAGGAGATCAAAACCAGCCTGGGCAGCATAGTGATATCTCTACCAAAAATAAAAAAATTACCCAGACATGGTGACACGTGCCTGTGTAGTTCCAGCTGCTCCTGGAGAGCCTGAGGCTGAAGGATCGCCTGAGCCCAGGAAGTCAAGGCTGCAGTGGCCATCAGGTACAAGTTTGTGATGGCTCAAGGTGGCAGATATTTAAAATGATACCATGGAACATCATGATGAAACTACAGTTGAATAACTCACCTCAGAGTGAGTGCCTTTCACATTCTGCTTTCACAACAAATCGAATTGACATGGTAAAAATGTCATAACTAAGGAAATATTTGCAATATACGATAGAGAAGGGTTTAATGTCTTTAATACATAAATAATTTCTACAAATCTGTAAGAAAACACCTAACTCTCCAGAGAAAATGAGCGATGGGCATGATCAGACAAGATGTAAAAGAAGAAAGCACAGTTGGCTAACAAGCGCATAAAAATGATTAACTTCTTTAGAAGTCAAGAAATGGAAAAAGAAAAAAAAGCACTAATTTATGCTTATTAAATTCCAGATTAAAAGGGAGGAAAGGCCAGGTGTGGTGGCTCATGCCTATAATCCCAACATTTTGAAAGGCTGAAGTGGGAGGATTGCTTGAGGCCAGGAGATCAAAACCAGCCTGGGCAGCATAGTGATATCTCTACCAAAAATCAAAAAATTACCCAGACATGGTGACACGTGCCTGTATAGTTCCAGCTGCTCCTGGGGAGCCTGAGGCTGAAGGATCACCTGAGCCCAAGAGGTCAAGGTTGCAGTGGCCATGAGCGTGCCACTGTACTCCAACTTGGGCAACAGAATGAGGCCCCGACTCAAAAAAAAAAAAAAGATGGGAAATGAGGGTAGTACTCATTATTGACAAGGCTATGGAGGTTTGGGCCCTCAAATCTATTTTGTAATTGTAAAAGATAGAAGAATTTTCTTGAAGATCAGTGTAACAGTATTTATCAAAAAAGTCTTTAAAAGTATGTACACTGTTTGAATCAGCAGTTCCACTTCTAGGAACCTATCCTGGGAGAAAAGAAATAGATAACTGGGTCAAGATTAACTTATAATAGAAGAAAAAAGGAATAAACCAAATGTCCAGCAAAAGGAAACTTACTAGTAACTTGTTCATTTTTATGCCAGTATAACATTGGGCTATTAAAATTATGTAGGACTGTATTAAAAGTTATAGAAGTATGTTTGTAGGAGTTCTAAATGGACAAAATTTTAAATAGTATCAAACAATACATTTGGCATAATTTCGGTTTTGAAAAAAGCATGTAGATAAATGTGACTAGAAGAATATGCACTAAAATTATTGTAGTAGTTATCTGTGGATGGTAGGATTTAAATTTTCCCCCTTTTTTGGGTGCTTTCCTGTATTTTCCAAATCCACACAATAAAAATAGGTTACTTTTATGATAAAAATAATTTATTCTTTGAGAAAAAAGTACATCAATTAAAGGCAGCTTCATCATTTTCTAAAATTATCACATTTGAAATATATTCTTTGGGAATATCTTTTATTTTTATTACATAATGAGACCTGAGGGCTAGAAGCTCTGTGAAGTGTAGGTCCGTTTTTTGCAGTACCATAACACTCGGAGGTCATGATAGGCCATGTTTCATGATAGTAAGTGTAGTACTGTTTACTTCAGAAAGCAAACAGACACAGAAGAACTTAAAGTAGATCTTAACAATTTTCAACATTGTGACACATTTCAATAAAATTATTATATTTCATATGTTCTTATAGAACACATACAAATGGCTACTTGAGAGGAAAACAAAACCATTTCCAGCCAAAAACTGAGAAAATTCCAACTATTGTCAGTCGTGCCGTTTTACTTCCTTCTGTGCCGTCATCCCTAGTAGAACTGGTGATGGATACTTGTGTATATGATGAATGTATTCTAAGACAAGTGGCTTAATTATTTTCAGAAAGTATACAGATTCAACATAATCAGGAGTCTAAAGCAAAGCTAGGACAATTATTATAGTGAAGGGCAGGCTGCAGAGTGGGTGAGGGAGAATGGAAACTAGTCAGGTTAGGACAGGATGTCCATGTTAGTGTTCTCAAATCTGGCTGCACTTCAGAATCACCCAGAATTTAGTCAAGTGCAGATTTTTGTGTCCTACTCCCAGATAATCTGATTTGAAGAGAATACAATAAAGTTTGCAATAAAAACAAGTAAACAAAATAAAACCAAAAGTTTTAGACATTTTAGACCATGAAAACCCTAAGAGACTGAGACTTTTACTTCAGCCCTTTGGAAAGTGGTAGTGGCAGCTGCAACACCTCCCCAGCTGGGACAGCATGACCCAGGGCATTTGTGTTCCTGCCCTCCAGCCCCATCCTGAGCTGAATGCCGGAAGTGACTCCAGCACTGTGTCATCTCTGTCCATGTGTAGCATAGCCATGATAGGCGTGGAAATGCTCATTCCAGGCTCGTAAAACCTCAGTCTAGTCCTTTCTTCTGTATGAAAGAATACAGAGTTGTCTGTACTGCTTTTTTTTATTAACCTACAATAAGATGGAGCAACACCAGTCAGTGGTCATCTCACCCTTTCTTGGTTCCATAAATTTTATTTTAAAGAAGGGAATCTGCAGCTTTAAGAAAAAGAAAACCATTGATTCGCCAGACCTTTTCTGTCTTTGTGCTGTTTTGGTTCTTTATGATATGGTCAAGTAGATGGTAAAAGCAGATGCAGAGGTGGTCTGGCAATACCTTATATGGAAGAAGCTGTTTCCTTTCTAGTGCTGTGTAGTAGCCAGATGTGACACCTTTTCTACATAGAGTGACATGAAGAACAATATGAACCATCCAGTTATATTATGTAATTGTCAAATCCAAATACTTAATATTGTTATCAACTGACTTGAACAGAGGCTGTTACCTACATGTTTCATGTAACAAAATGAATTTTAAATACTAAAAAGAAAAAAAGTCAAACTTGTAAGAAATGTGATCTGTAAACACTGTTCCAGACTCACAGATTCCCAGCAGGGTGTCTCTGCTTATCTGTGACTTAGTGGGCTCTGGTGGACTCCAGGCTGCTGATTTGTGTTCCCCTCACAGGGTGAGACAGGACATGTAACTTTCAGTCCTCCACAGGCACTGCATCCATTCTAGTCACATATGCGACCTGTATGGTATCTGTAGGGCTTTGAACTTAGCCTTTGCTGCACATTAATGAAAACTTGACTTATTCTTGGAAAACAATGGCAATCAAAAGAAAGAGTTTTAATGGTAATTCAAATTTTTACTTTTGTAGCCACTAGTATCAGGAATTATTGTAAGTTATAACCCCGAATCTTTTGTACATAAGCTAAGCTATCTGTAATGTTTTGTGTAAACACCAGTCTTACTTCTTATCTGTCTTTATTTTATAGTCATACCCTATGGTATTGCAGTATCGACCAAGAATCGATTTCGGTTAGACCAAGGGGCCCAGATCTCACTGAGATGAATCCTGCACTATTCGTTTACTCATCGACAGATTGCACAGTTCACGGTGTGTGGACTCGAGGGACACAACCAGATTTTCAGCATGCAAATAAGGCCATTGTCTATCTCTTACTTGTCAGTTGCATTCATGTTGTTTCTATTAAGAGCAAACCAAGTGCCATTCTGCTACTGAACCGTCTGCATAAGGTATTTGTGCTGTCTCACAGTGTGTGCAAGTCATGGTTCAAATCAGTTAAGTGTGCAGCCATGATTTAGCCTTCTGAAGATTTTGCTTGCCTGTTCCAAGATTGTTCTAATGTTTAATTACACTAGTAAAATGGCTCAATCTTTGTGGTGTTGCAGTTTTCACATACTTACTATTTTATTAATTCTTGTTTAGAGTACTGTACAAGAAACTAATAATTATATCTTGAAATTATTTTGTATGGAAATATATTTAGAAAAGTGGTTTTTGAGCCACTGTCCTGTTCTTGGTAAGCTTTTTTGTGTGAAAAAAAAATAGTTCATTCTTGAGTGTGCAAGTCCTTTTGCAAAGAATTCCAATTATTATTTAACATTAGAGCACATCATAATTGTAGGCATTCTAAGTAAGCATTTGTCTGTGTAGTCTACCAATTGCACAAGGAAGGCATGTTAGCCCTCCATATTGAAAATGTATGTGACTTCGTGGAGAACTGAAGTTAGATTCACAACCATTCAAAATGTTGGCAGCTGGTCAAATTTACTTCTAATAAAATTAGCGTGTAAGTAAGGTTAACCTTTCAAAATGCCTTATGACAAGCAGGTGCTGCTTCATGAAACGTCATTGTCTAGCCCATTTGATGTGTGTATCATTACATTGCTGCGGTCATTTAGTGAATGCATTGTTTCTTTTTTTCAGTTGGCCTACGTCATTGTGGCATGCAGAGGGTTATGATGATTTTAAATATTAGAATTTTTAGAGCACATAACATTAGCTATTTTATGGATTCCAAAAGTCTCAAAACAATTATAGATTAAAGCTGTTACCTTTCTCATTTCCAAACCATATGTATAAAATAAAATAAATGCAGCATAGAAGATAAATATGCTAACCAAAATTGATGGTTTAAGGGTATTTTATTTTAGATCCTGTAGTAATCAGGGGAAATGGGATTGTTTTATACATGAGTTCATTAAGGTCAAAGCTGTGATAATGTCTTGTACTTTGCAGTTTTGTTAAGTCTTCCATTCATTTTAAGATTAGTCTGCAAGTCAAAGAAATCCTTGTTAACTTAAACTATATGAAAAACATCCTTTTAAAATTTACAGTTGTTTTCGAAAAATTCTTTGGAAATTATTTTATGAATTGCTTTGAAACAAACAAGTTAACCTGTGAAACTTAGGAAAAAGTCTTGAAGGTTAGGAAAAATATTTGTTTTAGAAATCTGACATGAGCACAATCTGTGTGTTACACACAGTTTTTATACTGTATACATGGTAAATGTGCTACATTTTCCAGCAAAAATGTATCACGTATTAATGCCTTCTGAATTTCAAAATGCTTCTTGGAAGTAAGATATTGCAACTCTAAGAAACATACAATACAGCTAAATCTTAATACATTTCACAATGTAAAAGGCTGAAACTTCATAATTATCTTTTCCTTTTATCTTTTTTCAAGTCAAAAAATAGATATTAAATTTTTCTGTTATTCTGACTTTTGTGAAAAAAGTTATGGGAATACTTAATTTTATTTTGTGAGATTGTGTTTGTTCTTGGAATGTTTCATTTTAGAATTTAAAAGGCAGATTTTCATTAACTCTTTATAAATGGTTGGAAAAGACCATGACACTCAACCAAAAACTGAATTTACTATCTAGCTACAGAAGTTATTTTGCTATGCTATGAAACCCAGTTCCCAGGCATCCCTAAGAACTTTTTAAAATTATTATGAATTTGTTACTTCTAGGCCAGTGACTACAATAGTGTTTGCATATGGGAGTTAATTAACTCAAAATGAATTAAGAATGCATTTTAAAAATCACAAGGGAGACTTGAATGTTTTGGCTCCCCAGCCAAACCTGTGGCTATAAATGAATTTTATCTACAAAATTTCTTTAAATTTGGCCTGTTGCTGATCGTATGTAATTTTACTGTTTTCCAAGGGAATATATAGGACGTAATTATGGAACTGAGAATAGCTTTATATAAAGTTCCTTTATTTACTGATCATGTATTAACATGTTTATTGAAATGCAATGGAATATGTGCCAAAATGTGAAAAACTTATATAAGGGCATCTGTTGTCATTTGGGGATAGGTACATAGTTTTCGATGATCCTGTAATATGGCATTACTAATAGACCCACAGACTTTTTGAGTCAACTTCTTTTGGTATATTCAACTATGACTTTCTAAGTATAGGAATACTTTCATGTCCAGTAATACACAATAGTCCCAGTTAATTATTTCCTAAGTCAGGTTGTAGAATTTGCAAGAAACCTGGTATAGAAAAAAAAAATGTATGGGCAACTTTTGTGATTAGTTTTATAAATGTAGGGTACTTATAAAACAAACTCGTTATATAAATAACCTATAGGAATAATCATCTGAATCTGTAAACTCAGAGAATAAGACTAAAAGATTTTCTTTCATCTGTTGTCTTAAACAATAAAATGAAAGAACTTTACTTCCATAAAAGATTTTGTTATCTGTTTTATCTGCTGTAGAAATCATAGATATAAAAGGGTCATAGAACCTTGAATATAAAGAATGGCTGTGGTTAATAAATATTACTTTGAAGTCATCAGTCAGTTAATAGAGAAATTAAAATATGACCCTTTCTCTAGATTAACAAGACACTTTTAAGAAGTACAAAAAAATTAAAGACTCATTGACGAAGTAAAATTCAGTCTAGGGTGCGGGTAACTTGGGTAATGTCTTTTAATGACTTTTAGAACAGCATATTATTTCTTTATTCACTGAACATCCATCCCATACTAATGTGCCACATTTTGTAAACGATATGACTTTGCTCAACCACATCATACACTCAAATATAATCAAAATTTAAACTGATTCTTTAAGAAAAATAAGTGTGTATATAATATTGTGACTGTTTAGCTTTATTGAAATATTTAAGAGAAAGTGCCTCATTGCTGAAGTGCATTTCTGTTGTAGATTTAATGCATAAAGTTTGAGTTATCTGTTCCTGTCTCTTATGAATGGTTTCGTACCTAAATAGGCTCTTGCAAGTTCATCTTTTTTTGAAAGATTTTCATAAGAATATAGATATCACCAAAGACATTTTACCATTAGTTAATAACCGTGGTAGAGAGACAATTTTAACAGTTTGGAGGTTGGAAATTTTTAGATTACAATTTAGTTTTATATAGTTAGGCAATAACCTTGATTAATTGCTAAAATATCACCAAAGGAAGACTTGAAACTGAATTTTCTTGGTGAGATCAGTCAACTGTAGGTTCTTCTTGCAATAATCAGAGCACACTTCCTTTCAAATATGTCCCTTGTTTTTCAGCACCATCTGATAGGGAATCCTCAAAGGTGAGAAAGAGGTAAACACAACAAATAACCTTTCTCTGGATGAAAAGTGAGAGAAAGACATACTTTGAAAAGAAAATTGAGATTTTTTTTAATTTGAGAAGCTTTTTATTTCATGGAGGCTGTATAAACTAAAATTAAGCATATATTTGGGTCCTATGTTTTTCATAATATGAAATTTTATTAATGGCAGACTTTGGTAAAATGCTGACACACTTACTTGTATAGAAAAGAGTATATTTGGTTGGACTCATGTAAGTAAGTGCTTTTTGGGTATTCAGAAACAAAATTTTCATTTTCATAAGGGCCTGTGGTTTTTTTCCCCTTGAAAAGCAACTCTTTGTCTTGTTTCTCGGCAATTAATTTATTGTTATTAGAATTTAGCCAGGCGGCCAAAATAAGGCAAAATGGGTCACAGAACAAGCACGGACATCAAGAGGAAGTTCAGTATCACTTCTACCACTTCTTCTGGGGAGTTCATGCTGTGGCAGCCACCTCAATGGTGAAACTCACATTGTGAAGTCTTTCTGATAGATCACTAGGTTCTTCACCAGGAAAGGGTAAAGATGGATGCGCATTCTATCACATGCTCTGGCTCATCAAAGGGAATCTTCCAGCAAGCTAAGCTTTGTACCAGAAAGACACAGATGGTTGTAGAAACTTCAGAAATGAATGAGTTTGCCATATCTTTAATGTTCTGGATTAGACACACAAAAACTTGAAATGCTGTTATTATTTTAAGATATATATTCCTAAAGTTTGGGAGACAAAAGGAACATTCTGCTAGATATAGGTTATGAAAAAGTGAAAAGTATTAAGTACACTAGAGACTCAGACTCTTCCAAGGCACAAGATAACCAACTGTTTCTGGATTTACTTGATAAACTAGTTCAGTAGTGTTTTGATGAAAAACATCAGATTCAAAGTTCATTAAAATGTACTTTAATATACAGTACAGGGTTTTCATAGTTTTGCTTTTTCTACAGTGATGTTTTTCCAATAATTTAAAAGTGATTATTTTCCAGGTGTAATACAGTTTTTACAAATAGTGTGTTTACTTTCTGTCCTTATTATATTTTCAAATAGAAGTAAAATGCTTGAGCACTTCCTTTTCAGAAAGTTATAAAATTAAAAATAATTATTTAAATGCTCATTCAGATGTGTCTGTATACTCATTATGCCCCTTTTTATAATTCAAAACTGAGACTGATTTTTCAGAAATGCTTTTTACTTTCAGTAATTTAAGATCGCCAATCAGGTGAAACAGAAATGTTAAATATTGGGCCTAGTTTTCTTCCACCTTACAGAGCTTCATGGAATAAGAAACTCATCTAGAATAAATGAAGATTAAGTATTTCTGTTAATGTAGAGCTAGTAAACAGATTTATTTATCCATACGCTTCACATGAGTCCACTGGAGCAGAAGTTCTACGCATTATAAGTGTAATGGGATCAGCCTAACATTGTCTGGGGTCAGTTTCCTTTTGCTGTATTTTTTAGAATGGGGTGGGGGCCTAAGTGTCCTTAAGAAGCTGTGGTCCATGACAAGACTTGTTGGGGGAGTTCTGCTGCTTTCCTGCATCTGAGCAACACAACAGAGATCATCAGTTTTTAATAGAGTAGCCCTCACAATAAATAAAACTATCATAGAATATATTGTAAAGTTATGTTGCTAATTTTCCTTTGAAATATAAAATATGTTAAGCTTTTTGTCAAAAGTGGTAACATCTTAATACAAATAAAAACCTTTTTGTGGTTGTAAGATTTAGCTTATAAATCATTCAAATTGAAGTGAAAGAATTACCAGGTCATTGTTAATGACTTAGTCTATTAAGAATATATGTATTTTTGTAAAGGAAAAGCACTTGTAGATATTTAATCAGTACAAGATATGTCTTTTGCAGAAATAAAATGCTGCTTAGAGATTCTCTTTAAATATTTTTTATTTTTGTGCTCAAATGTATTTTCTGTTGATCTATGGAACGTTCTCTACAAAGCTGTATGATTGTACTGTTGGGCTAGATACTTTTTTTTTTTTAATCTGGACTTAGCCAAGTATATTTCACCATGTTAAAATATAGTATCTTTGTTATTAAAATTTTGATTGCATAATTTATTGTTGTTTGTCATCTTTAATATTAGTAGCTGAAGATTGCAACCTTTACTAAAAATGTCTCCCACTCAAATTTTACTGAAATTTGTTGAATATTTGAGATCATAAACATTTTCTAAAGATTCTCCAGTTATTTAGTTTTAAAATGTCACAGACTGCCCCTAAAATAATACTTAAGGCGTATATAAACACCCTCAAAGAATTTTTTGTTTTGTTAGATCAATCAAATCTAAAAAATCTTTTGAAAATAATTAGGAATCAAAGGAAGGCCTGAGTGAATTGAAGGACTTACCTTCAGCTGATTGGAGAACTTAGCTTTGTTTTTGCTACCTTCCAGGTACTCTGGTCTTAGTAATTATTTTAGGTCAAAGCAAGACATCTCAGTTAGGAAAGTGGTTTGGTTTCTCTCTCTGCCCCGTTGTGATTCTGCTGCCTGAAGCTTTGTCCTCTGTGGGTGAAACCACAGAGGTAGCCAGAAGCCCCACTCCTTCAGTGAGGCAGGGAAAGCAGCCCTCCTCTGGGCGGAATTCGGCCTCCTGTATTTTTATTCCACTCTCTTCAAAGCTGCTGCAGAATGGGAGAGAACATGGAGGACGGTGCCTGGGGAGTGCTCAGGGCTGTGGCACATGTCACTTTCTTCACAGCACCGGCCAGAACCGGCCTCTGCTAACTCCGGCAAGGCTGGTGGCCCCCCAGTGAAGCCATGTCCCAAGGACGGAAGTTGTGTGACCTGCTCATCACTCTGCCACTCCTCCGCTAGAGAAAAGAGGTCATGTTTCCCTCAGAAGTATCTTGTCAACGGGCTCAGGTCTTTCCACTAGTTTAGAACACCATCCAGGGGTCTTGTGCCCAGGCTGGGGCTGGAGAGCTCGGGAGACACCCTCTGCTTTTTTATGAGACTGGGGAATTTGCAGGTAGTATTTTGCTGGAAGCACCGCAACCATTGCCATGGAATCTGGGGTGCTGGGATACCTCCCAAACAACAGGCGAATCATCCCCAGAAAGGGTAAATGCGCAACCATCACTACCATGGAAACCAACAAAGCCCCGTTCCTCCTTAGACGCTCAGCCCTCTTGGCACTGCCCTGCTCCTCCTCCAAATCATGCTGTGCTCACAAAACCTCTCCTTCAGAGTGCTGTTCCCCCTTAGGGAGCAATGCTCCATCTACAAAGCCCTGACCTCTTTAAAAAGCCCTGCTCCTGCGTAGAACTTCTGGTCCTCCTAGGAAGCCATGCTCCTACATAGCCTCGTGGCTGCTGCTTACTGCGCTCTGCTCCCCCTCCCGGAGTCCTGCTCCTTAAAAATCCCTGCTATTCCCTACGAATCCCGCTCCTCCTCCAAGCCCTCCTCCTACTCACAAAGGCCTGATTCTCCAGGGAGGCCCTGTGGTCCTACAAAGTCCTGTTCCTCATAGGAACCACTCAACCCTCTGCAGATCCCTGCTCTTCCTTACAAAGCCTCACCTCCTACAAATCCCACTTTGTCCTTACAAAGCCCGCCTTATCCTTACAAAATCTTCTCTAAAGCCCGGATCCTGCTGCAAACCCTGGCTCTTCCCTACAGAGCCCTGAAAATGCTACAAGCCCTGCTTTCCTTACAAATAAAGCCCATTCCTTCTCCCTCAGTCATGCGCCTTTCATAGCTCTATTCCTCCTACAAAACCCTGCCCATCATACAAAAACGACTCATTTAAAAGCCCTTCTCCGCTGTACCCACCCTGCACTGGGCAGCTCCGGTCTGCACCAGCCTTTGCACCAGCCGCATGAAGGTGATCCAGAGCCAAGATGGCCGTCCTCTCTAAGGAATACAGTTTTGTGCTTCTAACTGGTGCTGCCAGCTCTGTCATGGTGGCTCATCTGGCCATCAGTGTCTCCAAGGTCGGCAAGAAGTACAAGGTGGAGTGGCCTACCATGCACATACGTCCCGGACCCTGAAAACGGGCACCTCTTCAACTGCATTCAGCGAGCCCACCAGAACACATTGGTGGTATATCCTCCCTTCTTATTTTTTCTAGCTGTTGGAGGTGTTTACCACCCGAGTTAGTTTCTGGCTTGGGCTTGGCTTGGATGATTGGACGAGTTCTTTACACTGACGGCTATTACACGGGAGAACCCAGCAAGCAGAGCCGAGGCACCCTGGGGTCCATCGCCCTCATTGGTTTGATGGACAAGACTGTGTACTCTGCCTTCCAGCATCTTGGCTGGATTAAACCTTGCTTGCATGGCAGGACCAAGTGCTGCCATTAAAGAATTACAGGGGTTTAAGAGCTCTCATTCGTGTTGAATGACTTGCCTTTTATTTCCAGTTACACTTTTTTTTTCTCAATATAATTAAAACTTACCTGGCATCAGCCCCATTCTTAAAAAGAAGGGGGAAAAAAGCCCTTCTCTTCTTACAAAGCCCTAGTCCTGCTACAAAGCCCTGTTCCTCGTATAAAACCCTGCCCACCGTACACAACCATTTTCATATTAAAAAGCCCTTCTCTCCCTACAAAGCCCACTTCTCTGTACAAAGCCCTGTTCCTCCAAAACCCTGCTCCTCTAAAATTCCTGCACTTCCTGTAAAGCCCCCTTGTCTCATTACAAAGTGCAGCTCCCCCTGCAAAACCCTGATCCATTTTTTTAAAACAAAAAAACCTCCTCTCCTTAAAAATTGTGCTCCTCCGACCAAGTCTTGCTCCACCTTCCAAAAACTTGCTCTCCATACCAAAGCTGTTCCTGCTTACAAGGCCCTGTTCATCCTAGATAGGCCAATTTAGATCCCACCCTCTCAAGCAGGCTTCTCCAGACTTCTCTCTTCTGTAATACTTACCTCTCTTATCACAGCCACAGTCATTGACGTGACTCCTCCCACTAGATTATGAGCTGTGAAAGAATGTTGTCTTAGTCATCGTGGTCTATCCCATCCTCGCAAACACACACACTCACATGGTAGCTGGCACCAGTAAGCAGCAGGGAAAGAAACTGATTTCAGAAAGACAAGCGTGGCCGACATCATCTTCAGCACTTTCCTGGAAAGTCTCCTGTGCCTCACTGGCTCTATCTGTCACTCAAGCCCTCAGCACAGGAGACTTGTTGGGAGTCAACTACTGCTGAACCACCCAGGCCTGAGTGGGAAGTGGTGGGGAGGTCTTGCCTGGCACCTTGAGGCTCTCTCTCCTTCCCCAGGCCCAGTTCTGTGCTCCTAACTCCAAAAAGCTGGTCCATAACTGATGCCACTGACTTGTGTGTGGTAAGTAGGAAGGGTCCCAGGTGGGCGTTTCTTCAGATTCATTCTTGAGTTGGCAGTGTTCCCTCTGACAGTCTAGGTTCCTGAGAAAGGCAGTGTGGCATCCGATCATCCATCCCACCCGCTTTGGTGAGCCTCAACTGAGCTGACAAGCTGACAAGCTGTGGCTGCTCCAGGGATCATTGGTTAGTGGGCAAGCTTGAAAACAAGGGCCTGTGTAGAGGCCCTGGGTGAGGAGGAAGTCTCGCCCTAGAAAGGAAGCCGATCGGCCGGGCTCGGTGGCTCAGCCTGTAATCCCGGAGGTGGAGGCGAGTGGATTGCCTGAGCCCGCAGGTTCGAGACCCACCTGGGCAACTTGGCAAGACCTTGTCTCTACAATAAATAAATAAATAAAAATAAATAAATAAATAAATAAATAAATAGCCGGGCGTGGTAGCGCACACCTGTAGTTCTGGCTACTTGGAAGGCTGAGGCAGAAGGATTGCCAGAGCCAGCAGGTCGAGGCTGTAGTGGCTGGGAGCACCAGTCTGGGTGACAGAGTATGACTCCAACTCGTGAGGGAAATAATGTCTCAGCAAGAACCTGCTAGGCACCATGTAGGTCTCCTCTGCTTCACTGGCCTGCAGGTGCTAGGAGGGTAGGAGTCTCCTTTTCTCACCACGTCTCCCACTTCATAGAGCACCAGAACATACTGGGATGAATGGGTGAAGAGATGAATTCTTCCCATATCAGAGCCTTGGGCTCTGGCACAGGGCTGTGGCCCCTGGGATCCCAACCTGGTCACTGCTCACCTGACGGTGTCCTCAGGTTCCCAGCAAGCCTCTCCTTTTTCTTCTTTCTGTTTTTCTCTCCCCTCCTTTTCCTCTTCTCCAGAAATTAGCTCACTCAAGCCCTCAGGACAGGAGACTTGTTGGGAGCAAACAAGGACTTAGGACTTAGGACTGCCCAGGCCTAAGGAGTAGGGGATTTCTGCCTGGAAGCCTGAGGTTCCTTCCCCTTCCCCAGGCCCAGCTCTGTGTTCTTAAGTCCAGATGGCTTGTGCCACTGACTCCATGGGAGGGAGGGGCAGAACCTGGTGGAGCCACCCCGGCTCTTAGAGAATGCAGAGTCTGTTATTTCTGTCTTTTCTCCCTTTCTGCATTTTTTTTTTCCAGCCTCACTCTTGCTCCTCGCCTCTGTCTTTCCATTTTCCATCTCCTACCTTGTGCTTTTACCAGGCCTCTCTGTTCTCAACCACTTCTCACATTCTCCCTTAACCCAACAGCTTTCTCTCCTCGCCTTGGTTTTTCCTCACCTGTTTCCGGTTCCTTTCTGTCACTTCATAAACTCTGGTTATATCTTCTCTTTCTCCTTTTCCCTTCCCCCTTCGCTTCCAGGTCAATTCTTCTTTCCTTTTGGTTGTCTGTCCTATCCCAGGAATCACTCTTCTCTGCAAACCAGGTTTCCACTCATTGCACACACACACACACACACCACACACACACACACACACACACACACACACGGGGAAATGGAAACAGCAGAGAGGCTCTTAGAGAAGTAACTGAGCCTAGATCCCTCAGTGGACATGGCCAGCCTCCAGCCAGACCTCTCTGATCAGGACCCTCAGAGAGAGACAGTATACCAGTTTGCTAGGACAGGCTTAACACAATACCACAGGCTGTAGCTTAAACAGAAAGTCATTTTCTCAGAGTTCTAGAGGCTAGACGTCCAAGGTCAAAGTGTTGGCAAGTTTGGTTTTCTTAAGGCCTCTCCCCCTTGGCTTTCTTCCCTGTCCTCACATGGTTCTTCCTCTGCGCACATGCACCCCTGGTGTCCGTCTCTCTCTCTCTCTCTCTCTCTCTCTCTCTCTCTCTCTCTCTCTCTCTCTCTCTCTCTCTGTCTCTCTCTCTCTCTCTCTCTCTATCTTTCAGACAGGGTCTGGCTCTGTTGCCCTGGCTGAAGCGCACAATCATAGCTCATTGCAGCCTCAAACTCCTGGACTCAAGCTCTCCTCCTGCCTTTAGCCTCCCAGATAGCTAGCTATAGGTACAAGCCACCACACCCACCTATTTTTTATTTTTTATTTGTTTGGAGAAATGGGGTCTCACCACGTTTCCCAGGCTGATCTCAAACTCCTAGCTTCAACCAGTCCTCCCACCTTGGCTTCCCAAATTGCTGGGATTATAGGTGTGAGGTGCTGCACCCAGCCCTCTTCTTATAAAGCCAGCCCTCCTCTTTTTATAAGGCTGCAAGTCAAATTAGGGCCCTACGCTTATGCCCTCATTTAACCTAAATTGCCTCTTTAAAGGCCCTATCTCCAAATATAATCACATTCTAAGGCTCTATGGCTTACGGTTTCAAAATACAAATTTTGGGAGGAAACAAATTCAGTCTATAGCAGACAGCTATATAGTGTGCCACAGACCTGGTTTCAAATGTAGGGTCATTCTGTTGTGTATCTGGGCAATTTATGTAATTAACTTCACTGAGCCTCAGTTTCCTTGTTTTTATAAAGCCAAAATAAAAACATATCCCACAGGTCTGCGGTGGCAATGTAAAGTGTTCAGAGCAATGCCGGAGGAAACAGTAAAGATAGCACAGTTGTTTTCAATCTTTCTGTCTGATCATCTGGTGGCTGCAGCCCTCAGTTACATCAGGGTTCTGTCTTTGATTTGCTTTAAGAGCTACAGTGTTGCCAAGTCACTAAAACCCTGCTTGCCTGGAGCTATTCCATCCCCTTGGTGGTTCATACAAGTCATTCCCACTGAATGTGCTAATACATAAAGAGCCTAACACAGAGTTTAGCACTTAGTAGGCACTTTACAAATATCTTCCCTTCTCCCACCATGGACTCAGCAGAACAGACTTAGAAGCAGGTATTCCTAACTCAATCTTACTGACGTGAAAGTCGATGTTGCCGGGCTCGGTGGCTCAGCCTGTAATCCCGCGCCTTTGGGAGGCTGAGGTGAGTGGATTGCCTGAACCTGCGGGTTCGAGACCCGCCTGGGCAGCGAGACCTCATCTCTACAATAAATCAAAAAATCAGCCAGGCGTGGTAGCGCATGCCTGTAATTCCGGCTACTCGGAAGGCTGAGGCGGAAGGATCTCCAGAGCCCAGCAGGTGAGGCTGCAGTGGCTGGGAGCGGCCACTGCACTCCAGTCTGGGCGACCAAGTGAGACTCCACCTCAAAAAAAAAAAAAAAAAAAAAGAAAGTCAATGTCAATAACTCACAATCACCAGGGGCGTATTTGGGTCTCTGCCATGGGTTTTTCTGTTTCCAAGGGTGGTCCTGTCCTCAGGGGCACTGGCTCTTTGGATCTGAGAACTGAGAGATCTAGAGAAGACTGCCCACTGGTCCTTCTGGCCACTCGAGGAGGAAAAGCATGGAGGACAAGCACCTGGAGGCCAGTGTGTGCCCAAGAGGACACGCCATGCATGTCATGCATGCGGTCATGTTGTTTTAAGCACCCACCATATACCAGGCACTGTGCTTGGCTCTGGGAAGTTGGGGGTGAGCCAAACAGGTTCCATCTCACACGGATGGAGCCAGCAGTTTAGCAGATGGGAAGTACGAGAAGGGGCGACATCCAATACAATAGAAGCATGATCCAAAGTTCAGTGAATTTCTGAAGAAAATGAGTACCATGAGAAAGAATGAGAGGGCCATACCTTCCCAAGAAAAAGACATGGAAGCTGAATCCTGAAAGGTGAGCTGGCACTAGCCAGGCCCAGAGCAGGGGGAAGGGAATTCCTGAGAAAAGTCATCCCAGTAAGTACTCAGGCAGCCTTGCAGCCAGCAGAGAGCCAGTGTGGCCAGCGAGGGGACCAGAAGGAGGGGCGGGAAGGACTTTGCAGAAAGAGGCAGGGTAGGTTTGCACAGACACTTTGAGGCCACATTTTATTTTATTTTATTTTATTGTGGGTAAACCTTGTTTTACTTGCAGAAGACTTCAATTACAGCACATTCAATGGTGAACAGGCGAGTTGCTGACTTTTGGACATATGAATATATAAAAATCCCTTGCAATTCAGGTAGTCAAGAAAAGAACATACAAGGAAGCAATCCTCATTTTTCTGAACTGTTTTACGTTTGAAAAGGTGACCAGGCATACTTGGAAATTCAAAGCGTAACATGCACATTGCAGGGGGAAAGGAGAAAACCTTTTGTCATGGTATCGGGCAGAAATGCACCTCAATTTACTTGATGAAGTTGGATGTCTTCCTTGAATCAGGCTAGGACCAAATACTTACTGCAAGGGGACCCTGGGTGGGGACAGGAGACCAGAGGAAAAGGAGAACACATCTATGCTACCCTCGAGCACAGAGGAGATGCCACCCCAAGCCCCAGATGCAGGATGTACCAGAACAATCCCCAGATGGTGCTGCTCTCACTGCCTGGTGTGTTTGATGGTCTTAATTCAGCGCAGGGAGAAAAGCCTTCATCGGTAAATTCAAAACTTTCACTGAATTTAAGCCATAAAGAAGGTTATGGAAGTTCCTGTAATACACACATATATAAGGACTTCCATTTACCTAATCAGAGTTATAATTATACAATGAACATTCCTGAGGCCACATTTTAAAAGCTTGTTGGCCAGGCACAGTGGCTCATGCCTGTAATCCCCGACACTTTGGGAGGCTGAGGCGGGAGAAACACTTGAGCCCGATATTTCAAGACTAGCCTGGGCAGCATAGTGAGACCTCATCTCTACAAAAAATAAAAAAGTAGTTGGGCATGGTGGCAAGCACCTATAGTCCCAGCTGCTTGAGAGGCTTAGGTGAGAGGATCACCTGAGCCCAGGAGGTTGAGGCTACAGTGAGCTATGATTGTGCCACTGCACTCCAGCCTGGATGACAGAGTTAGACCCCAACTCAAAAAAAAAAATAAAACCCTGCAATTTATTCTGTGTATAATAGGAAGATTTTAAACAGGAGACTGATGTCATATTGAGTCAAGGATCTCACTATATTGCCCAGGCTTTGCCCCTTTCTGCCCTATCACAGGCACTTGGGTGGCACAGCTCAGGGCTCCGTTTCTGGGTTCTGACATTGGTTAGTTGCAGGATGGGTGAATCCTGGAATCTCTCCCCAATGACCAATGAGACAAAACGCAACATCAAGTAGCAGACTTCACGAGATGCGAGATGTCATTAAAACGCTTGCTTATTGTATTTATTTTTATTTTTTATTCCAATAGCTTTGGGGAAGCACAAATAGGTTTTGATCATGTAATTGCATTGTGTAGTGGCAAAGAAGTCTGGGCTTTACATGTACCCACCAACACCATCTTATTTTATCTGTCCCTCTCATAATCCCCTTCCACTGGATGAAACGCCAGCTTGTCCTAAACTTTTCCAGTCTACTTTTTTCTTTTTTTCTTAGTTGGAGTCTCACTCTGTCACCCAGGCTGGAATGTAGTGGCACACTCATGGCCACTGCAGCCTCAACCTGCTGAGTTCTGGTGATCTTTTCACCTCAACCTTCCAAGTAACTGGAACTACAGACATGCACCAACATGCCTGGCTAATTTTTTGATTTAATGTAGAGATGAAGTCTTGCAAAGTTGCCCAGGCTGGTCTTGAACCCGTGGACTCAGGCAATCCTCTCACTTTGGTCTCCCAAAGTGCTGGGATTATAGGTGTGAGCCACTGTGTCCAGCCCCCACCCTACTTTAAAATCACAAGACATAGTCTCAATTCAGAAATTAGCATGTCCAGTTCTGTCTACTCAGCAACACTTCAACAGACATTCCAAGGTAACATTTCTCTGCTCTTAGGAAGGCCTGGTGTAGAGTTACCTTCTCTCCAAAAACAGAGGATGCATTTTTGCAGAGTGTGGTAGCTTATACCTGTAACCCCAGCACTTTGGGAGACCGAGGCAGGGAGATAGCTTGAGGCCAGGAGTTTGAGACCAGCCTGGGCAACATAGTGAGACCTCATCTCTACAAAAATTAATTTTTAAAAGATTTGGCTAAGTATGGTGGTATGCATCTGTAGTCCCAGTTACTCAGGAGGATGAAATGAGAGGATTGCCTGAACCCAGGAGATCGAGATTGTGGTGAATCATGATTGTGCCATTGCATTCCAGCCTGGGCAATAGAATGAGACTCTGTCTCAAAAAAAAAAAAAAGAAAAGAAAAATCAACCAGGCTCAGTGGCTCAGCCTGTAATCCTGCGCCTTGGGAGGCTGAGGTGAGTGGATTGCCTGATCCCGCGGGGTCGAGAACCGCCTGGGCAACTTGGGGAGACCTCATCTCTACAATAAATCAAAACATCAGCCGGGCATGGTAGCGCGTGCCCGTAGTTCCAGCTACTTGGAAGGCTGAGGCGGGAGGATCGCCGGAGCCCAGCAGGTCGAGGCTGCGGTGGCCGGGAGCGGCCACTGCACTCCAGTCTGGGTGACAGAGTGAGACTCCAACTCAAACAAAAAAAAAAATCAAGACTGGAGAAACATCTGTTTCTTTCTCTCTCCTCCCCTTCCTGGCTTTAGCCCATGGTTGGGGAGGAGGGTGAAGGAGTCCCAGGGCAGGTCGTAAGCCAGCTCCAAACAATCTGTGCCTGCCGATACCTAAGACTCCCAGCAGTCTGTCTTGGGGCTTTGAAGGGTCCCCTCCCCAACCCTTCAACCACCACTCACCTTGCTAGGACCATGTGACCAGCTCAGAGGGCTGCTTCACAGAACCCTCACCTTCTGTTCCAGGGGTACAGCCCACAGTCTCTTACCATGGAGATTTATTCTTCCCAAAGTTGCCAACTTGGGCAGGACTCCTCTTAGGTGACTCCTGACTGAAATTCCTACTGCAAGTCCCTCATCCAGTCCCCAAGAGTCTTGCAAAACTGACCCTATGAAAGAGGAGTCTGTGCTTATCTTCACAACAGCAACTCTCTCTGCCCTGATGCCTCTAGCTGAGCGGCACAGCCTCGGGCCTTTAGATTCCTCTCGGTGTCCCCTAACTGCAGACTCACATGTCAAGTCATCCCAGGAGGCTGTTGAAACCCCACTCTCACCAGATTGGGTGGAGGGAGCAGCACCCACTACCCCTCCGCTTGGAGGAGTGATGTTCACTCCACAGAAAGCCTCTGCCAAAATCCTCCCTCCTCAATTCCTGGACTACATCTTGGAAAATTGGAAGGAGAGTTCCAGACAATCAGGTAAGCAGAGCCTACCGGCAGTCAATCATCCCCAGTATAAGCAGAGTTGACATTGTCCACGTTTGGTCACGATCTACAAGATCCATCCAGACCCACCTGGCTTTCTTCCGCCTCTTTCCCTTGCCAATTTTATCCCATTACCGAGACTTTGATCATATTTCCTGTGTCTCCCCCCGCTCCCCTTAACTAAGTAACTCAGAACGCCCTTTCTGGTGTCAACCTACATATCATTACCTGATGGACAAACCCTTCCCAACCCAACCCTTCTTCTGGGAGAACTTTGCTGACCTTCATGATGGGATTAATCCTCCCATTAGAGACTCTGGTGGGCATCAACTATCTTACCACCTTACAATCACAACTTTATGCTGTGGGATTGGATTGATAGCCCTCCCCCACACTAGGCTATAAAGTTTGAAGGTGTCTATTGAACACACTGCTGAATCTCCAGGGCTCAGCATGGTGTCTGACACATATTGAATGACTAAATAAACTCAGTGTAAAATGTGGAGAAATTCAGTACATGTCTGGTGGCTTGAATTTGACCAATGCTAATTGGGTTTCCGTAAAACACGTAGTTCCAGTGAAGTCAAATAGCACCAAATAAGAACCCTTGAAATGTGTTTTCATGGAGCTCAGATGAGATAACTTGGTCCAATTATAGGATTTATGGGGAATTCATGAGAGGCTGACAAAGAGCTTGTATATTACATTCTGTAGTCAATTGCACTCCCATCTTCATCTGTCTGCACTCTTTACTAAGTGTTACTTTTCCTGGTATTCTGCTTTCATGATTCTTCACCTCTCCGTTCCTTTTTTCCCTCTATGTTTCCTTCAGTTGGAAAACTGATCTAATATGTATACCCTTGACCTAGACATTCCAGCTGAAGGACTCTAGCTTGTGAGAATACTGCCATATTTGTGAATGATATAATACAAAAGAATGCTCATGATAGCACTTGTTTGCAGTTGGCAAGAAAATGGAAACAATGTAAATGTCCAACAGAGGAATCAATTAATAAATTTGCACTATGCATTGTAAAGAATGTAATAGGTCTACATTCAGACAAAGAGAGTTGCCTCTAATATCTTGTTAAGGAGGAAAAAAGCAAGTTGCAGTATAATGTGTATGTTCTGGTCCCAACCCCAACAATAAATGTACAGAGGGGTGCCAAAAAAGTATACACATTTTAAGAAAGGAAAAAATTGTATTAAAATTGCAATGCCCAATATATACCGATAACAAAAGATGAATACAAGTTATGTTTGACTTCTGCAATTACAAGAGGTATTCAAAGTGGTTCTCATCAGCATCCAGACACTTCTGATGATGGCCAAGGACTGCAGGACTTGTTGCTGTGTAAGCCCTCCTGGATCTTCTCTTGTGTACATCACACACAGTACCGTGTGTCTCAAATTTATCATGAATGCATGCAATCGTTAGGCATGTTGGAGGTTCTGTTGCACATTCATGCCTCATTGTCACTGTACTTCCACTACGTTCCCAAATTTCAAATACCACTCCAACTATCTTGTGTCCCTCGAACAACAGCTGTGCTTCTGCCATTTTCTTTGACCATCCTGCCTTTGCATGCTGATGCTAGCACACATTTGATTAAAGCCATCTTTTGAGCGACTGTCATACTACACATTGCCACTGTAATTCAATTCAACTTCAAAAAGTAATACGTAGATAATATCTCTTAAAATGTGTATACATGTTTTGGCACCGCTGGTATGAGTATATGTAGAAGCATGGTAGAAATCTGGGAGAGTAGACATCAAAGTGTAATAAAATACCTTTGAGGAAGAAGTTGGAGGGAGCTCGGGAAGGAAACCCTCATGTCTTTCCTTATACTCCTCTGCATTACCTGAATTTATGACAAAAGTATGTTACATACCTAGCTTAAAAACTCTAACAACATGGCCATCATGAATAAAACAAACAACAACAGATGCTGGTGAGGATGCAGAGAAAAAGAAACGCTTCTACAATGAATGAAAATGAAATGCAACCTCTTTGGAAAACAGTGTGGTGATTTCTGAAAGAACTAGAAATTGTCCTTCCATATGATCCAACAATCCCCCTATTGGGAATATACCCAGAGGAACTCAAATCATTCTACAAAAAAGATACCTGCACACACATGTTTGGTGCAGCTCTATTCACAATAGGAAAAACATGACACCAGCCATGCTGCCCACTGAAGCTGGACTGGATTTTTTTTAAATGTGGTACATATACACAATGGAATATTATGCAGCCATAAAGAAGGACAAACATGGATTTTGCAGCAACTTGGATGGATTTAGAGTCTATCATACTCAGTGATCTACCACAGAAACAAAGAACAGAGTACCATATGTTCTCACTCATAAGCAGACCTTGAACAATTATCATAATACTATAAGAAAGGGATTGACAGTTGAGGGAAACTGCTAGGGGAGGGAGGGACATACCTCATCAACAAGGGTACCTGCATAATCAGCGTTTATATACCTAACCCTGAATTGTTCTCCACATCTTTAAAATAAAGAGAAAAAATAAATGTAAAAAAACTTCAACAACATAAGTGATATATTTACTTGATTATTATGTCTCTCCTCACTACGATAACTACATGTGGACAGGGACTTTTTCCATCTTTTCTCACTGTCACAGTGCCTGGCACACACGACATGCTTAATGCTTATTTTTTATGAGTGACAAATCTGTTTCTGAGAAAGAAAATTCCATTTTAACAAAATCTGTCTTCCACATTCCCCTTCCCTGACCCCTGTATGTCCTTATTGGTGAATTGATTGGGTGCTGGGCAATCTGGAGTTCTCTACCTCCACGTGGTGGACCCCAAATTAAGGTTGCTTCCCTACATTGTTAGTTCTCATAACAAATGGTTTGAAAACCCACAGGGCCTCCCACATACGAATGTGAAAAAACCTGACAAACACAAATTTCTTAAGAGATAAAGCTTCAAGTAACAAGGAATGGGTTGTCTTAAAAAAGAAACCTTGAAATTCATATTGGTTTAAAGTCCATCCATTCAAAACATGAATTAAAAAGGATACCAGAACTTACAAACAAGGAACAAAAGCATTTGCTGTCAGCCCAGTCATTGAAAGGTCACAATTATTTAACCACCAGATAATTCAGTATAGTTAGAAGAATCAAACAAAACCACAAAAATACATTTGATTACAGCTTAGTCAAAGGTCTGCAAAAATATGCACTAAATTGTATTCTGTGGTTACCGTTTCTCTTTCACTTTCCCTTTTCTTTACTGCAGAACTCACACACAGTCTCACAAAGGATGCCCGTGGTCTCAAGGACACATGGGCTGTCTTGCCTTTTCTTCATGGAGGTGGTCCTGGAGTGTGGAGGCCATGGTGCAGAAAGAAGCTGGTCAGGTCAAAGGACTCCAGAATTTGGGTTTTTCACATTTGGGGCAAAAAAGGAAGAGAAAAGAGGGGACATGTCACCTGGACTGAATGGCTCTGGATTTGGGGCGGTGCTCATTTCTTGCATGTTACAGTTCCATAATTTATTACTTTTGTCTTTTTTATTTTTGTCTTCACTGCATTAACAGACTACTGGAGGTGTTGATGTACAGTCTGGTCAGTGGTCAACCAGAAAGATACTCAATGAATGCTCAGTACAAGAAGGCAGACACACTTGATTCCTATGTAGAACCATGGAAAAATGTGATTTGCTAATTTAACTGCTAGAAGCTGATGGAAATAAAATGCAGGCAGCCTAAAGAATTTCCAGCACAATCCATGATTCCTTTATACCTGTGATCTTTATTTATAAAAGAAAAATCTGTTGTTATTGCCTTTAGTTGTAATGGCCCCTTATTGTGACCTCATGCAATGTGAGCGAAGGTTAAATATATTTTTTAAATATTTGTTTACTATTTTTAAAAATGTTTTTAAATTTATTTTTTACTGGACTCAATGGCTCAGCCTGTAATCCCAGCACTTTGGGAGGCTGAGGCTAATGGATTGCCTGAGCCCACAAGTTTGAGACCAGCCCGGGCAACTTGGCAAGACCTCATTTCTACAGTAAACCAAAAAATTAGCCAGGTGTGGTAGCACGCACCTGTAGTTCCATTTACTTGGAAAACTGAGGCAAAAGGATCGCTGGAGCACAGCAGGTCAACTCTGGTGGCTGTGAGTGTGCCACTGCACTCCAGCCTAGGCAACAGAGTGAGACTCCAGCTCAAAAAAAAGAAAAAAAAATTTTCATAAGAGTAAGTTTTATAAATAGAGAGGAACTTTCACTTTTAGCTTCATTCTGTTCTGCATTGTCAAATTTTGTTTCAAGAATCCAGAAATGACAAACATAAAGAGATAAAAAGTGAATTCAGAAAAGATTAAAATCTATGGTTTACTCCAAGTGCTAAGTCCCTTGGGTTCCTTTTCAGGAAGTCATTTCCCTGTCCCATGACCGCCAGCCAGCACTTGTGGCTTCTCTCCAATAGTTCCCCATAAAAATCAGCTCAAGGTATGACTGCAGCTCAAGTCTGATCTGTCCTGGACAACTGAGAATTCACAAGGAATATTTGCACTTTATCAAAGAACAAAATTCTAAGCCACAGGAAAGAAACTGACAGGGGATAAATTGCAGACTGTGGAAAGACTATTGGCATGAAAGTGGGGAGAGACACAACATTTTAAGCAATGTGTTATTTTGATACTGTAAGAGGCCATGTACAAAATAAATCAAGTATGTGTTTTAGAGGACAAGCTTTGTGGTCAGAGACCTGGATGCAAATGTTTCTCTGCCATTTATTTTGGGCATGTCATCTACCGCGAAGCTCAGTTTTCTTATCCATTACTTGGGCGTAATATAAAGACAGCGTTATTCTGAGGAGTACAAGCCAAGAGCTCAATAAAAAGTGGTCATAACTTTTTGTATTTTAGGAGATGAGTAAGCTATTTTTTTTTTTTTGAGTTGGAGTCTCACTCTGTCGCCCAGACTGGAGTGCAGGGGCCACTCCCGGCCACCGCAGCCTCGACCTGCTAGGCTCCGGCGATCCTTCTGCCTCAGCCTTCCAAGTAGCTGGAACTACAGGCGCGCACTACCACGCTCGGCTAATTTTTTTTATTTTTATTGTAGAGATGAGGTCTCGCCAAGTTGCCCAGGTGGGTCTCGAACCTGCAGGCTCAGGCAATCCACTCACCTCGGCCTCCCAAAGTGCTGGGATTACAGGCTGAGCCACCGAGCCCAGCCAAGTAAGTATTTTAACCAGAGTAATAAATGATGCAAAAGATAAATGAACACTATTAATTTTTCTTTTGCAAAAATTCTGGATTGCTTTTATGTTTAAGGAATGTTGTTGGTATGGATGGTTTGATCCTAGACCAGCATGAAATCTCAACCTGTGTATGGTATATACCTTCATAAATGTCTGTGTGAGCATGAGTGCTTCCCAAGTGTCCATAACTTGTAAGAGCTACTTTTTCTCTCTTCACTAAGAGTTCTTCCATTTCTCCTGATGACTGAATCAGGGAGAAAGCTCCCAGCAAGGTAAAACACCTGAGCCACCACCAAGTCCTTAAAGTAGGGTGACTGACTGTTCTGGTTTTAATGGGAGTGTCCCAGTTTTAGCACTTAAAAATCCCATGGCACAGGAACTCCCTTAGTCCCATGCAAATCCTGAGGGTGGTTTCCTCTACTTGGGAGGCTGCAGGATTGTATCCTGCAGGATTGTGTATGGTCATTGCAATCAATTTTACTTTAGAGCAGGTGATGTTGCTTTCTCTTGGTAGAGTGATTCCACTAACATGCCTATGAGTCTTGCCAGGTGTGATTACAATTAAAATCTGGGTGACACAAGCAGAAAGAAAAGATGGGAGGCCGGATGCAGTGGCTCAAGCCTGTAATCCCAGTGCTTTGGGAGGCAGAGGTGAGAGGATTGCCTGAGCTCAGGGGTTCAAGACCAGCCTGGGCAACTTGGTGAGACCTTGTCTCTACAATAAATCAAAAAATAAGCTGGACGAGGTAGTGTGTGCCTGTAGTTCCGGCCACTTGGAAGGCTGAGGTGGAAGGATTGCCTGAGCCCAGCAGGTCAAGCTGCAGTGGCAGTGAGCATGCCACTGCACTCCAGCCTGTGCAACAGAGTGAAACTCAGACTCAAAAAAGAAAAAAAGAAAAGAAAGGAAAAGAAAAGATGGGAGATAAATTTTTCCCCGTGAGATAACCAGCCAAGAGTTGAGATGACTTAAGGAGTTAAAGAGAACCGGGCACGGTGCCTCACGCCTGTCATCCCAGCACTTTGGGAGGCGAGAAGATTGCCTGAGTCCAGGGGTTCAAGACCAGCCTGGGCAATTTGGCAAGACCTCGTCTCTGCAAAAAAAAAAATTTTTAAGTAGCCGGGCGTGGTAGTGCGCGCCTGTGGTTCACTCCTTGGAAGACTGGGGCGGAAGAATAGCTTGAGCCCAGCGAATCGAGGTTTCGGTGACCGTGAGCGTGCCACTGCATTGGAGCCCTGGCGACCGTGAGACTCCGACTCCAAAAAAAAGAGGGAGCGAGAGGAGGCATGCAGTTCCTCATACTGGCCTCCAGGGGGCGCCATCAGCCCGCGATGATTCTGTGTCCTTTGGGTGGCAAGCAGGAGGAACGCGATCCACCCAGAGGGTGAGTAGGGAGAGGACGCCCCCCATCGCCTTCAGGGGCGGGGCGTGCAGGAACGAGAAGCCTGCAGCTCAGGGGCGCCTGGATGTCCTTGTGGACCCCAACTGGGATCCCAGCTCTTTCGTCCCAGCTTCAACTTTCTGGCCGCCCTTCCTCTGGCAAGAATGAGAGACATGGTCCCAGCAGTCTCGGGATCAGCAGTCTCAGAGAAACAACTCGGAGAGGCTGTTTGCAGCGGAGAACGTCCAGGCCAGGCTTCCCTGGGTGGCACGGCGTCCCTGTCGCCCGGCCTGTCACCAGCTCGAATGAATAGGGAGCTGATTGCTCCACGCCGGTGGATGCACTTTTGTTCCCTTGGAAATGTTCCAGGGGGAAAGCACTGCTTCTAGAACAAAGAGCCTGGGCGACAGTGAGATATCCCTGTTGGCTTGTGTGAGCACAGCGAGCATGAAGGCTGAGATTCCAAAAACCACCAGGAGAGTCAGCCTTCTTCCTATGCAAGCATGAACCCCAGAAGGGGGCTCCCAGCACCCCCTGGGAACCCAGGAACCCCCGTGGAAAAGCATCGAGTGTTGGTTGGTGCTCCCTGGCCCGGTAGAGGGACTCAGAAAGTTTAGAAGAAGCTGGCATCAGAACCCAGGGCCGGTTCGGTCCTTGCCCTTGGGTGACCTTCAGACAAACCACTTGAAACCCGGTCCTCAGTTTGGTCATCTGTAAAACGACAGAGCTGGTCTGGATGGTACCCAGATTCCCTTCCGGGTTGGGCAATTCTTGAGGGCCCTGTTATTCACCCATCGCAGAGCTGATAATGCTGGTTCTGAAACGTGTTGCTCTTGGGGCCCCGCTCACAAATCTTAAAAGTACCAGAACTTGTGTTTTGGGGTTGTAGCAGTCAATATTGATCATATTAGAAGTTAAAACTGAGGAAATGTTAAGATGCAATAATAGGCAAGTACACGGTCCATCAGCTATTAGAGCGATGATCTGATCACACATCACGTATTCTCTGGAAAAGTCCATGGTGAGAATGAGAGTGAAAGTGTAGGATAATAGTTTAGTCTTATTGCGAAATAGTTTTGAACGCATAGACCTCCCCTCCCCCCATGAATGCTCTCAAAGACCCCCTGGATTCCCGATACCACACCACTCTGAGTACTGCAGGCATATGAAAGAGTGCATGCAGCCTTGGGAGCCTGTATTCCAATCTTGGTTTTTCTACTTGCTAGATGTGTGACTTTGACCATGTTACTTACCCATTTAGCATTTCATTTCCTGTAGAACTGGAATAATAAGAGGCTCTAGACCAAGTTTTTTGAAGGTTTAAATAAAATAATGCATCTAAAGTACTTGATGCATGTAAGCTATCTTTTTTTTTTTGAGTTGGAGTCTCACTGTGTCACCCAGGCTGGAGTGCAGTGGCACGCTCACAGCCACCGCAGCCTCGACCTGCTGGGCTTAGGCGATCCTTCCGCCCCAGGCTTCCAAGTAGCTGGAACTACAGGTGTGCACCACCACGCCCGGCTAGTTTTTGTGATTTATTGTAAAGACGAGGTCTCACCAAGTTGCCCAGGCTGGCTTTGAACCCCCAGGCTCAGGCAATCCTCTCGCCTTGACCTCCCAAAGTGCTGGGATTACAGGCTGAGCCTCCGTGCCTGGCCGTAAACTATTTTTAAACGTCAAAGAAATAGACTTGGAAAGTTAACCACAAAAAGGAAGAAGAAAAAACTCAGCAACAAAACGACTTTCTTCTAGACAGTACCTAGAAAACCAGGTCTGTACAGGGAACTTCATGGAACCTCAGATCGACATTTTGTGTCTCTGTAGTCGCAGGGACTTTTCCAGATGAGTCCTAGTTCTCAGAGCCCAGCTAAAGTTCTGTCTTCACTGACATCTAGCAGTCACTTCCTCAAGGACTTCTGCGGTGACTCTGACCCAGGACCTTACAATTATGCAGAAGACGCTCCTGGGCCTCTCCCTCCACAGCTGTACATGGACAACACTTATTTGGAAACTGTCTAATTGAACAATTTCCTTTCAACACCTGAGTCCCCTCCATAGTTACGTGAGACTTCTTTTGCTATTTGGCGGTCAATTACAACAAGACTGACTAATTGACATAGAAGAATTTCAGATTATACTTCATACGTCTAAGGTTCTCCCCAAACCCCTCATCTCTGCCTCCTAATTTTTAAATTTATCTTGGTTCATGGAATGCAGTGGTTATGAACCCTGGACACACACTGGAATCACTCATAGAGCTGAGATGTAGCCCGGGACCCACTTCCCAAACATGCTGATTTAATCGGTCTCTCTAACGTGTAGCCAGGATGAAGAAGCGCCGCTCAGACAGCTATGTTTCTGAAAATGTCCCAAGCTAACAGCAGCAGCATCACCTGGGAGCTTGTTTGAAAAATTCTGGCTGGGGTCATGGCTCAGGCTTGCAGTCCCTGGACTTTTGGAGGTCGAGGCAAGAGGATCGCCTTTGCCCAGGAGTTTGAGACCAGCCTGGGCAACACAGCAAGATTTTGTCTTCACAAAAAAACCCCCAAAATTTTAAAAATAGCCATTGTGCCACTGCACAAGCTATTGTACCACCGCCTGGGCGACAGAGTGAGAGCCCAACTCAAAAGTAATAATAATGGCATAAAGAAAAAGAAATGCAAATTCCCAGGCCCACTGGGACAGATCCACTGGGGAGGAGCCCAGGAATCTGCTTCATCAAGCCCTCAAGGGGATTCTAATGCACACGACAGTTTGAGACCCAGTGTGCCTGGTTGCCACACACCTCCACGACTTCTCCCATCTTCATTATCACCTCCATCAGGGAGGCAAGCCCATGAGCATGTCTCAGCCTCCCATCTTCCAGGGTGCAGCTATCTGTGTGTGTTGGAGGTAGCAGGGCTTGGGTGACTCTGGCATCTATTTGCATGAAAAGACCTGCTGGACTTTTGAGTGAGAAAATGAACTAAATTACACACACACACATTCAATTCAGCACACATTTGCTTTATATATATATATAGCAAATGTATATATATATTTTTAGGGCTGGTCTCAAACTCCTGGGCTCAGGGGATCCTCCTGCTTCAGCCTCCCAGAATGCTAGGATTACAAGTGTGAGTCACCACACCTGATCACAATTCAGCAAACATTTACTGCACAAACATTTATTGAGGCACCGGGCTATTGATGAAGACATTAGAAAGATAGAGCATCTCAGTACCTGTCCTAAAGGAACATTCAGTCTAGTCCTCACAAATGCTATGAGCACGTCGACAGGTAACACTTACTGAGCACTTCCTTTTGTGCCAGCCAGAGCACAGAGAGCTTTATATGTGGTATGTCACTTAATCCTCACAACTATCCCAGGAGGCATGTTTTAGTATTAATCCCACTTTATAGATGAGCAAATGACTTTACAAAAGGTGAAAACATGGTTAGATGACTCAATCAATCAGTAGGGAGCCAAGGTTTAAACCCAGATCTGTCTGACCCTAAGCTTCTTAATCTTAATTGCCTACACAGGCTACTGTTAACATGCAAAGGGTGAGAAGAGTCTAGCCAATTTGGAGAAAAGAAACATTCCTTAGAAGAAAGGGTTGGTGTTAAGTGGGCTGAGAACGCTGGTAGAACTCAAATGATTTCCGGTTAAACTAAGAGAAAAACAGAGGAAGAAACTGAGTCCCGTTACCTTGCAGAGTGCTTGGTACAGAAAGGATGCTTCCGAAATGCTGGCTGGATGAATCCTTGAGGCACTGTTTGTGGCCATTCTTCATGCTGCCTAAGAATTGTGCAGCCTGTCTGCTCTGCCCTCATCTCTGATATGTAGGAGAGGCCCTAATCTTTGGGAGTCCTGAAGGACAAGGGTCCCTCTGGCATAGAAACCAGAAAGAGGATCACAACCACACTTAGCCTATGCCCAGTCAAGTTGCTGAAAAGAATGAAAAATACTGACAAATGTGAAACATTATTTGAATTTTCTTTATTTTTATTTTTTTGAATCGGAGTCTCACTCTGTTGCTGGAGTGCAGTGGCACACTCACGGCCACTGCAGCCTCGACCTGCTTGTCTCAGGTGATCCTTCTGCCTCAGCCTTCCAAGGAGGTGGAACCACAGGCATGTGCCACCACGCCCGGCTAATGTTTTGATTTATTGTAGAGACAAGGTCTCACCAAGTTGCCCAGGCTGGTCTCGAACCCATGAGCTCAGGCAATCCTCTCACCTCAGCCTCCCAAAGTGCCAGGATTACAGGTGTGAGCCACCGTGCCTGGCTTATTTGAATGTTTAATAATGGACTCTATAATCCTAGCTGATCTTTATAGAAATTCCATTTTACTATGGAAACTATAGGCTAATTATTATAGCGGAAGGAGGTCTTGTGTGTGTGTGTGTGTGTGTGTGTGAGAGAGAGAGAGAGAGAGAGAGAGAGAGGAGGATTTATTAGGGGCATTGGCTCACATGATTATGGCTGAGAAGTCCCACAGCAGGCCGACTGCAAGCTGGCAACCCTGGAATGCTGGCAGCATAGCTCAGTTCAATTCCAAAGCCTCAGAACCAAGGAAGTCAGAGATATATAACTCTCAGCACAAGACTGATGGTCTGAGAACTGGAGAAGCCACTAGGGGTGAATCTTAGAGCCTAAAAGTGGGAGCACCCAGAGCTTTGATGTTGAAGGGACAAGAGAAGAAGAATGAATCCCAGCTCCAGCAGAAAGGGGAAATCACCTTTCTGTTCTATCTGCCCCTCCCCTAATTGGATGGTGCCCACCCATACAGGCGGTAGACCTCCCCTACTCAATTCACTGACTTACATGCCAGTCTCGTCCAGAAATGCCCTCCCAGACACACCCAGAAATAATCCTTTACCAGCTCTCTAGGTATCCCTTAAACCAATTAAGTTGACACCTAAAATTAACCATCACCGTAGACAAGCATGAAGTTTGGTGGTGGTGTTTCTGGGCCCATGAAGTGACCCAGTCTGCAAGGAGAGAGAAAGAAGCAGACGACACATCTGCAGGGCAGCAGAGACCGTGGGGTGTCCTCATGCACTTTGCGGACCTGGCTTTGGCTACTCCTGGAGCCCATCTACATCCCCACTCTTAAACCAGAATTTTTTTTTCAACATTTTATTTATTTATTTTTTTTGAGTTGGAGTCTCACTCTGTCGCCCATACTGGAGTGCAGTGGCCGTTCCTGGCCACCGCGGTCTCGACCTGCTGGGCTCCGGCGATCCTTCCACCTCAGCCTTCCGAGTAGCCAGAATTACAGGCATGCACTACCACGCCCAGCTGATTTTTTTACTTATTGTAGAGATGAGGTCTCACCAAGTTGCCCAGGCGGGTCTCGAACCCTCGGGCTTAGGCAATCCACTCACCTCAGCCTCCCAAGCCACAGGATTACAGGCTGAGCCACAAAATGTTGTGACAGTCAATTCTGCTTTGAGATAAAGGTCATTGGAATCTGGTTCTGTCACTTGTAATCACAACCTCAACCCAACACAGGTGTCTGAACAGCTTTAGGGTGATTTAAATGAATACAAAAGGGAAGTTAGGTAATAGCACAAACATCTCACTTTCTGTCACCTCACATCTTTCTTAAACATAGGCATTTTAATAGATATCCTCTAAGGGTTCGTTTTGTAATTTGGGGGGTGAGCTTTATATTGACTTATAACATACATACAAAATAATTGCACAATCCTGTCTTTTCACAAAATACATGTACCTGTGTAACCAACACCCAGATCGAGAATAGGACCAGATCCCGGACCCTCACGGTCCGCACACCCACGTCTCAAGGTAGCCACTCTCCTGACTTCGGGCGTCGTAGGTCAGTTTTTGCCTGTTTCTGAACTTTAAGGACACATGCAGGGTGTTCTCACTTGTGTCTGGCTTCTTTCTTGCTGGTAAGATGCATCTGTGCTATTGCATGTGGTTTTAGTCGTGGAAAAAAAAGTCGAATCTCAGGACACCAAACTCACTAGGCAGAAGGGAAAGTTTATCTTGGGAACTGAGTCACCAATACTGTGCTCCTTTTGCTCCCAAAAAGATAGCTGTGACTGCACACCCTGTGTCATAACCTCATTCTCTCCACTCCCTCTTTTCACATGTTTATTTTATGTCAAATGTAGATTCACTGAGTATGAGACTGCATCGAGTCTTTCCTCTACTCTCTTTTTACATGTGAAATGTAGATTTACTGAGACTAATCAGAACCTCACAAGAATGTAACCATCTGCCTCCCTGCCTACCCTCACTCCCTCCCCTCCTCCTGCTGACTCTTTCCTCTTTTTAAATACCAAAGTTCCAAAACCCTCTTTGAAAAAGGCACAGGTCACAGATGCTCTTGTGATTTGTGATTTTTCCCTGTATGCATCCTTGACCTTGGCTAAGTAAACCTCTAATCAATGGAGACCTGCCTTGGTTACTTTTTGGTTGACATAGTTCATGTCATTGTTGAGTAGCACCCCAGTTTTATATTTTAAATGCTATTTTTACTTAGGCTGGAAATCAATAGTGGAAGTCTGATAGAAGTAGCTGTTTGTTTTCCTGATAACCAATTGATCATGGTAGTAAAATATCTAATTCAGACAAGCTGCTGAGAACTTTGCAGTAGAGGGAAATTGCTCTTATAAAGTTGGAAGCTTTATTGAGATTCTTATGCTGTTCAGCTCGCGTGAGGATACAGGCTGCCTTCTCTTCAGGAAGGGGGCAAAACAACAGATGACCTGCCTCCCATCCTTGTCCAGAATATAACTTTTGAAGGCAAAGCACAGTACAGCTCTCCTTAAAACTGACCCTTTGGAAAAAACTAGTCAAGCTGCATGTTCTTTATTTCAGCAAAGAGCATTCAGTGACTCTAAAGACAATTAACCCCTTACTGCAATTTATATCATAATTTCTGGAAACGAACACCACTCTCCTAATTTTTACCAAGCAAGGGAAGTCATTTATCCACAGGGTTATTCTAGCAGAACTTTATTCACTGGCCTTGACATATAGATTCTGAATATCAGTTCCCTCAATACCTGCAGTTTTTCTTCTTGATCCTCCTTGAGAATTAAAATGCAAATGACAATGAACTCCAATTCAACTGGCTTAACCAGTAAGGAAAATTTGTTTTTTTTTTCTCACAAGAAGTATGGAGCTAGGTTAAAGCTGACAAGAACCTGGGTTCTTTCTATATCATATTGACCTAAGGAGAGCCTTGATAGATTCAAGTAGACTGAGGTTGTTCCAGAAGCCACATTCGGAAATAGCAGCTTCCAGCAGCAAAAGACACTGTGTCTTTCCTTTCTCTCTCTCTCTCCTCTCTCTCTCTCCCTCTCCTTCTCTCCCTCTCTCCTCCTCTCCCTCTCTCCCTCTCTCCTCCTCTCCCTCTCTCCCTCTCTCCTTCTCTCCCTCTCTCCCTCTCTCCTTCTCTCCCTCTCTCCCTCTCTCCTTCTTTCTCCCTCTCTGTTTTCTCTTGTGAGGAAATCTTCCTGAGAAACCTGCCACTTCTTATCAGCCAGAATTACATCCTGGTCCATTGAAGAAACCAACAAATGGCAATGGGAATGACATTACCATACTTGGCACATAACAACGGTGTTTGTTTCCAAAATGAGGACTATAGTCCCCTTGCCTGAGTCACTTTCAAACTACGGAATGGTTCACCTAGCAAAGCAGAAGGAGAGAAAGATTATTGGACTGAAAACCAAAACCAACATCTTCCACTGTCCACCTCTTTTGCTTCCCAACCATCCATACCTTGTTCAAATCATGCCCATACTTTCACAAAATACATATAGTCCCTCCATGAGTGAAAACAACATAAAGTCTCATCAAGAAGAAACAAGAATGATCCAATAAACACTCCCATTCAGAAAAGTGACTGTCACCACTGGTCCATAGCACTAGCTATTTTCTGTAGGACACGCACAGCAAATACTAGTCCCATGACCCAGGAATGGACTGTCTCTGTCAGCCAACTGGTCACCCCGGTTCTGCTCCCCTGGAGTCTCCGTTGCCCATTGTTTCCTATGGCCACCTCTGGGGTGAGTACTGGAGAAGATGCCCTGTTAGAGGCTGCCAGACTGGACAGCTCACTTCCCGCAGGTACAGATCCTAAGGCCTCAGGATCACCTTAGGGTGTGAATAGTCCCCAGACTTTTGTCAGTTTGAAATTCACTTCTGGTCAATTCCAGGGACCAATAATGGCCTGCCATCTTGTCTGAAGGAGGTCTGTGAATACCACAATCCTTGTCAACTCACTGTGTGACTCCATGATCTTCCTACCTCCAAGTCCAAAGTTTAATGGCCTCCATCTTGAGGCAATTGATAGCAATAGTTACGTGGAAGAGGGCATGGAGCAGAGGCAAGGAGACATTCCCCGTGAGCCCAGCCTTCCCAGGTGCATCTGAGCTATACTCTGGCTCGTGTCTTGTGAAGGATGTCTGTTGAGAGATACTCGACAGATGGGGGGAATTAGATTTGCTTATGTCTTATCAGTCTATCACCTGTGGAATTTCTTTCTTCCCTACCTTTTGGGGGTGGGAGAGGGACATCAATTCTGTACAAAACTGAGATTTCTAAGCTTGAAAATCTCCAAATTATGGCCTTTAAATCAACATGGACTGCAGGTTACAGGCAGAAAGAATTTGTAGTAGCAAAGCTCTATTTTCCTCCCTTTCTGCATTCAGGCATGCCACTCTGTATCTCAACTTTCCTCTTAGACTATCACTTTCTTGAGGGCTACAAGAAATAACCAGCACATGCCAGTAACCCCAATTTTCTGGCCATTAGTCCTAATCTTACCCTGTCTTCAGGCACAAGATTAAGGACCCAAAAGTGCCACATGTGACAATTTGATCAAAAGACTACAGACATCTTGAAATGTGGCTTTTGCTGTTATAAAATACATAAGAACTAACTTTAGGGAAAAACAAAGGTGTTAACCACCATCAGAAGCCAGAAATGATCCCACTTCAGTTTCATCTTTTCTCTACTGTGTACATGAATGAACTCTAGCTTCCTCCTGCTTTTCCACCTCTCCAAAAATTATTTTAGAATCTACGAGGAAGGGAAGCTGTCTAACTCATGAGTAAACATGCTTTTGAGAAGGAATTTGAATATATAGTTTGAAAACAAGATGAGTCACAGCAAACAATGTAAAATATACATCTGAAAATAGATGAAGATATACTGCTTACAAAAGGGGCAGGTCATATTCTGATGAGAAGAACAAAAGGAAATGAGACATTGAGAATTTCTTTGTTCATCGAGATTTTTAACTTTTAGAAAACATAGGATGAAGTTCTGTTCATTATGGACAATGCCAGTTAAATTTTGTTTTAAGGAAGAAGTTTGTCTTTAGTGTGCTGTTAACAGCCAGTGGGTTTTCTTCCATGACTCCTGGGAGAAATATTAGTAAGGGTGCACCATTGATCTTTCTGATCTTTGCACTCTTATCCAAAGTCAAAATTCTAACCTGGCAACATGATGCACTAACAGGGAATTCATACTGAATTCCATGGGAATGGGAAGTCTTGGTGGTCCCGGCACTAACACCAGCATCTAGGGATTTCCTACATGGTTCTGGTGGTATAATTCTCGTAATGCACACATTTGATATTTTTGACAATAATTAAGCCATATCAACTTCCCAATTCCAGAAATGAATACCCATATTTTGTTTTGAGTTGAAAGTTAATCAGTTTCCTTTATACAATTTCAACACATGTGAACAAAACAGAACCATGTTCCAAAACCAAGGTTGACATGATCTGTCATGTTCCCCAATCTATCCCTTGTGTTTAGTACATTTCTGACACATGGCAGATGTTCAATACCTGCCTCCTGCTTAGATGAATACATGAAAAGAGGCATGGCCACTCAGCAGCTCATAGCTTTGGCTAGGAATATTTCACAGGGCACATTAAGTTGTTTGCAGTTTACTAATGACGTAGACAGGAACCAGACGTGGAGAAGACAGATTTTTGTATATTTTAACTAGATCATTCAGTTTTGAGTCTTGCTTTTCTAGTCAAATTGCACCTATCAACATCCACAACCTCCCAGGTAGAGCTCTAGGCAGAAAGCAGAAAATTTTAAATTCCAGAATAAATCTCTTTCTATATATTTTGTCTTCAGCCCAAATACCTGATTCTTTTTTTTTATTATAAATAGTTTTTATTATGATGTTGTGGGGTACAGTTAAGGGTTAGGTATACAAATACGTTTCATTCAGGCACCATATTGATAAGAGGTGCTTCCCCATCCCCAGACAGATATTTGCTATTGTAAATCCCATCTCCCCCCCATAGTTTCCCACTACTGTCAGTCATTTTCTTATAGTATTAGGTTGGATGTTCAAGGTCCATTATATGAGTAAGAACATGTGATACTCGGATCTTTGTTTTTGTGAGAGGTCACTCAGTATTATAGACTCTAGTTCCATCCAGGTGGCTGCGAAATTCATGATTTTGTTCTTTTTTATGGCTGCGTAGTATTCCATCGTGTATATGTACCACATTTTTTTAATCCAGTCCTCTTTTGATGGGCAGCATGGTTGCTTCCAGGTTCTTGCTATTGCGAACAATGCTGTGATAAACATATGTGTGCAGGTATCTTTTTTATAAAGTGACTTGAGTTCTTCCAGATATATTCCCAGTAGGGGGATTGCGGGATCATATGGGAGGTTGATATTTAAAGCTTTTAGGAATCGCCACACTGCTTTCCACAGAGGTTGCACTAGTTTACATTCCCACCAACAGTGTAGAAGTGTTCCCTTTTCGCCACACCCTCTCCAGCAGCTGTTATTTTTTGAGTTGTTGATAATTGCTATTCTGGCTGGAGTTAGGTGGTATCTCAGTGTGGTTTTGATTTGCATCTCCCTGATAATTAGTGAGGTTGAACATTTCTTCATATGTCTGTCGGCTGCTCGAATGTCTTCCTTTGTGAAGTGTCTGTTCATATCTTTTGCCCATTTTATAATAGGGTTGTTTGTTTTTTTCTTTTCAGCACGTTTGAGTTCCTTGTAGATCAAAGATGTTAAGCCTTTGTCTGACCTGGTGTTGGCAAATATTTTTCCCAGTCTGTAGGCTGTCTCCCTGCTCTCTTGATGGTTTCTTTGGCTTTGCAGAAGCTTGTCAGTTTAATAAGGTCCCACTTGTCTAACCTCTCTCTTATGACCTGTGGGTTTTGGGTTTTGTTCAGGAATTGGAGGCCAGTCCCAATTTCCATGAAGGTATGTCCTTCATTTTCTAAGGTTCTTATGGTTTGAGGTTTTACATTCAGGTCTCTGATCCATTTGGAGTTAACCTTTGTGCATGGGGATAGATAGGGGTCCTGTTTCAATCTTCTGCATGTGGTCAGCCAGTTTTCCCAGCACCATTTACTGAATAGGTTCTCCTCTCCCCAGTGGTAGGTGGTGGAGGCTTTGTCGAAGATGAGTTGGTTGAGAAATTGAGGTTTTGCTTCTGGAATCTCAATTCTATTCCATTGATCTATATGCCTATTCCTATACCAATACCAAGCTGTTTTGATGATTATAGCTTTATAGTAAAGTTTGAAGTCTGGTAATGTGATACCACCTGCTTTGTTTTTTTTTGTTTTTTTTTTTTTTTTTTTGCTGAGGATTGTTCTGGCTATTCTTGGATGTTTGTGTTTCCGTATGAATTCCTGTGTTGTTTTTTCTAGGTCTGAGAAGAATGTTGCTGGTAATTTGATGGGTATTGCATTGAATTTGTAGATTGCCTTAGGTAAGATGGACATCTTCACAATGTTGATTCTTCCAATCCATGAGCATGGAATATTTTTCCACTTGTTTGTGTCATCTTTGATTTCTTTGAGCAGTGTTTTGCTGTTTTCATTGTAAAGGTCTTTCATGTCTCTGGTTAGGAAGATGCCAAGGTATTTAATTTTTTTGTGGCTATTATGAATGGAATTGTGTTTTTTATTTGGGTTTCTGTTTGTTTATTATTGGTGGAAAGAAATACAATTGTCTTTTGCACATTTATTTTGTATCCTGAGACTTTGCCAAAGGCCTTTATCAGTGTAAGGAGGTTTTTGACAGATTCTCTTGGGTTTTCAATGTACACAACAATATCATCTGCAAAGAGAGATCATTTGACTTCCTCTTTTCCTATTTGGATACTCCTGATTGCCTTCTCTTCTCTGATTGCTCAAGCCAGGACTTCCAATACTATGTTGAACAGGAGGGGTGAGAGTGGGCATCCTTGTCTTGCTCCAATTTTCAGGGGAAATGGTTCCAATTTTTGTCCATTTAGGAGTATGCTGGCTGTGGGTTTCTTGTAGATGGCTTTTACTATTTTGAGGTATGTTCCCCATAGGCCTAGATGTTTGAGGGTTTTTATCAAGAAGGGATGCTGGATTTTATCAAAAGCTTTTTCTGCATCTAATGATATAATCATGTGGTTTTTGTTTTGACATCTGTTGATCAAATACCTGATTCTAAGCCAGGTGTCTTTGAGATTCAGCCCTGGAACACTACAATGATGGATGCCAGAGAAGTTCCCTAGACTCTGCCTCTCTTTCCTCTTTCTTCCAAACTCAGAAATAGCTGTTGCCTTCCAATTCCCATAATATTGTTCTTGCTACTGTTAAATTTATTGTTGTTGCAAGTTGCATATACATAGACCTAGAATTACTAAAAACATGACTCTCTGTCTTTCTGTGCCACACCATGAGATCCTTGGGGCGGGTCCCCATTTATGGTCCCAGCCTCTTGCACAGTGCCGAGCACATAACACACGTTTGTCAAATCAGTGAATTAACAGCAGAGTTACCTTTGCTCCTCCCCTTTGAACTGAGAATGTAAAGGTTAAAAAAACGAAAACTGGATAAAATGTCTTCCTCAGTACTGGACAAAGAAATTTAGTATCTAACTAGCTAGAAAATCAGTGAAGGGGAAAAGTCTTCTCATCTCTTTGGGCTCAGTCATTTGGGAGAGTGTGCATAGTAAGTGAAAATCCCTTGACACTCGTCCTATTGAGTTAGGTCAGCTATGGTCCTCACCTTGACTCTGGGACTTAGTGACTCAGTTGGAGCCAAAAGATGCAGTGAAAGTGATGTGGCATAACTTTTGAGGCTAAGCCAGAAGAGGCCATGCTGCCTCTACCTGGTTCTTTTAGGATGCTCATTCTGGGGGAGCCTGCCCTGGCCAGCATGTGAGCATTCTGACTACCCTGGGACTGCTGTACTGGAAGAGCCATGTGTATGTGGGACTCTAGGTGACAGCCTCAGCTGAACTTCTAGTCAACTGCTAGTCTTGTGTGTGAGCCACCCTGGCCATCCAGCTCAGTCGAACCTTCAGATGACCGCAGCCCCAGCCAACTTCCAACTGCAGCCACATGGAAGAATTACCAAACTGCTACTAGATCTGGTGCTCAAAAATGCAATGATTGCTTTAAGCCACTGAATTATAGGGGAATTTGGTACACATTAATAATAGCTGGACCCATTGCCTCTGGGAATTACCTCTAGAGGAGACTCCTGAATTTTTCTTCTGTGTTCCTGAGTGGGTCAGTTGAGCCCTTTGACTGTTTTGAAACCAAACACGCACAAGGAAACACAAGCATACAAGCATTCACTGGTGAGTGTCTTAGTCCATAAATGAAAACATCCATAGCCCGTACATGCAGAATCCATCAGAATGTAAATTAAAATCATAAAGGGCTTCTGGAACAGCTTAATTAAGGCAAAAAATGCAAAACCTGTCTGAGATAAGAGAAGTAAGAATAATTATTAGAAGCTTTTACAAAGTGATGTTTCTTAGTTATTGAGCAGAGACTTGGTTACTAGAAAGGCTCAGAAATTATTCTCCCCTGAAAGGAAATGAGGGGAAAAACATTTACAGAAACATCTTGTGTTTCAAGCTAGCTCTACCCCCACGTCAGGGTGTGATGCTGATTTCATTCCTTACAACATCCCAGTGACTAATCTCTGACAATTAGTCCAAACTTACAAATATTCTTTCCAGCCAAGGCATCAGGAGGAAAACTCTTCATATGGCCAGATCTTTCCACAGTCAGTAGGGTTTGCAGGATTTGTAAATTAGACCTTTCACTTGCACAAAAGGAAAGAGTTGCACATGTGACCATTTGTTCTTCCTTGCTCTGTACCCCTTCCTATCAGAAACGTGCCCCATCCACGTGTGGCTGTCCTCCAGAGTAAGGAGGAGCCCTCTGGAGACTGTGTCCTTCCTTGCAAATGCTACTCTTTCCTGTCCAACCCTCAGCACTCCCGGCACGTGGGAAGGATTGGCCTGGCCCGAGGGCAGTTAAGAGAGCTGAGCTGTCATGACATCTCATCTTTTCTCACAGCCTGGCAGGACGGGACAAGGGCAGCCCCTGGCGAAGAGGACACAGGCAAGGATCTGGTGCTTGAGAATGACTCCTTCTCAGCAGACCTCTGCCTGTCCTTGTGATGAAGAACTGAGAACTGCACCCCAATTCTTGGCAGCACCCTGCTTGAAAAATCTTGTTGCAAAGATCCCTTAGAAATCCAGTGGCAGTGGCCTGTGAACTATTCTCAGAAAACCACAGGGACACAACTAGGGTCACTACAGAGAACGAAGGGTGGGGGAATGAGACAAGCCTCCCTGCCACCACCCACACAACAACCAAAGCATCCCATCTTTTTCCTGTTTCTCATATTTGGCTTAAAATATCTTATTTGTGGAAATTGCTTGGAAACTACCGCAAAGTAGAAGGAGGATGGATGAGCTTTGGAATCAGTAGGCTGTGGGCTTAAATCCCAGTCCTGCCATTGATCAACACTCGCTGAATGCCTCTGGCCTCAATTCTTCTATAAAATGGGGATAATGATGCCAAACTCACTGGCAGAGTAAGGACCAAATGAGAGGATGTGATCAGACAGCCTGGCATGTAGTAATTGTTCAATAAATGATGATTGGGGATTTAAAAGGTCAGAATATTACTCTTTTTCTCTGCCCAAGTTCAGAATCAATTGAAAGAAACTCAGAAATAACACAGATAAAGCCCTAAAGGAGCAAGTTGATTGGAGAATGAGATTTAGTCCAATGGAAACAGAGGACTTTCTATAGTGCATCCTAGAATTAAACTTATCTGTCCTATCACAAGCAAAGCTAGAAATCTAGGGGAGATGAGGAATCCCTTGTAAAATGTACAACATAGAGAATCTCTCTGCAGGAATGCAGATCCCAAACAAATAAGGAGGAAGGAGGTGGGTTTCATCTACTCGGGTAGCCATCACATACAGTGCACATTTATAGATAATACCCTTTTTTTTAAAGTTGGGAATCTCACACTGTCACCCAGGCTAAAGTGCAGTGGCATGATCACAGCTCACCTCAGCCTCAACCGTCTGGGCTCAAATGATCCTTCTACCTCAGCCTCCCTAGTAGCTGGGACTATAGGCACATGTCACCACACCCAGATAATTTTTTTTTTAATTTTGTAGAGTCCAGGTTTTTCTGTTTCCCAGGCTGGTCTCAAACTCCTTGACTCAAGCAGTCCTTTCACCTCAGTCTCCCAAAGTGCTGGGATTACAGGCATCAGCCACCATGCCCAGACAATAATACCATTTATTATGTTTTTATTTGCCTCCTAACAGTAAGTCTAGATGTTTCCACAGGCCACAAACAACAACTTTTTGTGTTTCTCAAAATGTTGTTATATAACAAATGAAGAACAAAGCATCCATTGGAAAAGTTTCCGAGAAGCAACTCTACCACATTTAGTCTTGGCCAACCCTTGAGGAATTCTCAAGAAGACAGATACATGTGAAATGACAGATGTGTTAATACCATTCTAGTCAACAGGGCCCATTGTCTGAGAAGCATGAATGTATAAGAGCTATAGGTACACTGGTTTCCTCAATTGGCCTGGCTGCCCCAGGACTTGACAACCTGCCGGGTCGTGTCACATAAGCCCTGTCATATTTTTGTAACCTTTGGGATAATTTTCCAGGGGTGCTCGTTAGCTATTGTTAGTGATAATAGTTAGTGCATTTAACTTCTGTGGTCATATGAAGACTTGCTCTCTGCCCCCTGACTCAGAGTATTTCTATCCACCCCCAGCATGTATCTTGCCTGGAAGCTCTGCAGATAAAAAAGGCTTTTTCAATAACTCCCCAGCCTCTTTTAACATAAAGGCTAATCTTGGGAAAGTACCAGCAGCTCACCCTAATGTCACAGTGCATGATGTATAAATACCCTACTGAGATGAAAACTTCAACTCAGTGTGGAGACAGGCCTTTACTCATATCTCTATGAATACACTCCATTTAACTAGTATTAACCCTAGTCTCCAACTGCCAGCAATACTGGGAAAAGGGACAAAGGTGCTTGGTTTATTTTGATCTTGTTCTCTTTCATCCCCTCTTGCTAGCTTTCTGCTAGAAAGGTTTTACCATATTTGGTTACGAGAAATGGAAAAGGAAATGGCCTTATTTGTGGTATACCAGTGACAGAAAACAACTGTAAATTATTTGTCAAAACATCAAGGCCTTAGCAGAAATATAAGTTTTTCTGGGGGCAAAGGTTTAAAAGAGTTGTTGGTGGTGGTTTTCTGTAACTATGAAATGTCTCTGAACTTCTTTTGTCTCTAAAAACTCCATCATGGATTTGAACAAGAACCAAATACAGTGAAAATAACAAAAGCTTACATGTATTGAGCTTTTACTGAGTTGAGTGTGCTAAGTGTTTTACTTTCATTATTTTACTAGTCCTCACCACACTTCTATGAAATCAATGCTATTATAATCCCCATTTTACAGAGGAGGAAACAAAAGAAATTAAGTAATTTGCCACAAGGACAAGAACTGGTAAGTACTGGAGATGTGCTTGGATTTGGGCTTTCTGACTGCTGAGGTTGTGAGACTATGTAGAAAGTATTGTTGCTCTTGAAAAAATTCAAACAAAGACAACCTGTGTTGATATTTTCTATAGAAACGCCATTCTGTGTTCCACTGGTGTTGAGGAGTTTAACCAACAACAGAACTCTTTGGACGCAAAGGCCTCCCCAGTTTATAAAATAAAGCAGATTAGAAATGTATACCCTGGCAAGAAGCTCTGCAAAAGAAAATTGTTCCTGCCTAGGAAGCCTATAATGGATTGCAAACAACAGCAAAAGAGCTTCCATGCTTTTGTGCTGGAAATGGCCCACCCCTGGGCTTCTTCGACAATTCTAAGCTGGAAGGACATTTTATACAGTCAATTGGGGTAAAACCAGGGTCACCATTTAAAATGCAAAATGCCCAAGGGGTGTGGCAATAATCCAGTTCCTATTAGTCTTTACATTTCTATGAAGGAAGAATTTGAGACTAGAAAAATTGAATAAAACTTTGGGTACATTTCTGTGAAAATAAACCAAATACAAAGAATCCTTTTTAAAAGTTCAAGACAAAAATTTTTATTAGGGACATTTATCTTCCCAATAAACTGGGATGCTGTGGTAAGAACATCTGCTGAAATCATTTTAAGTGACATTGTGTTTGTTTTCTGGCCAAGTCTGTAAGGCAACAATACCTTTTTAAAAATCAGATTCGGAATCATCATTATTCAAGCGTTCAACTGATAGATAGCTTTTAGTTCCCTGGATTAGCTTTCTAAGTAAGCCTCAACTGTTTGGAAATCACCTATTACTTCATCAGAAACAATCTTCCATGTGAGGTTGGGGGAAGTTGGGAGGTTGGCATTGGAAACAATGTAAGAAGTACTTTATGGTCAGCTCAAACCTATGATTCCGCCTCGTGTCCCAGAACAGAGTGAAATTCTGTTCATATGAATAGCAAACAGTCCTAGAACTGAAAAGAACTCGGGAAGGATTCTCTGTTCTACTCCATGAGAAGCAAGATTAGATGATCCAAGGGCTACCTATGGAGCTAATTCTATATATTATGCATCAATGCCAGTCATTATCATCACCATCATTCAAAGCTCACTGAACTGCTGAGTATAATGCTAAGGCGTAGGGGTATAAAGACGAATACACTTGGTTCCTGCATCAAGGAGCTCACAGTAAAATTGAGGACACAGGGTACATCTGTGTCGAGACAGGCCGTGATTCAAACCAGTGTCTGCCAGCACACAGAAAGTATGGGAAAAAATACTTTAGTGGTTTAGATGAGAGACATCCTGGTGCTAGAGAGGCAACTAAGTCTCTAAGAGGATTTAGGGTTTCTGGGAAAGATGGGAGGAAAAAAGCATTCAAAGTCTGGATCCTCCCTCTTGAATTTAGTTAAAACTGTGTTGACAACTCATTTGTGAAAATTTTTTGAGTTGTATACTAATGATTTCTACAGTTTCCTACATATAGGTTATGCTTCAATAAAAAGTTTAATTAAATCATTTTTAAGGAAAAAATTTTTTTAATTTTTTTTTTTTTTTTTTTAGTTGGAGTCTCATTCTTGTTGCCCAAACTGGAGTGCAGTGGCATGCTCTCGACCACCACAGCCTCGACCTGCTGGGCTCAGGCGATCCTTCCGTCTCAGCCTTTCAAGTAGCTGGAACTACAGAAGCATGCCACAATACCCAGCTAGTTTTTGTGATTTATTGTAGAGATGAGGTCTCACCAAGTTGCCCAGTCTGGTCTCAACCTCCTCGGGGTCAGGCAATCCTCTCGCCTCGGCCTCCCAGATTGCTGGGATTACAGGCTGAGCCACCATCCTGGGCCCTACCTTTCTTTTAATGCTGAGTGAAGAAGACAGAGCCCAGGATCCAGACAGTGGCTGGGGAAAGTCTGACTTAGGCTAGAATTCCTAGGAGCACATTATCCAGCCTTTGGCAATTCTGCTGCCTTGATACATGGGGCTACTGTGGAACTGTGCCACTCGTGAAGATTTGTTAGTTGTTATTCAGTCACATGTGTAGGGTGAACAAGGAAGGGTCACAGGAACCTGAGAGAGCTGGAAGACCTAGAGATAGATGTCGGAGGGTGGTAAAAACTAGAGGAGGAAAGTAAATGTGAACATAATAGACAACATATCTGGGAGACATCAGGAAGAGCCTGTGCCAGGAGAAATTTACAACCAAAACATGGCTGGATGAAAACATGTAGAGTCTCTAGAGAGGCTGGAAAAATGTGATGTGACTTTAAACTCTCCTTTCACTTAGAAGTGTCAGGGAGCAGCCCTGACCAAGGGTGGGTTAGGACCACAACGGTGAATCAAGATGGCGAGAAGAAACAACTCAGAGGCAGTTCTTCTGGGAACAGTCTGGCCAAGACTGAAGCCAATTTTATTCAAACCTTTTCCAGCTTATATACCATTTTCTATAACCTCCAGCAGTATGACACATACCTGCTGGGGGCTTACAGGTCTCATGATGCATAACGTACTTCACAAAAGATTTTTGCTTAAGTTAACAATTAACAATCAAAATTCCATGATGCATATCATGCTTCACAAAGCTTACATCAAAATAACAGGTGTATGATTTTAACAATAGCTTAGCAAACTGTTTTCTATAATATTTAATAACTAATCTGTATATTATAAGCTATATTGAATTTTACTTAAGGTAAAAATTTCCCTATTTACTAACCTACTATGATTTAACAAAACAATCAAGATTTATATTAATTATCTTAACTTCTAGTAGTGAAAATATTTTTGCTGGGGGCATATGAATTTAGTGACACACACCATATCTATTAAATCTGCATCACAAGATCCACATGCACCAAACAGAATGATTAGTATCAGAGTACATACGTTTAAAACAAAATCATAACTAGCACCTATGATTTTTAGCATCCAACTACATGATTTAATATATGATCTCTTATAAAACTTTGAATATATAATTTCAAATGATAAACTGATAAAGCAGATAAAGCACAGATTATGCCTAAGAGAAGAAGACAGAGAGGCACTAGTCTTGGTATCTCGCATGCTCTAAACTTTGATCTTAAAAGCCTGTCAGAGACACCGTTGTCAGAGCCCTCTATAAAATGCTAAAGAGTGAGAAGCAGAAAACGCTAACCACAGTGTTTGACAAACCCAATGTGTACTTTACCAATGAAGTCTGCCGGACACTGAAGTCGGCGCCTTAAAGCAGAAATCCAAAGTGCAAAAGTATATCCAATAAGTGAGAGTACATAGGATTCACTCTCCAACAGGCCTGTGACTGGGTTTTATCACTACCATACACAGGCATATTAGAGGACAAATTTCAAGCAGAAGGAAGTGAAGTAGCAAGCACAGGTTCACATAGTGTTATATGTAGATAACTGAACTATGTATATATTTTTCTAAGCTTCCTAATAAAATTTCTGGTCTAAGTGAATAAATCAAATAGTGGTTGTCACACCTTTGGACAAGAAAAGACACAGTTGCCATGATGATGGCTAAGGGTGGAGGCAGGCTAAGAGTCTTGACACGTAGTGAAACTAGGAACGTTCTGCCTGGCTAGAGGCAGGAAAACAAAACTATTAAAACAATTTCTGCTTACAGAAACAAAGACTGTATAGTTACTTCTGAAAAACAGGGACTTAAGAATGGCTCAGAGAGTCAGAGAAAAATGAAAACTTAAAGCACAGAATGTTTTTCTGCTGTAAGGCTTTACCCGAAATTTTAGCCTAACTATTTAAAAGATTTACTTTCAAATAATATATGCTTTTATGTCACATATACAAACTGGTCACTATTCATATACCAACACTATAGGTGTCACTGATGCTTTTGTGTCAAAAGCAGATCTTCAACATGGGCCTTCATAGGCCTCAACTGTAGCTGTAGATGTTGGCTCCCAACATAGAAGGAAGGCTGAATGAAATACAGGGGAAGGACCATCAGGGTAGCTCAGTCTCTCTTCAGCTCTGGCCCCAAACCTGCTTATTCCACTCAGCAAAACAAGGTATCTGTTAAGCCCTGCCCTGCTTAAAAGGCAGTGTAATGTGTATTTATTCTTCCTCAAGCATGAACTTTGGGTTTACATACTCCTCACTTCAAGGGATACATTCAAGTATTCCTTTCAATTTCCCCTCACGTTAGCTCACCTTATTCACAAGCAGCCCAAACTTCAATTGAGCAATTTACTTGCTTTTATCTTAGTTACTGTGCAATGTGTAACTAATTGTGTTTCCCACTTTGAATTGGTTGTTGGAAAGCTTAGTGACAACTTTATCTCCTACCCACAGCAAATGTGTAAGGACTTCCGAGCACATATTCTTGTAATAGCCTCATTCCCAGTCCCATTTTATATCTCTCTTTTTTTTTTCATTCCCTTGTAAGTGAAGGGAGTGGGTCCACTCGGGGATCAGACAGATGCATGGAGAATAGTAGTCACCCTAAGTCAACACAGCGGTAGCATCAATAACTGGCAAAGGGAAGGGTGATCTCTTGGATCTTTCAATACAAGGTTCCAAATTGCCTCCCCATATGGAGGTACTTCCTCCACTACTGAACCTTAGACAATTTGAGAGTTTGACAGCTCTTTGGGTTGCCAAGTAGGACAAGTCATCATCTCCTAAAACTCAGTCAATGGAAGACCGCTTTCTAATGGGAATCAATGTTGGGAAGGAAAAAGACACTCTATCTGTATGCTCCAATCCAATATTATGGATCCAATCCAAAACAGGAGAGGCGTGGAAATTGTATAGAGATCCACGGAAGGCTATTGGTGAATTAAGACTTACAAATCTGTAACAGATCCATTTTATTTGTTTTATGGAGGGATAGTTTTAAAAACCTATGTATGTAGGCAGCTCACAGAAAGAGGGAACTGGAACCATCCTTCAGGAAAAAAAGAGAAAAAATGAGGATTTTGGAAAGCTAACCCATCCTTGAAAATGGGAGTAGAAAAAACCCCACCCACTAGCCTAAGAAAGTGTCAATAGATTTTGAAATAACCAGGTTAGGAGGGGAAAATGTACATAATTCATGATAAATCAAAGCCCATGCTACATAAGGATATGGAGTCCACATTCCCACTACTTGCCTGTTTCAGGAAACCAAAGTGATAGATTAACATTAGAATTGGTCTAGGATTTGAGAAACTCCTAGGACTGAAGTAGACGAAACTCTAAAGAGTTCCATAGAAATTTGTCTACAATTCGGAGCACACAGAAGTCACAACCATCACCCCCCTTAAAAAGAAAAGTAAAATAAAGTAATGAAAAAAATTTTTTTTAGATCTTTACAATAAGAACATTACAACCTACACAAGGAAACAAATTTACCTTGAGAAAGAATTAGTAGATGCAACACACAGGAGAAGCAGCCCTTTCATGGTCTGGAGAAAATGGAACGGTCTATGAGATTAAAATAGAAGTATTTTAAAATAATGAAGGATGTCATAATGAAAGAACACAATGGGGTCTGAAAAGACCAGGCAAAGAGAAAGCAAGAACAAATAGAACCTTTAGAAATGTAAGCCTGTTTAAATATCAGATATCAGATTAGACACAGAATAGAGAATTAATGAACTGGTGGATAGATTTGAACAAAGTACTCACAATACAACACAGAGAAACAAGAGATAGAGATTATGAAATAGAAGCAAAAATCCGGAAAAATGAGTGAGAAGATTAATCCACTCACTGTTGGGAACCCCCCCAACAATGGAATTATCTATTTAAAAATTATCTATTTAAATAGATATTTAAAATATCTATTTAAAAATTTATTCTTACATGTTTAAACTTCAGCCACCTTCAAAGTAATCTCTGTTTTATGCAGTATACCCATTGAGATGCTTTTTCCACTGCTCAAAACAATTGTGATGCCTTTTAGTGTTTCTGCCATTTTTTGTTTCACCTCTTCTACATCAGCAAAACGTTACCATCTGAGGACTTTTTTTTCATCTAGGGAAACAAAAAAAAAAAAGTCACTCGGCAAGATCAGATGAATAGGGAAGCTGGGGCACAGGGGTCATGCCATTTTTGGTTAAAAACTGCTGAACACTCAGTGCAGTGTGGACCGGTGTGCTCATAAATCATCCATCATGAAATGGGAAAATGCATTGAAAGAATCTCCAAAAAAAGTTCACTAAAGCTGAACACAGCCTGTCATAACATTAGCTGGTACACTGATGCAGATGGGTTCCTAGAACTCTTACCTAATGGAGAAGCCTGTACTAACAGGGGCTCACTCTCCAAAAGATAATTCAGGTTTTTGGGGGGTCCCCTGTATGTATCTAACTTGTCTAACATGTCAAATACGAGGTGAGCAGAAATTAAGGAGATGGTTTTGTTGTCTATTGCAATATGACTGTTCATTATTGAGAACTGCCTCAATGATAAGGAAGGGAACCCAAGTTTACAGACGCAAGTACACAAGAGAGGTATCAAGAGTCTTCTGGAAATCACGAGGAAGAATGAAGATGCATCTTAGACTATAAGGGCGGAGGGGTCCTTTGAGGTTAGCTGTTTCCAGAATACAAAAGGATGGAGGAAATTTCTTAGCCATTCCTGTTTCCTGAAATAACGATGTCAGATAAAGTTTAACCTCACCAAATGGGAGTTTCAGAAAGACAAAGTCGAAAGAATAGATGGAATCTGAAAAAGATAAATCCGAAAGCTTTTCAGAATGAAAGAGAAACATAAGTCCTCAGAATGCCAGAGTGCACGGCGTCTCAAATAAAGATAAGGAAAACAGAAACTACACCGAGCAAAACTGCAAGCGTAAAGAAGTATTGTAAACTGGGATTGGTTTTCTTACTCTTTACCTTTCTTCTTCTTCCCACATTTTAGTTATTCCTGGTTTTATGCAGTTAAGATTATACCTGTTTCTTTCTAAAATTGAAAGCGTAAGCAAAATCAAAGGATGTCTTGGAACACGAGACTGAATCACCCGTTCTCCATCACAGGTCATTTCTCAGTCACGTTTTCCTCTTGAGGTCTCAGCTTGCTTCCATATCGGGTCTTTCCCATTCTCTCCTTGTGTTTCCTCCTTTGCATGGTTCTGAGCCTTTTGCTTCTCTCTCCTGGAGTGTCTCTGAGAAACCCCTTCAATTCCTCTCATTTATTTTACAGAGAAATTCAGGTTCCTCTCATTCTCTCCACCTGTCTCTCTTTTCTTTCCTCTTTCCTTTCAGACCAAGCTCACTCCCAAAGAGGGCTTCAGCATATTTCCCTAACCAGAACATCTCCCCTAATACAAATTGTGTCACTGCTCAGGTGTATGGAAGTTGCTGCTGTTGGATTCTTGTAATAAATAACTGTTTTCCCCCCCAGCAATTATGATCTTGTCCTTTTAATTATCGAGTTCTTTAGGCAACAGACATCATTGGCTTTTAATTCATCTTTGACTCCTAATTTTTCATGCTGGATCAGGCTCGGAGTGAGATACAGGAAGGGGATAAGGATTCACATATGCACATTGCTTGAAACCTTTCTTTTAAACAAGTCAATAGTTTGCCCAGGCACGGTGACTCACATAACCCCAGCACTTTGGGAGACTGAGCCAGGAGGATCACTTGAGGCCAGGAGTCCCAGACCAGGCCTGGACGACATAGCAAGACATCTGTCTCTACCAAAAAAAAAAAAAAAAATTAAGTCAAAGGTCTAAATGGTCAATTATTTTTTAGGCCACACGGATACACTAAAGCAGTTACATCAAAACTATCATCAAACTGTCACATACACACATCATATTAATATTCCTGTTACCGATGAGGAAACCCTCGCTCCAAATAGTCTATGTATTTTTCCAAGCTCACAAAGCTGGTAAGTGATTGAACTGGACCTTCAATCCACATCTTCCGATTCAAAATATTATTTTCTTTAGTGACACCATGAAGCCTATGGAGTATCCTTCTCTATTTAATACATTTTATTTAGCCTAAGGAAATAATGAAAGTTTGCTGCAACTACATAGACTTTACATTTCTTCCTAAGTGTCACAGTTGAACACAATTCAATTCCTCTGGAGTTCAATTCCTCTCTACAATGGAAGTTCCCAGAAGGTTAACATGGAAAGAATACATGTACTCTTCAAGCAGAGTTTTATTTTTTCCCCACACATCAGCATGCAAAATCTAGCAATGTTGTGGTTTTAATACATATGGAAATCAGGTTGGCCTCCTCCGCTGCAAATAAAGGGGACATCTCGGTGACCTGTCTCTTGCTGGTATATGACGCCCCAGCAGTATCGTCAGCCTGCAGGGCCACCTCATTAGGGCTGCTGAGTGTCTTTCTGAAAGCTTTTCCCTAAAGCTGCTGCTGCCAGACCCACATTTCTCCAAATCATCAGTTTTCTTATGTGCCCCAAGGACCCTGGGCAAAAGGAAAAAAAAAAATTGTCCTTTAGATTTCAGTTGGATCAGAAGTTGCATGGAGCCATTGAGTGGAGTCATTTGATGTATTCGTACAACAAATGTTTGAACACCTATTATGTGTTCACATTGTGCTGGGCACTGAGGGTATGCTAATGAGAATAATCCCTATCCCCATGTAGCAAAGATTAGACGGGGAAACTGACATTAAACAACACATGCTGTAATTACACCAGTAACACACTGTCACTGTCCCCACAAGCAGCCTCTCCTTTCATCTCCAGCTAACCTTAACGGAGGGCACAGCATCGCTCTCCTTTCCAACAAATAAACAATGTGTTCTGCACCAAAAGCATTCATGAGCAAAATAGGTATTGGGCAAGATTTTGTAAAGAAAACGCCTACACGAAACCTCACAAAATCACCTCTACAGAAATCCTATGGGAAACAAAATCTCGGCGTGGTACTGCAAGTTCTCTGAAGAAATATCTGATCTCCTGCCTGGATTCTTTTCTGCCCTGGGCCCTTTCCTGGACCTTGTGGTTTTCTCTCTCCTTCTTGTTTTGTTTCCTTCCCCCATCCCCATCCTGGTGAGCAATTCAGCTCTGCCTGGGAGTCCACCTCCAGCCTGGAGCTCTGGCAGCTCCTCAGACTTCAGCAAAGACAGAGTCTTCCAGCAGCTGGAGCCCACCTCCTCAGAAGATGAAATGTGTGTTTGGTATGTGTGTGTGGTGTATAGAACATCGAAAACAGGTTGTGCTACACTGAAATAGGTAGTAATTATAATTGTGCTCATGTGCTAGAGACAGGCACAGGTGCCAGGAGACTGAGTAAGAAGTCAGCCTACAAGACAGCTGAGAACAGCCGGCCCTGCCACAGGCTGCCAGCCGCGTCAGGCCCCAGCCCCCTGAGTCACCTGTGTCTAATTAAGAGCAGCCGCAATCGTCGTCTGAATAATTTTCTGGGATTGAGTTTCTTCCTGAATGACTCTATTCACACGGGATGGGAAACTGTCTCTCTTCACTAGGAAGTGGAATAAAACAACTGACTCACATTTCACACTTCCATTTTTGCCAAGTGGAGATGGTAATGTCTCGGTTACTCAGATGTGGGCTAGAGCTGAATCTGCTTTTTATAACCAAATGATTTAGCAAGGAGGTTAAAATCCAGGTACCGGGGAGCCGAGAGAGGCACACTGAATCAAGTTCTGGGTCCTGAACTCCATATTAAGTCCCAGAGTGGGGGCTATTCCTTGGCTGGTGGTCTGGGCTTACCCTAGACAAGGCCTGAGGTGGGTCCTGTGGAATCAGAAGGCCCCTTCAAGCCTTATCCTTCCTGGATGTCTCCTGGAGGAGTTACAAATTCTAGCCTTTAAATATATATAATGTCCTAGACCCGGACAGGGAACATGAGGTTTCAGAAGCCGTCTGTGGATGCCACTCGTAGACACTGGAAAAGTCAGAGTTTGAGAATATGCGGCAAGCCCACACTCAAGGACTGAACTGGGAACAGACCTGGCCACCAAGGCCAAAAGCAAGAACAGTCCCCAGATCTAGAGTACTGGAGAGATCAGGTACCCATGGGCTGCAGTGAATTGGGGGGAAAGCAAGGATTCTGACCTGAATTCATTTGCCTCCTAATTACTGACCGTGATTAAGAAAGACAGCCTGTAGAATCCTACTTTTTATCTCTTAATATTATATCATACATATTTCCCCCATCATTTCACATTGGCAACAGCAGTTCTACCAACAATTGCAACAAAAAAAACCAAACAAACCCAAAACAAACCAAAACAAAAACCAACGATTTATACACACACAATTATGTCCCAGTAGGTATTATTTGCTGTATTCTGGGATATATACACAAGATATGTAATATCAACATCATGGCAAATGCATTGTACTATACTGAAGTGACAAATTTTTCCAGCTACATCAAGATCACCAGTAAGGGATACACACATTCTCCCTACCCATGTGCATGATTGTAGGATGTTGATTCTGTTATTTTAAAGAACAGCTTGCAAATTTTTTAAAAAATCACTTTGACCCTTTCCCTCAAGACTCATAAAACTAAGACTTGGCAAATTAAACTCTTTACTGGGTAGATTCTATAAACATACAGTCAGCTGATATTTACTGAGCTGGCATCCATATTAAGAAATCCTCACAACAGTCATGCAATATAAGCACCTTTACCATCCCAATTTTATAGAGAAGGAAACTAGGCCTTAAAAAACTTAAGTAACATGGCCAGAGTCACTCAGTAAACAAACAGTGCTTCCAGGATTCAAACCAAAGTCCTTCTGGGGCCCAGCCTATGTGCATAACCATCCTGTCCCTTCCTGGAAATGCAGGTCAGATACCTTTATGAATCTCTTCTGATGTTGCTTGGGTTCACAGTGCATTGATACTGTTCCTTGACTTTCTCTCTTCCATAGTTCACTCTAAGCAAACTGAGAGAGCAAGTCAAGCTCAATTACCAAGTCAAATAACAGATTCTGATTTAAAATTTACCACTTCCAGGAAAGGGAAAGCTACCAATCCATTTTGATGATCCTTTAGAAAAGTCACTTCTGCCCAATCCTGACCCAACTTCAACCCTAAGTTAGATGACAGAGCAAGCCTGAGGCAGTAGCCATGGAGAGTCACTAAGACATCACTGGAACCTATCAGAAGTCTATCAGTTAACCCAGGTTTCCCACTGAAGTCCAGAGTGCCCTTATGTGGAATAAAGGAAAAAACATTTACTACAGAAGACACCCATCTGTGATGTTCTCTGGAACTTGAATAACCGTACACATCTGTGCCACCAACTCTGGTACCTTCCAAATGATGACACTCATAGGTCAGTTGAAATACTTAAACTAAACAGTGACTTATTTTATTATCTAAGTTGTAAGCCTTCTATATACATTCTAACAGTTTCTCCCCCTCCAAAAAAATCACAAAATAAAACTGAAATTAACATTGTAGAAAAGTGGGAAATGTTTTGGCAACATGAAAGTCCAAAACAGAATTTTTAAACATAATTTGAACAAGATTTTGTGATGAAATACACATAAATTATCTCAATTCATAGGGACTGTAAATGACTTGGGACAGAGTTGTAAGTAATAGGAAAATAGTGGCATGAAATACTTTCAAATAGGTTACAATATCACATTAGATCATGAAAACCCGACGTTTCAGTGTTGAAGGGAGTTGGAAAATAGAAATACAGAAGGTGAGAATCGACACGGTGGTTGGTGGAGTTGAGAAGTTAATCTCAAAGTATTCTCCCTACAAATTACTTACCAATTACAAAAGGGGAAGCAGTAACTTTACAGTGGATTCACATCATCAGTAATGGAAAAAACTGACATTGTGTGCCTCCTGATATGGTGCACAGAGTGGGACATAATATCACATCTGTGGAGTGCTTGCCAAACACATATAACCTGAATCTAATAATGCAGAAACTTCAAAGACAAATTTTAAAATATTGCACAAAATAACTAGCACTTACACTTTGTAATTTTCAGAAACATGAAATATAAGGGAAGATGAAGAGACTGTTAGATTACAAGAGACTAGAGAAACATGACAACTAAGTTCAGTATGTGATCCTGGACTGGATTCTGGGCCAGAAAAAAATAACTATAAAAACTATTACTGGGGCCAGGCTACGGAGTGGCGCATGCCTGTAATCCCGGCACTTTGGGAGGCTGAGGAGGGAGGATTGCTTGAGCCCAGGGTTTCAAGAATAGCCTGGGTAACAGAGCAAGACCCCGTCTCTACAAAAAAAAAAAAGTAAAAAAAATAGCCAGACGTGGTAGTGCATGCTGTAGTCCCAGCTACTCAGGAGGCTAAGGCAGAAGGATCGCCTGAGCCCAGGAGTTTGAGGCTGCAAAGAGCCCGGATTGTGCCACTGCACTCCAGCTTGAGCTACAGAGTGAAAACCTGACTCCAGAAAACGTTACTGAGACAATGAGAGCAATTTAAATCTGAATTTCAGTGCATAGTATTACATCAAAGTTACAGTTTGTGATTTTGAGCATTGTGGTGTGGTTATGTAAGAAAAGTTTCTGCTTTTAGGAAATATACACTAAAGAATTTGTGACTAAAAGATCATATCTGTAAATTACTTTCAAATGGTTTAGGAAAAAACACAGAGAGAGCGAGAGAGCAAATGATAAAGCAAATGGAACAAAATGTTAGCAATTGATGAATCTGGATAAGGCGAACACAAGTATTTATGTTATTCTTGTGACATTTTTGAAAGTTTGAAAATTATAGTAAAAGAAAAACATTTAGATGTCGTATTACATTTAGAGCATTCGATAAATCTCTTTTGAAAACTTAAAGAGTGTGTACTTTCCTATTGCTGCTATAACAAACTTATTAGCTTAAAACAACACAGTTGTAGTATCTTACATGCTTTTTCCAACTTCCAGCGGCCACCTGCATTTCTTGGTCCTTGAACCCTCTCTTGCATCACACTGACCTCTGCATCCATAATCACATCTCCCTCCTATGGACTTTTTGTGATGACATTGAACCTGCCTCCTACCCCAGATAGCCCAGGATAATCTCCCCATCTCAGACTTTTAATTTAATCACCTTTGCAAAGTTTCTTTTGCCATAAGTTTGGGGGTTAGGATGTGAACACCTTTGGGAGCCATTATTCTGTCTACTACAGAGTAATCCAGTTTGGTTTTAAACCAACTCCCCTCAGAACTTCAGGTATCAAAGGTCCTAAGGGCACTTTGTAATTTTGTGTGTGTATGTGTGTGTGTGTGTGTGTGTGTGTGTGTGTGTGTGTGTGTGTGTGTGTATCTAAGTCAGAGTCTCACTCTGCCGCCCAGGTTAGAGTGGCACATTGACGGCCACCGCAGCCTCGACCTGCTGGGCTCAGGTGATCCTTCCACCTCAACCTTCCAAGTAGCTGCTACTACAGGTGCACGCCACCACCTGGCTTATTTATTTTTATTTTTATTGTAGAGATGAGCTCTCATCAAGTTGCCCAGGCTGGTCTCGAACCCCTGAGCTCAGGCAATCCTCTCACCTTGGTCTGCCAAAGTGCTGGGATTACAGGTTTGAGCCACCGTGCCCAGCCCAAGACTTAGTTTTCTTAATTCCGGGAGTATTTTGAAAACTATCTACTTAAATGTTCTTGAAAGAAATTTTAAATAATTTATATACTTGTTATGTTTAATTACATGGAAACACAATCTTAATTTTAGAGACTAGCAACTAATGTCTTGAACCTATTTATGACAGAGTAGTCATTACTTTGTCAATCAATCACACTGAACAAATGGAAGGATATTATCATCAAAAATTATGCTGGAACATATCAGTGGTTGTCAGGTGTTATGAGTGGGAAAAATAAGGTCAATATACAGAGATGCCAGAGAAAGACTTTTGGGGTGATGGACTATTCTCTATCCTGACTACAGTAGTAGCTGCTTTAATCTACACGTGTAAAATTCATAAAACTCTTCACCAAAATTTAGAAGTCCATTTTATTTTACAATCATGTAGAAAGTAAAAGCTTACTTTGTAATAAAGTACACAGTAACTTTTCAAATTATGCTAATCTATTTTGACCCAACAGTTTTAAATCTAGGAATTAGCCCATGAAACTTACACACACACACACACACACACACACACACACACACACACACACACCTCTCTCTCTCTCTCTCTCTCACATGTTCACAAAAATAGTAAGAGAATGTTCATCAAAGCAACAGGAAGAACATGGGCCCTTCCCAAATGTTTATCAGCAAAGGACTAGTTAAACAAATTAAAAAGTTTTCAGACTATGTCAGTCATTAAAATGTGCTTTAAGTAAACTGACTTGCAAGAAGATGTTGTACATGACTTTTTCCTTTTGGTCCAGAACTGGCTGGAGGTGGAGGTAACGAGTAACCCACATTCTAAAGGGAGCATAAAGCTACTGGGGTCCAGGAATCTCTTCAGGGCAGGTAAGAAACAGCTGGATTGGCTTAGCTGCCAGCTATCAGCACATAATTCCCTCCAGTCTACACATATATATGCAGGTCACTTTGGGAAACAAAGTTCAAGGAGAATTTTCAGTCTTGAGATGTCAGCCTCGTGGGGAATAGTAGGGTTTCTCTCTTTGTCCCCATGACGGAACTATCCCTCAAAAGAAATAAGTAAAAAGAAGCACACAAAGATTAGAGCTGTTGACAGGAAGAGAGATTCTTCACATTTTATTCCCTGCTTATTAGTGGAACTGTACATCTGTCCTGTGTCTATTTGAGCAGAGAACAAAAGGAGACAGACAGTTGGGCCAAAAGGCCACAGGCATGGAGCATTTTCCCTATTTATTCTTGGGTGTGACAAGAATACGTGGGCTTCCCATAGTGAAAGGATCCTCGGAATGCAACTGGACTCCAGATACTTGCTGGGGACCCTCCCAAAGAGGCTTCATATTTAACAATGAGGTATGTAGCACTTTTTGTTGGGTGAGTTTGTGAACTTAATTGTCAGAACTCGTAATTGAAAGAAATGATTGCAGGGAAAAACTGAAAGGTTTATGGATCTGTTCTATTGCATGTAGACTGTTTAATAAACTGAGCATAATATATGTTTGTATGTAAAGAAGTTAATAGATTTTAAACTGCTGGTCAAAATAGTTTAGCAAATTTGAAATTACTGTGTACTTCATTGCAAAGTAAGCTTTTACTTTTTAGATGATTGTAAAATAAAATGGACTTTTAAATTCTGGTGAAGTTTTATGAATTTAAACACATGTGCTGATTCATGCAGCTACTACTGTAGTCAGGATACAGAATAGTCCATCACCCCAAAAGACTTTCTCTGGCATCTCTGTGTATTGACCCTCTTCTTTCCAGGAGCAAGAGACTAGAGGGTGAACTCTCAAAGATGGGAGCTGAAAGGGGACTGGAAAAAGTAGAACTCCAGTATATTTACCATGCCAAAGAACTGTGCCCTGAGAAGGACCTTCTGTGAGTCCCCTGAAGAAGCCACACATGTATCCCATAAAAGGCAGCCTTCAGAGTGCAACGAGCACCATCAGAACACCCCAACAACTGTCACTGTGCTCATTTGCTAAGGCTGCCCTCATAAAATACCACACACCGGGTGGCTTAAGCAACAGAAATGTATTTTCTTATAAATCTGCAGACTGGAAGTCCAAAATCAAAGGTTGGTTTCCTCTAAGGCCTGATTGGCTTTACATGGTTATCCCTCTGGGAATGCACACCCTGGTGTCTCTCTGTGTGTACAAATTTCCTGTTCTCACCATGACACCAGTCAGATTGAATTAAGTCCCACCGCGATGGTCTCATTAATCACCATTTTATAGGTTATACCTCCAATATAGACATAATCTAAGTATAGGGAGTTAAGCCTTCAACATATGAATTTTAGGGGGATGCAGTTCAGCCTATGACAGTCATATAAATAGGAGATACTTGTATTTCTTTTTCTTTTTTTCTTAAAGGAAAAGAAAAGTTTATTTAAAAGTAAGTTAGAGAGAGAAAGAGAAGGAAGAAAGACGATTCGCCTCCCCAAGGTGGGGGAGGGGACCAAAGCCAGGAAGCATGACTACAGCCATAGCTCAAAGAGCACATGGCCACACCAGAGTCTAGCAAGGCAATGGTCCGATACTTGTATTTCTTATTCTCCCTTCTTCTCACTCCAACCACAGAAGAGAGAGGGCAGAAGTGAAAAAGTGGCCCACACCCTTTCTCATGCCAAATACCCTGCCTGAACTGACCCTGGCCTGGAGCTTTGAAAAAGAGAATGAACTTCAAATTGGCTGTGAGATGAGTTTTAAACTACTGTAGACAGAACAAGACATTTTAAAGAATAAAAAGTAACCAGAAAGCCTTAAAATCTGCCAAGATATCAGTAAGGGGCCTGGAAGGGAGACGGACTATACTAGACTGACAATTAAGTTCATGAACTCATCCTAGAAAAAGTCCATACCTCATTGCTGAATATCACTATGGTCACCTTCGAAGGACTCCCTTTGAGAAGCTATGCACTGATGCCAGTGCCTAGTACCCCCATTAAAGCAATTTTGGAACTCTTTCTCTGAAATGGCCATCAGAGCTGTCATCATATTATTCTTGATGTCCTGTATGTCATCAAAATGTCTTCCTTTTAATATTTTCTTTATCTTTGGGTAAAGAAAAAAGTCACTGGGGGCCAAATCAGGTGAATGTTCCAGTACAGTTATTTGTTTACTGGCTAAAAACTCCCTTACAGATAGTGCTGTGTGAGCTGGTGCAATCTCTCTGAAGAAAGAACTCCTTCAGGACCATTTCTCATGTCAAGATTTTCAGTTAAGATTTCCCTGTTTCTCTATGAATGTTTATTTGGTCTACTATGCATCTCACAGTCAGCTGATGATTGTGACGCACAATTTGATAAATTTTTGCAATGTTTTCGTCAGTTCTGCTCATTACTGGCTGGCCTAACCTCTCTTCATCAGTGATGCTTTCTTTCCCCTAGAAAAATGTTTAATCCATTTGTACACTGTCTTTTTCTTCATGGCATTATCCCCATAAATTTGAACTAACATATCCTTGATTTCACTTCCACTCTTGCCAAGCTTAACAAGAAATTTAATGTTTGTTCATTGATCTCCTTCAAACTTCAACCTTCTCATGATGACAGCTCTGATGGCCATTCCAGAAAGAGTTCCAAAATTGCTTTGATGGGTGGAAAAGGCACTGGTGTCAATGCAGAGCTTCCCAAGGGGAATACTTTGAATGTGACCATAGTGATATTCAGCAATGAGGTATGTAGCACTTTTTGTAGGAAAAGTTCGTGAACTTAATTGTTAGAACTTGTAGTTGAAAGAAGTGATTGGAGAGAAAAATGAAAAGGTTCATATTTCTGTTCTATTGAGTGTAGACTGTTTAATAAATTTAGCATAATATATGTTCATATGTAAAGAAGTTAATGATATGTAACACTGATAAAAACAAATTAGAAAATGATTATGCAGATTACGATAATACTTGGACATAAAATCATGACCAATACCTATTGTTCTTGGCCGCTCAGCATCCCTTTCCATGCTTTGTCTAGAAACAGACACTTTCCTCTGGGCTCGGTGGTTCAGCCTATAATCCCAGCGCTTTGGGAGGCTGAGGTGAATGGGCAACAGAGTGAGACTCCAACTCAAAAAAATTTAAAAAAAAGAAAAAGAAACAGACACTTTCCACAGCAATGGATTAGACATGGGACTCCAGCAGAACTTCTTATAATACCTCACACCCCTGGCTGGAGAGATTAATCAACAGTTTGAACAAACCAGAAATATTCCCAGGGATTTTTCAAGCTCAAAGACTGGTATCTCTTTTCTCTGCAGTCACAAAATTGTAAGACTCAGAGAGGAGCTGGTAGTCATGTCACCTTGACCCACTGAGAACCCAACATGGGAGAATGAAGTCAACACACAGACACAGAAAAGAGAGACTAAGAGAATGATTCTGAGGGATGTTCTAGTCTTGGTTTCAATCACCTCTAAGACCAAGTCTTCTCTGGTCCCGCCAAAATGTTGGTTATCTGGGCCCATTAATGCTTTCTTTCTGTTTAGGCCATCTTGCTTTTGTTTCTCTCCCTTGAAGCAAAAAAATATATATATCAAAAATTAAAAATATATATTTTTATAGTATAGTTATGTCTCATGAAAAATATCTGGAAAGATACATATTAAATTGTTAACAATGGTTAACTCTGGTATACATCCTGCTTTCCCCTATTGTTTTAATTTCTTTATATCAATTATTTGTTACATTTTCAATAAAACATATTTAGGAAAAGAAAAACACAAAGTATAGCACTGATAATAGCCAAGAAAAATGTATGAATATATAGTGAATAAGATTAGAAAATACACTTAGAACAATGGTATAACATTTTCTATGCCTCCTATCTATGTAAAGTTGTTTAAATTCTTAATACAGTTTTAAAGTGGTGAACCCTAGCCTTACAAAGCTGAAAGAGATAATGAATGCCAAGATGTTTCAATAAGTCATATATAAAGAGAGCACGAACTGGGTATGGGACAACCAAGCCACACCCACGAAATGGACCTAATGCCCTGAATATGAATGGGCCCTTTCCCCTGCAAAATACCATAGAAATCTTAAGATTTGTCTGTGCATGAATAGATACTTCTCAAAAGAAGATATATGGGCAGCCAACAGACACATGAAAAAGTGCTCAGCCTCACTCATCATCAGAAAATGCAAATCAAAACCACATTGAGATACCACCTAGCCCCAGTAAGAATGGCCATCATGAATAAAACAAACAACAGCAGATGCTGGCGAGGATGTGAAGAAAAAGGAACGCTTCTACACTGCTGGTGGGAATGCAAACTAGTGCAACCTCTTTGGAAGACAGTGTGACGTTTTCTGAAAGAACTAGAAATTGACTTTCCATATGATCCAGTAATCCCCCTATTGGGAATATACCCGGAGGAACTCAAATCATCCTACGAAAAAGATAACTGAACATGTATATTCATTGCTGCTCTATTCATAGTAGCAAAAACATGGAACCAACCATGTTTCCCATCGATGCTGGACTGGATAAAAAAAATGTGGTACACATAAACAATGGAATATTATGCAACCATAAAGAAGGACAAACGTACGGACTTCGCAGCAACTTGGATGGATTTAGTCGATCATACTCAGTGATCTATCACAGAAACAAAGAACAGAGTACCATATGGTCTTACTCCTAAGTGGATCTTGAACAATTATAATACTATCAGAAAGGGATTGGCAGTAGTGGGAAACTGTCAGGGGAGGGGGGTGGGATTGGCAGTTGAGGGAAACAGCTAGGGGTGGGAGAGGCATACCTCATCAGCAAGGGTATCTGCATAATCAACGTTTGTATACCCAACCCTGAATTGTACCCCACATCTTTTTCTTTTTTTTAAGTTGGAGTCTTACTCTGTCGCCCAGACTGGAGTGCAGTGGCCGCTCCCGGCCACTGCAGCCTCTACCTGCAGGGCTCCGGCGATCCTTCCACCTCAGCCTCCCAAGTAGCCAGAACTACAGGCGTGCACTACCACACCCTGTTTTTTGATTTTTGTAGCGACGCGGTCTCACCAAGTTGCACAGGTGGGTCTCGAACCTGTGGGCTCAGGCAAACCACTCGCCTCGGCCTCCCAAAGTGCTAGGATTGCAGGCTGAGCCATATCTTCATAATTAAAAAAAAAAAAAATTTGCCTACGAAGCCAATGCTGGGATACACATCTTTTATGTGCAGAGACTCCATCCGACTCATCTGCCTCCCATGCAGTGCCGGATGTATTACTTGTACATTGTCGGTCCTTGTCTTAGCTATCTGTTGATGCATAGCAAATTAGCCCGAAATTCAGCAGCTGAAAAGCATTTATTATCTCGGAGTTTCTGTGGGTCTGGAATTGGTACAATCAGTCAGGCTGGATTTAAACACAGGTTGTTCTCACTCTATTGCCAGACTCTTCCCATGTGAAGGATTAGTTGGGTGCTTCTGACTCAGGGTCTCTCAAAACCTGCAATCAATGCATCACCCAGGGCTGCAAGTCCTTACAAGGCTCCATTAGAGGAAGGTCCTCTTCCAAAGGCAGTCATTTGGCTGCAGGCCGGCCTCAGGTGTTTCCTGCCTATTTGCTGGAGATATTTGTTCCTTGCCATCTGGGCTGTTCATAATACAACAGTTTGCTTTCCCAGACAGAGAGAATGAATGGAAAGCAAGATGGAAGTCATAGCCAACTAGGCATAATTTTGCCCATGGGGACATTTGGCAATGTCCAAAGTCATTTCTGGTTGTCATAATGGAGGGGGCAGGGACTACCAGCATCTAGTTTGTAGAGACCAGGAATGCTGTTAAACATCCCACAATGCACAGGACAACTTCACACAACAAAGAATTACCTGACTAAAATGTTAAAGTGCTGAAGTTGAGAAACTCTGACGTTGAGTGTGGGATGTTTGCAAAGCACTTTATATACGTTATCCCAATCCTCACACAGCTCTACAAGTTGAGAATTATTAGCTCTCCATTTTGTTCCTGAGGAAACTGGGACTTGGAATAGTCCAGTGATTTACACTAAGCCACATAGCAAGCAAGTAGGGAGGCTGGATTTGAATACAGGTTCTTCCCTCTCCACAGGAGCAGAGAGAGGTAAAACAAGGACAAGATCTGGCAGAGGGGAGGGGAGAAATGTCCTCTCTTCCCAGAAATATTCCAGATGCCATTCTTGTCACCTCATTTGAAATTTGCAATGAGGCAAGAACATGAACCCAAGCAGGCTTAGCTCTCTGGGAAAGAACAGCTTGGCTGGGTCCTGGTTTGCATCAGAGTTGACTTGGAGCTGTGGATTTCTGTGGTTCTGGGAACCCACAGTGCCCTCTCTCCCTTCTTCTTAGAGACCCAGCTGTGCCCAAATAAATCACATGTGACTGCTCAGAGGAATCCTGCCAATTTCCCCTCCACTCTACTTTTAGTATGGTAGGCCTGGCCTCTTTTGTGCCCAGGGATACACCATGGATAAGACCACATTGTGATGCCATCTGATAAATACATTTCGCATTCCTTATCCTTTCTCTCCAATTTTGTCCTGCACTCTACCTCTCCCTTGTAAGACTTTCGGACTTATTTCCTGATCCCCTCCGTTAGAAGGAACATTTCATTTTCCAAATAATGTTATCCCAAGATAGAAATCTCTGTCTTAATTCTTTGTCTTCCTTCAATAACTTTCCAGGTGGGGGTTTACCTCTTTATTTAAAGGGTTTTGATAGGACTGACTACAAACCCATTCTGAAGCAGTTCTCGAACAACAGTGAGTGGCTGTGAGTGTCACAAATTTTTAGAGGATTTGTATTTTTAAGACTTTCAGTTTTGTAGGCATTATGAAAGTCTCTGGTTCTCATTTAAAATTTTTGTATAAAAGAAAAACTTGGCAAGGAGGAAATTGTTTACTCCATCCTGAGGGTGCAAGAATAAATGAACTTCTCATTAGCTGAGAATTTGTAGGTGTGGGATTTCAAAGGACACACATTCTTTGGCCAAATGTGACTTTGGCATATAGCTAACCTTGTAGGAGCATTAGTTGTTGCAGAGTTCACCTGTATTTGAGTGACTAATGTTGTTTTACCTCACTCTTAGCATGACCTAAACACAGGAGGATAGTTCTTCACCTGGACCTGTGGTAGACCAACTGCAAAATTACACAGTCCTCCCACTGTCAGCTGGTACATCTAGAAAAAAAAAAAAGACAAATTTTAGTCTGAAAATGGCAGATACCAAGTAACAAAAATGTGTAAAGTCTTTTAAAATCAACAGGAAAACACGGGAAGCAAAACCACACACACAAAAGAACAAGTCAGGTGAGATACTTGGTTGTTCTTTCTGCCAAGTTATTGCTGATTTCTGAACGGTTGGTATGGTTCATCTACAATTCTCTGTGATTCAAGTGACCAGTTAGTTATTGGGATTTTGGTTGGAAAGAAATTTTCCTTCAGAGTTATCTTGGTTTTTTCCATATGAATCTTTTTAATTTTGTTTTTTTATTGTATTTTGCAATTCATTATCTGCAGATTCTTTTTTTTGTTGGCAATGGTTACAGTAAAAAATTGAGCCGGGCACAGTCTCACCCCTATAATCCCAGCACGTTGGGAGGCTAAGTTGAGAGGATTGCCTGAGCCCACAGGTTTGAGACCAGTCTGAGCAACTTGGTGAGACCTCATCTCTACAATAAATCAAAAAATTAGCCTGGCATGGTAGTGCGCATCTGTAGTTCTAGCTACTTGGAAGGCTGAGGTGAAAGGATTGTCTGAGCCCAGTAGGTCGAGGCTGAGGTGGCCATGAGCGTGCCACTGCACTCCAGCCTGGGTGAGAGAGTGAGACTCCAATTCAAAAAAAAATTGATTTTATGCAATACAACACACACAAAAAACTAAAATAAAAGTTCTACAAAAATATATATATACTCTTACTATGTATCATTCACTTTAATATTTTATTTCATTCTAGTCTAGTCTATTAAAAATGCTTTTTGCTGCCTGTTAATTGCACAATCCATTAAAGGAACATGCCTGCAATTTAAAAAATATTATATTACTTGAACTGTGGTTTAAAGAATGACAATTTATAGCAGTCTGATTAAGTTCAAAATGTAACTAGAAAGTGAATTTAATTAGCATTTTCCAGATTTGTTCCTGTGGGATCTATAATACTGCTCATCCAACTCTTTGGTGAAATTGTAATGCACCCATAATTTCATGCTTTTCTCTTCCAATTCTGATGGCTGAACGTGAAAACTGTGTAATTATGCCAGTCTCCTTCCTATACTCTCAACCAGACAGGCCTTTGTGAGTTCATTCCACTGAGTTATACCCAAGTTTGGGAACATGGTGCCACTTGGTTGTAGTTGTGGGATCTGCGGAGATAAAGAAACAGCATGCCAACAAGTGCCAGCGTTTAATCTGATCCACCCACCTAGAGTCAGCACCAGGGAAAGAGAAGGAACTGGGTATAAACCCAAGTAGGAGGAAGGCGGAAGAGAATGGAGGCAAAGTCTAAGGTGATTCTGAACCAAAGAGTAAAACGCAATGAGGGTGCTTGATAATGTTCCCATGACCTTGGTTAGGAGCACGCTTCAAGTGCTTCAAGAGGAAGCATCAAAGCTGTTCCCCAGAGCATCACACTAAACTTTCACATTCAACCATAATCATTAATTCCATGAGCTATTTTCTTTTACGAATATGATGATAAATTGGATTTATACACTTCTAACACATATTATATAGTGGCAAATGCCAGATGTTAAGTTATTTTTCCAACAAGTATGTCAGTATGTATATAAAATCTATTTTTGAAAACAAAGCCCATCCGGGCTCGGTGGCTCAGCCTGTAATCCCTCACCTTCGGGAGGCTGAGGTGAGTGGATTGCCTGAGCCCGTGGGTTCGAGACCCGCCTGGGCAAATTGGTGAGACCTCATCTACAACAAATCAAAAATTAACTGTAATTCCGGCTACTCGGAAGGCTGAGGCGGAAGGATCGCCGGAGCCCAGCAGGTCGAGGCTGCAGTGGCCGGGAGCGGCCACTGCTCTCCAGTCTGGGTGACAGAGTGAGACTCCAACTCAAAAAGAAAAGAAAAGAAAAGAAAAGAAAGTCCAGGTGAGTGGATCGCCTGAGCCCGCGGGTTCAAGACCCACCTGGGCAACTTGGCCAGACCTCATCTCTACAATAAATAAAAATTAGCCGGGCGTGGTAGCGCGCACCTGTAGTTCCAGCTACTTGGAAGGCTGAGGCGGAAGGATCGCCGCAGCCCAGCAGGTCAAGGCTGCAGTGTGGCCACTGCACTCCAGCCTGGGCGAGAGAGTGAGACTCCAACTCAAAAAAAAAAAAGGAAAACAAAGCCCACGTTCCATCATCACACCTAAAAAATTTTAACAATGATTTTTAAATTTTTTGTTGTAAAATCTTATTAATTAACATTAATTAACATTATTAATTTAGCTGTTATAGTTCACTTTTACAAAAATTACAGAATGAAAAATAATATTCTTTTAAACATACCTTCTTATTTACCATTTCTGAGTCTCTTCTTTTCTCTCCTATAAATGAATTTCTTTCCGTATCATTTCCTGTTAGCCTAAATAATTTATCATTTCTCATGGTGCAGGTCTGTTAGTGATGAAGTCTTAAGCTTTTCTTTATCTGAAAATGCATTTATTTCATCCTATTTATTGAAAAACATCTTCACTGGATGTGGAACGAGGTAAGTTGACAAACTTTTTCCTTGTCTGGTTCTTCTTTGCTTTTGTTCAACACTTTAAACATGCTATTGCTAAGGCTCTGCTTATTTTTATTCAAAAAAATTTTTTTCTGTGCTCCAGGTTAGAGAAACCTTTCAGTTCTAGACTTAGAATTCCCACATAAGCCGGGCTCAGTGGCTCAACCTGTAATCCCGCGCTTTGGGAGGCTGAGGTGAGTGGATTGCCTGAGTCCGCGGGTTCAAGACCCGCCTGGGCAACTTGGTGAGACCTCATCTCTACAATAAAAATCAAAATGAGCCAGATGTAGTAGCGCGCGCCTGTAGTTCCAGCTACTTGGAAGGCTGAGGTGGAAGGGTCGCCGGAGCCCAGCAGGTCGAGGCTGCGGTGGCCGGGAGCGGCCACTGCACTCCAGTCTGGGCGACAGAGTGAGATTCCAACTCAAAAAAAAAAAAAAAAAGAATTCCCACATGGAGATTTCCCTAGCTAGAAAACCTCAACTCTGTGAGGTTTACCTCATGAGTCTCTCAGGAATCATGGCTTTCACTGCCTGCTGTTCAATGTTTGACAATAGTTACTATACATGTATACTATACTATAAATATATATATATATATAAAATTTCCATTTTCCTACTGAAATTCCCTATGTATTTGGTCTTAAGACATAGTATTCTTTAACCCTTCTGGTTTTTTTTTCTTTTAAGATATTTATAACTGCTTTAAAGTTTTTGTCTGGTAAATTCAACATCTGAGTTATCTTGAAGTTAGTTTTCATTGATTTCTTTTTGTTTGTTTTAATAAGATCAACTTCATATTTTGTTTCTACTAAAAATTAAAAGCATCTATTACTGTCATTTTTCATTAGCACCTACATAAATGTTAAATACTATTTATATATACTATTTATATATTTAGAAACTTTATAAAGACAGGGTGAATTGCTTATATCAACTATACATTCCAATGACAATGTGTACAAGATACAATATGAAGACACATATAGAAATATTTGTGGAAAAACTGAGCAATAAGAAGATATGAATAGACACTTCTCAAAAGGAGACATACAAGCAGCCAACAGACACATTTAAAAAACGCTCAGTCTCACTAATCATCAGAGAAATGCAAATCAAAACCACATTGAGATATCACCTAACTTCAAAATTCTATTTGTGAGAATGGCTATCATTTACAAAAAACAGCAGATGCTAGAGAGGATGCAGAGAAAAGGGAACACTTCTACACTGTTAGTGGGAATGCAAACTAGTTCAACCTCTATGGAAAACAGTGTGACAATTCCAAAAAAAACTAGAAATTGACCTTCCATATGATCCAGCAACCCCCCTTCTGGAAATATACCTGGAGAAACTTAAATCACTCTGCAAAAAAGATACTTGAACACACATGTTTATTGCAGCACTATTTACAATAGCAAAATCATAGAACCAAATGTGCTGCCCATTGAAACTGGACTGAATGTTTACCATTGATTTCTTTTTTTATTTTTTTTTTTATTTTTTATTTTTTGAGTTGGAGTCTCACTACATCTCCCAGGCTGGAGTGCAGTGGCACGCTCACAACCAACCCAGCATCAACCTGCTGGTCTCAGGCGATCCTTCTGCCTCAACCTTCCAAGTAGCCAGAACTACAGGTGCGTGCTACCACACCTGACTAATTTCCTGATATATGTAGAGATGGGGTCTTGTCAAGTGGCCCAGGCTGTTCTCAAACCGGTGGGCTCAGGCAACCCTCATCTTGGCCTCCCAAAGTGCTGGGATTACAGGCTGGAGCCACCACACCTGGTCCATTAATTTCTTTTGTTCTTGCCTATGGATTGTTTTCCTGTTTCTACGCATATCTAGTAATCTTTTATTGTATATTGGGTACTGTTCACGATACATTGTAGAAACTCTACATTCTGTATCTCCTGGAAAAGAATCCTTATTTTTGTTCCAGCAGGCAGATCAATTACTAGCTGTTTGTTTTGAACTTGTGTAGGTTTGACTTTATACTTTGTTGGGGTGGATGTGTGGAAAGTTCCCAATTTTGCTTCTTGTGAAGGGCTGGTATTAGCTTTTCTACAGCAAATTGAGAAAGTAAACCTTACTCTAAGGCATGGTCCTTACTCTTAAGGTGTGACCCTTCTGATCTCAAAGCTGGATTCTTGAGGTGTTAATATGTTGCTGATGATGTGTCTCCACCGTAGCTGTGAAGGGTGTCAAGCCATCCCCCAGTTCTGCCTTCATTATCTCTGTGCCTATTACTCACCTGTTTAGCAGTTGCTCATTGGTAAGCCTTGTGCAGTCTTTCCCTGAATATATGATCACAATCCTTAGCCAAAAACTTAGGAGGAACTCCCTCCAAACCCTTCGCCCACCCTGTACTGCTCCTTCTCTGTGGTACACTGCTTTGTAGATTTTAGACACTTCAGCTACCCCAAACTCTGACCTACATGTCCTCAGTTCAGCAAGACTATTATGCTCTACTAAGCAAAAGATGGCCAGGAATTGAACTGAGAAAAAACAAAACAAAACATTTTCTGAATCTCTTCCATATTCTACATTCAATTTTCCAACTCTATATCATATTTATGGAATATAATAAGAATGTAAATGTATTAATTCATTAAGGAGTTTGATATATTAAATGTGTAAAACTAAGCCAACTAGACCAACTTGGCTATTTGTAAACACCGTCCTGCTTGAGATTGGCCATTAAGGCTGAATGATTAGTCAGTAAATCTTCCTCCACTTCCACTGCCAATAAAGTCTATTTAAATGGGGCCTCAGTTCCTTAGACAACTTATTGTGTCAGTTTTCAACTTTGCAAAATGAGGAAGTCTGAATAGAAAAAGAAAAATAAACAACCCACTCGTTTTGTAGGTTCTATCAAAATGTCAGGAAGAATAAGCAACAGGATAATTCTACCTCATATTTGAATAGTGAATTTCTTATTTGGGCCTCTCAGTAACCCTCTGAAAAACATTTTATCTTTCCCATTTTACAAATAAGGAGACCCAGAATCAAGTTAATTGAGTCATCCAGCATCACATAGGCAAATGATGACAGAACTCAGACAGGCAAAGTCACTGTGAGTAAATTTACCAGATATGCCCTGTACATGCGCACCAGCTCTGGGAACATGCAGAATACGTGACCAAGCATGAGGTGTAACTTGAGAGATACCAAGTTTCTCATTCCCCAGCTTATCACAGGGCTTAACATTCCAGCGGTAGACATTCATTTTAGCTTGAGCCATCAATGACCCGTCAAAGTGAAAATCTAATTACCTTCCATTTGTACAGCAATTCACGATTTTCTAAAAGTGTTTTACATTTAATAATAACACCTAACATTTACGATGAACACTTTCTATGTGACAGGCACTGTTTTAAGTGTTTTGCATATATCGACTATTTTTATCTACATAATAATTCTATGGGAAGGGTACTATAATTATCTCCATTTTACATATGAAGAAACTAAAGCTTTTAAAGATTAAATAACTTGTCTAAGGTCGTAAAGTTGGAAAGTGAAGAAGTTTGGATTTGAGTCTGGATCCGGTGTTCTTGCTTTTAGCCATTTTGTTATACCATTTGATCCAATCCAAAACCCTGAGAGATAAGGGCATTGCTAAATCATGTTTTGCAGATGAACAAATGAAGACCCAGAAAATGTAAGTGACTTCAAGGTTCTCCCAACTGGTTATTGACTGGTCCTTAAAGTCATAACTCCTACTCAACTCTTCCCAATATACTAAACCAAAAGAATTAATCATTATCAGCAGAAAGAGAGATTGGGGCAAAGTCTTACATTGTGATGAGAGCTGAGTAGGATGTTTTGAGAAACTAAAAGCAGCCTGAGAATTTTTGAACCCTTAGATGGTGAGGGAAAATATTAATTTCATTCTACAAATATTTACTGATTCCCTAACTACATTCTAGGCACTGTTCTCGGTGCAGAAACACATCTATGAACAAAACAAACACAAATTCCTGCCTTCATGGAATTTATCTTAAAATGAAATATAAGAAAGTATTACTGATGATACAGAATTACACTGAAAATAAAGAAGGCCAATATAAAGCAGCACTGACAGTGAATCCAGGTAGAACATTTTTTTTCAAGTCTACTCTTTTATAACTCACTCATTTTCTACATGCTTCTTCAAGTAAACAACCCACTGATAGGTAAAATGTAGGTATCATGAGATTTTCAAAACACAATGCCAAATTCATTGTTGATGACACAATTAAAGACCAGCAGAGGGACAATTTCACCCAAATAAAATTGTAGTACCCCAAAGTCCTAAATCCAAGAGACCACCAAGAGCCAGGTCTGATGCAAACACACGAGGGTCTTTTTATTCAGGCTTGAGTCTGGGCTTCCGTATGTAACTGACACAGCGGTACAGGAACGAGAGCCCTGACCCAGTGTGGCAAGCAGCTTATATACACAGTTATAAGGGAGGGGAAAGAACTTTAAACTTGTTCGCACATGATTGGATAGAATTGCATAAGCACGTTACAGAGATACTGATTGGTTGGTTCGCGTTCGAGTTTTGCGGGTGCAGGTCGGCTGCCCGTGATTGACTACTAATGGCTACACAGGCAGAGTGGAGTTAGTTAAGCCATCTGGAATGTTAGATAAACTGCGGTTTACACAGTCACTGTGACTGTGCATAAATCAGCTTGGGCATACAAGCAAGTTTGAAATAACACAGAGCCCACCAGAAGAGTGGCTTGCCCACCATAATTTAAACAGAGGAATGTTTGGAAAGGGCTTATCGCTTAACATTCACATACTGCAAACATTTTGTAACTTTACAGCCACAGTCACTACCAGGCACCCGGCGCAGTTACTACCAGGCACCCTACATATGCCTGGTCTTGTGGGGTCTGAGGTAGGGATTTATAAAATACAGTGAACGTGGGGTAGGAATTCATACAGTAAACGTTCCTTTCATAGCAAGTATGCTTCTTTTGTGTCTTTCAAAAATAGGATCAGATGGAGCTATAAAAGTACAAATTTTACAGCATATTTGAGCACATAGATCTTTGAGAAAGTTGCCCATCCTGAAAAGATAGAGAATTATGATGGATCAATAAAGTTGTCTAAGATCCTTCCCTTTTAAAGTCCTTTGTATTATCAAAAGTTCTTACTATTAAAAAGTAGGCTGGGTGCGGTGGCTCAAGGCTGTAATCCCAGCGCTTTGGGAGGCTGGCGACTTGGTGAGACTTTGTCTCTACAATAAATCAAAAAAATTAGCCAGGCGTGGCAGCGTGCCTGTAATTCCAGCTACTTGGAAGGCTGAGGCAGAAGGATAGCCTGAACCCAGAGGGTCGGGGCTGCAGTGGCCATGAGCATGCCACTGTACTCCAGCCTGGGTGACAGAGTAAGACTCTGACTCAAAAAATAATAATAATAAAAAAATTTTTAAATGGAAGACTGATGGCATAACAGGTGGGGTCACTGATGGGGAAGAAAGCTGATGAACTGCCTTTAGTCCTGTGCAAACTATTATACCTTCACCACCATCATTTTAACAGAGATCCAGCTTCTCCAGTTCTCTACTGGATTGATTTTGACAAACTCAATGCAATTGACCAGAGACAGATTCTTACTTCAAGGTAGAGCAACCTCTGCTCTGACTCTTTAGCCAGAGTTGCTAGGTAGCAGTAGTTCCCACTCTGAGACAGCAGCTCTTGCTTTTATCAGCATTTGTCAATCACACCTAGCAGGCAATAACCTCCATGACAAGCTTCTTTTCTCCTTTCCCTTTCTGGCCCCATCCATACCAATTTTTGCAGGATCTCTTCAGGGCCACACTAAACTTTCAGAGGGATAGATGACTTCCAATACCACTTCATTCCCAAGACTCAGGAAGTTGTTTCCCTCACCTAAGACAGCTGGAAATTCCAGGTTTTACTCTGTTGGTATAAGGCTCTGTTTTACATAAAATGCAAATCTAATCCCTGTCATTGACAGGTTGGGGTAAACAAAGCTATCAAATGATTTCCACTGGAAGGGTGAGTGTGAGAGAGGTGAGGGAAGGGAGGCAGAAGCAGAAGCAGAAGCACAAGGAGAGGGGGCAGGGAAAGGAAGACATGTTGCAGTGTGAGCAAGGAAGCCAGGACCACCGATGCCAGACCCGTCAGCTCCTTGGTTTTCCCAAGGACTGGTCTTGTACTTGGCAACTAAGCCACAGTCTCTCACTAAACAGGGTCTTGGTGTGGCAGAATGTGGCAAATGCTCAAATATATTTCTTGTATGATTGAGTCAATGAACACAGAAATACATGAGTAGCTGCTTCGGGGTCAGCAGTTGGCCCCATGGCAATCACCTGGGATGACAGATCGTCTCCCACTAACCCTGTGGCAGAAAGGGGGGTTGGTAGCAGTTTAAGGTATTTCCTTTTGAAAGTAAATCTGCAAACTTTAAAGACCCGCCAGGCACCAGGCCATTTTTGTTTAAGAAAAGCCAAATGGCCAGAGACTGGTCATTTCATGGAAATGCAAAAGAGTACCTACACTTTGCATTTCCTGGAAACCATTTGTTCTTTGAAAAATCTGATTTTACTGAGTACAACCTTGTAAGATTCCAAAGAAAATATGTAATCACTCAACACGACCCCCTCCCTTACCTAAACAAGGGTATAAGATCCCACTTCTCCTGTTCTGAGAGGCTCAACTTGGATGCTTTAGCCCTCGAGCCCGCCAGCATAATAAAGCTGCCACTTCCTATAATAGTCTCAGTGTCACGGTCTCTCTATTTTTCCACTGCATTAGTAGCCTCTTGCTGTCCAGCTGTGCCAATCAGGAATGGGAACTGGAGGACAAGAGGGGGGCCAGTGTGGAGGATGGCAGGATGCACTGTCAAGATCCTCTTGGGGAATGAAGCACCAATTACCCCCAGCTGATGGGACTGCTGCCGGGTTCTCCACCTTCAGCTCTTTATGGAGATAGTCTCAGCTGAGGGAAACTGCCTTGATTGAGATTACACACCCCCCTCAAGGGGCCCCACACTAATGAAAGTTCCCTCGGGAGCCTTTCTTGGTGAAGAAAGGCCTATCCTGGGACACCTCTGCACTTTCAATCAACGTCATAATTCCTCATATCATTGGCAGAGGCATCTGTCGAGACTTCACCACAGTTCAGCTTCTCCCTCTGCCCGGTCTCCTGCTTTCTTTCCTTTCCTCCCACGGATGTTGATGTCAAAGGCGTTCTCTAAAAAGAAATATCAAGCCGGGCTCAGTGGCTCAGCCTGTAATCCCGCGGCTTTGGGAGGCTGAGGTGAGTGGATTGCCTGAGCCCGCGGGTTCGAGACCCGCCTGGGCAGCGAGACCTCATCTCTACAATAAATTTAAAGAAATCAGCCAGGCGTGGTAGCACATGCCTGTAATTCTGGCTACTCGGAAGGCTGAGGCTAAAGGATTGCTGGAGCCCAGCAGGCGAGGCTGTGGTGGCCGGGAGCGGCCACTGCACTCCAGTCTGGGCGACAGAGTGAGACGCCAACTCAAAAAAAAAAAAAGAAAGAAAGAAAGAAATATCATCTGCATGCCAATCTCCATTGCAGGGTCTGCTTCTTGGGAACTCCAAACTTCAATAACCAGGCTGGAAGCCTTCCACTTCTAAATGAACTAGTCCCATACTATGCCATTAAATATATAAGAGTCAGGCATAGTGGTTCACATGTGTAATCCAGCACTTTTTTTTTTCTTTTGAGTTGGAGTCTCACTCCGTTGCCCAGGCTGGAGTGTGGTGGCACACTCATGGCCACCCCAGTGTCGATGTGCTAGGCACTGGCGGTCCTTCCACCTCAGCCTTCCAAGTGGCAAAAAAAACTGCAGACGCACACTACCATCCCTGGCTTATTTTTGATTTAATGTAGAGACAAGGTCTCGCCAAGTTGCCTGGGCTGATCTCAAACCCGCAGGCTCAGGCAATCCACTTGCCTCAGCCTCCCAAAGAGCTGGGATTACAGGCTGAGCCACCGAGCCCACCTGCAATCCCAGCACTTTTGGTGGCAGAGACTAAAAGATGCCTGAGCCCAGGGGCTTGAGACCTGCTGGGCAACTTGGCAAGAAACTCATCTCTGCAGTAAATAAAAAAATTAGTCAGGTGTGGTGACCCATGCCTATAATTCCAGCTACTTGGAAGGCTGAGGCAGAAGGATCTCCTTAGCCCACTGCACACCAGCCTGGGTAACAGAGTGAGACACCCACTTTAAAAAAAAAAAAAAGATATATATATATATATATACACACACATACATATTATATAAATATAAATATATAAGTAAATATAAAATTAAATATAAATATAAATTTATTTTTTATTTATGCATATATGGAGTAGGATGCCCTGGGCTGCTGTACATAGCTTTCCCACTGTATGAGGAGAATTGACTCAATGATAAAGAGAATTTAAAGAGGCCCAGGAAGTCTTCCTCTGCCCTTGAGGGAGGTCTTGGAAACCTAGCTTCTGAAACATTAGATAACAAGAAAAACGGTGATCCATTTCATTCAAGAGGCATTCACTGAGCCTGAACTCTTCATCAAGCACAAAATTATTTACTGCTATCCTCGTTATAGTCATCATCATTATCATCATTGTCATTATTGTCATTGTTGTTGTTGTAGCATTTCAAGTAGTATCTCCAGATTCCAGGAATTGGGAAACAAATTATTATCCACTCTTCATGTTTCTTTCACAGGTTCACAGGCAAAGATGATCTCTCCATTTTGTCTTCATATATTCAGATAGAAGTACAGTTTTCAAACTCTCTAGCTATCAACATGTTTTTTTTTTTTTTTTTGAGTTGGAGTCTCACTGTGTCCTAGACTGGAGTGCAGGGAGCCCTGCAGCTTCAACCGCTGGGCTCCGGCGATCCTTCTGCCTCAGCCTTCCAAGTAGCTGGAACTACAGGCGCATGCTACCATGCCCGGCTAATTTTTTATTTATTGTAGAGATGAGGTCTCACCAAGTTGCCCAGGCAAGTCTCGAACCCATGGGCTCAGGCAATTCATTCACTTCGGCTTCCCAAAGCATGGGATTACAGACTGAGCCACCAAGCCCGGCCCAGCTATCAACATTTTCTCATCTGCAGGATTATTACAGTTGCCTTTCTTTGGAACTGCTTTACTTCTGTTATTTTATTTTATTTTATTTTATTTTATTTTATTTTATTTTATTTTATTGTCATAGTGATCATTTCTGCTTCCTTTTTTCCTAGACATGATGAACCAAGGCTTTGAATCCAGGCAAGATAAAAGATAATATTCTTTTGGTTTTTCTCCCAGAGGTCTTTCTGAAGCTGTCTGGCTAGCCTTTGTAGTAAAGCTATTTATTAGGTCAGAGTGAATTTAGGACTCCTCTGAGCACATCTGATGGTTCAGAGTCCATTACCATAATCAAAATCAGAATCATTGTATTTCCTTAAACTCTACTTTGCAATTCCCTTACTGACACTCGCTGCTAATTTTCTTGTGAGCGCTCTGTGATTATCTTCCCTGGTTGACATTTCACGCTCTCAAACAACTTAATATCTCCTATAAACTTAGAAAGGGGACTACAGATGTCCTTTGCCAATATGTTCCTCATTACGAGGAATAACTAGCTCTGTTCTGACCCCTTAAGATTCTATTATTTAGAACTCCATGAAACGCCCATAGTCCTAACTTTTTGTTTCTTGTCTGCAATTTATATTATTTTTTCCTTTGCAAAATAACCCTGCAAGTTCCATGGTACTTGCATGCACACTGGTGGCTGATATAATGTGGTGATAACCACGAGGCTACCCTAAGCTATGGGACTCCATGAACGTACAAACCAATTACTAGTTGATTGCTTCTTGGCAAAGGCTTGGGTACCACCATGGCTAAAACAGAATCCAGAGCCTAAGTCCAGGCTGAGGTTCCATCCGGCGTTTAGTCTTGCTCAGTCCTGCAGAGTTCTGAACTTCTTCCTTGGCCCAAACCTGCTCCACTTTTTGGTTGCAACCTGACCAATTCCACCGTTCTGGGTATGGCCTCTTTCTCCTCCTTCAGGACGAATTCATTCTCTACAGATTCCAAATAGACTCAGAATGAGGACCGTCCACAAAGGCTCTTGTGAAATTATCACCTTTGGGATGTTGGCAAGTTATCTTGGAAACAATAAAATTAATAACAGACTCCCAGCGTAGACAGGGATGTCTACATTGTAAAATGTCAATGTGTAAAATGTCACCATTGCATTCAAGATGTGATGAGTTAGCGAATCCAGAGTTACTTTTCAAACATACTTTGGGCAGAACTTGAGATTCTTCTTGCTAGAGACTGAGAAGAATAATCTATGCATAATTTATAACATCGCAAGGAACAAAGGCACCTATTCTCACATATTGATCCGTGAAGAACTAGCAAAGAATGTGTCTTATAAGATATGAATATAAAGTCTCCCTTCTTCCTGGCTTTGAGTCATATCTCTAAATATAGAATTGCGTATGTGTGCATGCACACAATTGCAGCAACTTCCCTGTTGACTCAAAGGATTTTATTTCAAGTTTTCATTTCTAAGAAGTCACTGTTCTCTCCTATTCCTGTATGCCTGAGTCACCCCACCCCACCCCACCCTCTTTGCTCCCTGTAAGATAACAGAGACAGATTTATACAACTGAAGTACACGGTATTTTTAGGAACAAGCTGCTACTGGAAGTTAGCCCTCTTGATGGAAATCAAGCCACCATATATTTCTGGACAAAGCTTTTCATCTAATGACTACTGATAAGGCAAAATATTATTTTGTAATTCACACATCTTGAATCATGGGTGTTGAAAACTTAACTGGGATCCAATGTTTTGTTGTTGAAATTCTCTAGATACACTATAAATCTGTTTGGGCCATTAGTAACAACAGATAGATTATGGTGATGAAGAAGAAGAAGAAGAAGAAGAGAGAGACTAATTTAGTTTGTATGTTTGGATATTTTCTTCAGTCACCCTAAATATTTGACTCGGTAATCTATGTACCTGTGCTTAAAATAGATTTAGTGTCATCCAGTTTTACGTATGTGTTAATGTTACTCTATAAGGTTACACACGCTCCATCATTCATCCATATGGCTTAGTGGTGGGAAGTTGGCAACCCAACTACTATACTTGGGATATAAAAACGTATGTGTAGTATCATAACAGGAAGATTAGACTGACCAAAGGAAGCTTTCAAAGTGTTGAATTTAGGCCAGGTATGCCTCTAGTCCCAGCTACTCAGGAGACTGAGGCAGGAGGATCACTTGAGCCCAGGGATGTGAGGCTGTGGGGAGCCATGATCATGCCACTGCACTCAAGCTTGTTTGACAGAGAGAGACTTGTCTAAAAAAAAAGTGCTTAATTTAAACAGGTCTACAGACAGGAAATTTTCAGTACTATGAGTGCCAAGAATGTCCGTGGAAGGTGTATGTGATTACTAACTTCACCACTAAGCCTAAATTTACATGAACATTTACAAGGACCAAGTATTAACATCATTTATAGATGTTAGCATTAAGACCTCCCCTCTAGGCAAATTCAATCCCTGCACACATCCATCCTGATTAAACAATAAAAAAATCTGGACTCACGAAGTTTTATAGGTGAATGTCAGGATAAAGAATAGCACTTAGGTCAGGGAACTCTTTCGGTTAAAGCACAACTGTCATGATTTCTTCCTTGTTTCTTCCCAAGAAGTAAAATTCCAAAGCAATACCAAAGCACTAGGCATTAATTTGTGATTATACAATATTAATAAAATTACAATGGAATTACGTGATTCATATTTTACTTCACTTCATGCCACTTAGAAATGTTCAGTACTCATCTCTGATATCTTCCAGTGTCTTGTACATTACATGATTATATTAATATGTATTATTTTCTTCTTTCCTTCCTTCTTTTACTAGAACTTATGTGATTTTTGTGATTTCCAATTGCAAATTCTATATAGGTAAAGACTGACAAAGACAAGCTTTGTTCAAGCATGAACTTTTTCTGTGACGCTTGGAGCTGTTTGTCCTTTTGTCATTTTCTGAATACAGCTGAAGAGAAAGTGTGTCTATCAGCATCTAGTCTGTGTAGGCTGCCAGACTCCAGTGTTATTACAATGGCCTGGAGAGCAGAAGGGGGGAAAAAGGCATTTTCCCTTTTCAGTTTCATTAATTACCCTAATTATGTAAAAGGAAAAAAGTTCACATTTTCTACATTTTTAAAAAATGCAATACAGATGATTGCTAAAATTAACTAGTTCACTGAAGTAGGTCTTTATTAAAAGTTAGCTCTTTTTAGCCTCTAGAGTGTTGCATTACCTTCCTTCATGCTAAGAAACATTTGTGCTTATGTGCTCATTTTGTGCTTTTTAAGTTGACACATTCCCCAAAATTCTACTGAGTCCTGGCATTTGCCCATAGACAGGGAAATATGTAGTTTCTCCTTGTTTCCCTCACTATTCACCTAGCCACCATCAAAATCTTCCTCTTTGCTCATAACCTAGAAGACTAAATCCTAGATCACTTTCTGGACTTTTGTCCTTTTACTTGGTTTACATTTACCATCCTTAAGAGATGCCTTTTGATTTCTTTTTGCCTGGTTATCTTTCTATGAGTGGAATGTATTCCAGAATACTTTGAAACCCTCTATATTTCTGTCCCTTCCAGAAGCATTTTCTTCAGATTCAATCCCTTGCAACTACCAACTTCACACCCCAAGTGTGAGTGCTCCTAGCCATTTTACAGCAGCTGAAATTGTAGTCCTGCATAGGGAGAAGGAAAATGTACATGTACTCAAGTAGTAGATGGGAGCTCCCCCACTCTGTGTGTGTGTGTGTGTGTGTGTGTGTGTGTGTGTGTGTGTGTGTCTGTCTCTGTTTTCTCTTTCTGTCTCTCTCTTTCTCTCTCTCTCTCTCTCTCTCTCTCTTCTCTCTCTATCTTTCTCTCCAGCCACATCCTTCCTACACCCTCCACACTCTCGTCCTAGGGTTGAATGCTCCTGTCTGTGAGGCAGAAGGAGTAGCCCCATGCTTCTACTTCTGAGTTTCATTTCAATACTAGTGGATAAATTCATATTGCTATTAATTCCTATTCACCATTTTTTTGATGGTATATTTTATTTTATTTTATTAAACATATTTTTCGTTTTAAAACTGTGGAGTACACCTAAGGGTTAGGTATACAAATATGCATCATTCAGGCACCCTTGTTGATAAAGGGTGTCTCCCCATCCCCAGACAGATATCGACTACCATTAATCCCACCTCCCTTCCCCTCCCTACCCCCCCCAAGTTTCCCGCCACTGTCAATCCTTTTCTTATAGTATTATGGTAGATGTTCAAGGTCCACTATATGAGTGAGAACATGTGATACTCAGATCTTTGTTTCTGTGAGAGATCACTCAGTATTATAGACTGTAGTTCCATCCAGGTTGCTGAGAAATTCATGATTTTGTTCTTTTTTATGCTGTGTAGTATTCCATCGTGTATATGTACCACATTTTTTTAATCCAGTCCTCTTTTGATGGACAGCATGGTTGGTTCCAGGTTCTTGCTATTGTGAACAATGCTGCGATAAACATACGTGTGCAGGTATCTTTTTTATACAGTGATTTGAGTTCTTCAGGGTATATTCCCAGTAGGGGGATTGCGGGGTCATATGGGAGGACGATATTTAGAGCTTTTAGGAATTGCCACACTGCTTTCCACAGAGGTTGCACTAATTTACACTCCCACCAACAGTGTAACAGTGTTCCCTTTTCACCACATCCTCTCCAGCATCTGTTATTTTTTGAGTTATTGATAATTGCCATTCTGACTGGAGTTAGGTGGTATCTCAATGTAGTTTTAATTTGCATCTCCTTGATGATTAGTGAGGTTGAACATTTCTTCACGTGTCTGTTGACCACTTGGATGTCTTCTTTTGAGAAGTGTCCTATTCATCATTTTAAGCAAGAGACTAACTTGATTCATATTTTCAAAAGACTACCCAGACAATAGTGTGGAAAGTGAACTTGATGTGGGTTAAGAATGAAAGCAGGAAGCCAAATTCAGAGGGTATTGTAAGAGTTCAAGAGAGCAATGTTAAGACTCATATTGGGAAGAAGCAATAGAGGGGTGACGAGGTGACGCCTCTTCTTTGCTCATAACCTAGAAGGTTACATCCTAGATCACTTTTTGGACTTTTGTGCCTTTTACTTGGTATACAAGTGCAGTCCTTGAGATATATAACTTGATTTATTTTTACCTGATTATCTTTCCATGAAACCCTCTATACCACAAGAGGTTTATAAGGTATTTTGATCTGAAAATCTCCTCCTATGGTAAGCAGGTTAGTTCAGAGTAAATCGCTCAGGTGATCCTTCTGTCTCAGCCTTCCAAGAAACTGGAATCACAGGTACGTGCCATCATGCCTGGCTAATTTTTTTTTAATTGTAGAGACAAGGTCTCCCAAGTTACCCAGGCTGGTCTTGAACCCGTGGGCTCAAACTATCCTCTCCCTCCACCTCCCAAAGTACTGGGATTACAGGTGTGTGCCCCTACACCCAGCACATGGAATTTTAATTGGAATTTTATTGAGGAAGAGACCTAGTGCAGTAAACAAACCAAAGTTCCCTCTTAAATGTGTTACAAAATTTTTTTCTATTTGTTAGCAGTCTCTAAATATCATGTTCATTTAACTCTGTCACGGTCAGGTAAATTATTAGGAAATTTACTTTATGAAGACAAAGAATGAATGGTATTTAAATGGCTAATCAAGACTGAAGAAAGCACAGGATTCTTGGTACCATTGTCTAGGTGGCCATCTAGTGACAAAAATTCTACACAGCAGACAAGGTGCCCTGAGGATGCCACAAGAGTGATTTTGCTGCTTGAAATTCCTGTGTCAGTGTCCTCAGAGTCCAGTATATAAGATGAATGCCCACCAATTGCAATCTGATTAACTAGCTGTGTAATTTCAGGCAACTAAGTTCTTCTCACTGGGCCTCAGTTTCCAAATTTATAAAATGAGCACTGGTTCATTTCTAAGGTACCTGGAAACCCTCTGGAGTAAATAGGCTTATCCTTTTTTGCAGACAGGCAAAAACAATGATCTGGGATGAAGTACATTTTGTTGTTGTTGTTTTAGTTACCAAAATCACATATTGCATAGTTCACTTAAGGTTCTTGAATTACCTCAAATTTTGAAAGCTTACATTCAGCAGTTTAATCTCATTTTGGGCTCTCCATTGCTTCAAGCAATTGTCTATATTGCTAACCCCGGGGATTTTTCTCAGAGTCAAATCAAATAATAAAACAATATTATAGCAATATTCAAAACACTCCAAATAGTCTTAATAAGTCCCCAACAGTCGTCTCCAAGATTTTGATTATTCATCCTTGTCAAGAAAAATGAGCATGCAACTCCTATGACTTTTTGTTTTAGTTTTAGTTTTTGCTTATAAATAATGTGCACATACAACTATACTAATAGTCATACATAATAAAACTAACATAAAACCAAAAATGCTTATAGAATGAGCTAGAGGTTAAATGGAGCAATACTATTTTACACATTGATTTTAGAAAAAGGAAACATTTGACTCACTAAAATAACATCTTGATCTTTTAAAAGAGATTTTATAATAAGAAATAAGTATTTCATATTTACCCACATATTTACCATTTCAGGTGCTCTTTGTAAAGATGCAGATGTCTTCCTGGTTTCGTTATCCTTTTACCTGAAATATTTCCTTTCAGGTTTCTGGTAGTGCTGGTGTACTGACGGTGAGTATTTTCAGTTTTTATATGCCAAAAAAGTCTTTATTTTGCTTTCACTTTTGAAATATATATTTGCTGAGTATAGAATTCTAAGTTGAAAGGGTTTTGTTTTTTGTTTTCATTTGATACTTTGAAGATATTACTCCACTGTCCTTTTTTTAAATTTTATTCTTATTACTTCCAATAAGAAGTCTGCTGTATTACCTTTGATCCTCTTTATGTAATGTGTGTTTTACCCTGGCTCTTATGAAAGATTTTTCTCTTTATCACTTATTGCAATTAATCTGATGAGAGTATTTTCTGGTATGGTATTTTTTATCTTTCATTTGCTTGTGGTTTATTGAGATTCTTCATATCTAGGATCTCTAGATAGTTTTCATCAAAATTTGGAAAAAATTCAATGATCATTTCTTCAAAAACGTTTGCCTCCAGCCCTTCCTCTCCTTAAAAATTTTAACTATGTATATGGTAAGTCATTTAAGTTGTTCCAAAAGTCTGACACTCTTTAGTGTTTTAATGAAATATTTTTTGTTCTGGGATTTCTATTTTTTAATTTTTTTATTTCAATAGACTTAGGGGACACACATAGTTTTGGTTATATGGTTGCATTGTACAGTAGCGAAGAAGTCTGGACTTTAAGTGTACCCACCACCCCTACCTATACACATCGTATCTGATGGATAGGTGACTTCTTTGTCCCTCCACCCCATCCTTCCTGCCCCTTCTGAGTCTCCAGTGTCCACTGCACCATTCTCTAAGCCTTTGCACATCCTTAGGTTAGCTCCTAAGTGAGAATATGTGGTGTTTGGGTTTCCATTCCTGAGTTACTTGACTCAGGATGATGTTCTCCAATTCCATCCAAGTTGCTGCAAAAGGCATAATTTCATTCTTGTTGATAGCTGAATAGTAGTACACAGTTTATATATATCATATTTTCATTATCCACTGATCAGTTGATGGACATTTAAGAGGATTCCACATTTTTGCAATTATAAATTGTGCTGCTTTTTAAATATAATGACCTCTGCTTCTTAGGGTAGATACCTAGTAGTGGGATTGCTGGGTCAAATGGTAGATCTACATTTAGTTTTTTGAGAAATCTCCATACCGATTTTCATAGAGATTGTAATAATTTACACTCCCATCATTCTAGGTTCTCAAGTTTATTTTTTCTTCTGAAGTATCTAATCTGCTATTAATACCAGTTAGTGTATTTTTCATCTTAGACTGTATTTTTCATCTCTATAAGTTCAATATGGGAGCCAGGGGTGGTGGCTCATGCCTGTAATCCCAGCACTTTGAGAGACCAAGGTAGGAAGATTCCTTGAGGCCAGGATTTCAAGATCAGCCTGGGCAATTTAACAAGATCTTGTCTCTACAAAAAAATAAAAACATTAGCCAGGCATGGTGGTGCATGCCTATAGCCCCAGCTGCTCAGGAGGCTGAGATAGAAGGATTGTCTGAGCCCAGGCTGTGGTGAGCCATGATCATGCCACTGCACTCCAGCCTGGGTGACACAAAGTTGCCTCCTTAACACAGTAGATAACATGTCAGCCTCATAATCTGAAGTTCAGTATGGGTCATTTTTATGACATCTACATTTCTCCTAAAACTGCTCTTGTTTCCTTCTTCATACTTGAACAAATAGAATATATTAATCCTAGCTATTTATTCTTATTTATTTATTTACTTATTTATTTATAACTTTAAAGATGTGGGGTACAATTCAGGGTTAAGTATGCAAATGTTCATTATGCAGGTACCCTTGTTGATGAGGTGTGCCCCCCCCCGGCAATTCCCCACTACTGCCAATCCTGCCCCTCCACCCCTGGCAATTTCCCACTACTGGCAATTCTTTTCTTATAGTATGACGATAATTGTTCAAGGCCCACTTATGAGTAAGAACATGTGATCCTCAATTCTTTGTTTCTGTGATAGATCACTCAATATTATAGACTCTAAGTCCATTCAAGTTGCTGTGAAATCCATAGTTTTGTCCTTCTTTATGGCTGTATAATATTCCATCATGCATATATATCACATTTTTTATCTCTTTCGATGGGCAGCATGGTTGGTTCCATGTTTTTGCTATTGTGAACAATGCTGCAATAAGCGTGCATGTGAAATCCTATCTATTTCAACATACTTCTTTCTTAATTCTACCATCTATGTTAGTTCTGAGTCTGTTTCTAATTGGTCGATTTTCCTTCTCATTATAGGTTGTATTCCCTGTTTCTTTGCATGCTTGGAGATTTTTTTTATTGAATGTCAGACATGGTGAGTTTTATATTTTGTCTTGCTGGATTGTTTTGAGTACTTTTCAATATTCTTAAACTTTGTTCAGGGATGCTGCTGTTTATATCCTTAAGAAGAGTGTGAGCCTTTTGTGCCTTGATTTTAAGCTCTCTTAAGTAGAACCAGAGCAGACTTTAAGCTCAGTAATTAATCTCAACCAGGGGCAACATTTTGCAATGTACGGAGACACCTTCAGTTGTTACAACTGGTGGGGAGTGTGAGGGGAGCACTACTGGCATCTAGTGAGTAGACGCTAGAGATGCTGCTAAACATCTATGACACACAGAACAGCACCCCACCACAAAGAATTATTGTCCCAAAATATCAATAGTGCCAAGATTGAGAAGCCATGGTCTAGGGCTATTTTGGCGGAACTACTGAGACAACACCCTTCTGAGTATTCTACCCGATGTCCTGTGTATTAAGAGATTTCTCTGTTCCGGCTTTTGGGAAGGTGGACGATTCCAAGCTCTGTGGGATGTCCAAGAATTGTTGACTCCTTTTCAGTAGCCTTGGGTGGTTTCTTCACACATGTGCTTATCAGTTCTTAGTTGAAGAGTAAAAGATTTCTTCACACATGTGCTTATCAGTTCTTAGTTGAAGAATAAAAGGTTTTTTCACACATGTGCTTATCAGTTCTTAGTTGAAGAGTAAAAGGACTCTTCTACAGATTTTCAAGGCTCTGCCTCTGTGAAGCTCCTCCTCTCCACGAATGACCCTGTCAATTCTAGCCGCCCTGTCCTCTCTGAATTCTCAACTTTGCAGGATGTCTGCAAATTCTGTATGGAATTTCCTTCCTGCTCAGTGGACCAGAAGCTCTCTCTGAGCAGTAAGCTTAGGTAATGGCAAGACTCACCTTATTTGTTTCTCTTCTTTCAGGGATCATTGTCTTATACTGTCTGTATAAGTCTGAAAGCCACTGATTCATATGTTTTGCCCATTTTTTCCATCATTTTACTCAAGAAAGTAAATCTACCTGCATAATGAACATTTATATACCTAACCCTGAATTGTACCCCACATCTTTACTTTGCACACTTAGCCAAAGTAATTTTTTTGAGAAAGTAGGCGTTTATTAAGAAGACAGAAGAGCCGGGCTCGGTGGCTCAGCCTGTAATCCTGCGCCTTGGGAGGCTGAGGTGAGTGTATTGCCTGAGCCCGCGGGTTTGAGACCCGCCTGGGCAACCTGGTGAGACCTCATCTCTACAATAAATCAAAAAATTCGCTGGGTGTGGTAGCACGCACCTGTAGTTCCAGCTACTTGGAAGGCTGAGGCGGAAGGATCGCCGGAGCCCTGCAGGTCGAGGCTACAGTGGCCGGGAGCAGCCACTGCACTCTAGTTTGGGCAACAGAGTGAGACTCCAACTCAAAAAAAAAAAAAAAAGAAGAAGAAGACAGAAGAGATCCCTTAGCAGGAGGAGACCCGAGTGAGGGTAGCCCCCAAAGTAATTGTTAAGTATGGAAGTTTAGCACGGAATTAAATGTGGATGTTGCCATTCATTTAGAGATCCTAAAAAAAAAAAAAAAAAAAGGCCGGGATCAGTGGCTCAATCTGTAATCCCAACACTTTGGGAGGCCAAGGCGAGTGGATTGCCTGAGACTGCGGGTTGAGACAAGCCTGAGCAACTTGGCGAGATCTTGTTTCTATAATAAATCAAAAAATTAGCCAGGCACGGTAGCGCGTGCCTGTAATTTCAACTACTTGGAAGGCGGAGGTGGAAGGATCACTGGAGCCCAGCAGGTCAACGCTAGAGGTGGCTATGAGCGTGCCACTGCACTCCAGCCTGGGCAACAGAGTGAGACTCTGACTCAAAATAACAATAATAATAATTTTTTTTTAAAAAAGAAGCTAAGCCGGGCTCGATGGCTCAGCCTGTAATCCCGTGCCTTTGGGAGGCTGAGGTGAGTGGATTGCCTGAGCCTGAGGGTTCGAGACCCGCCAGGGCAGCAAGACCTCATCTCTACAGTAAATAAAAAAATCAGCCGGGCGTGGTAGCGCATGCCTGTAATTCCAGCTACTGGGAAGGCGGAGGCGGAAGGATCGCCGGAGCCCAGCAGGTCGAGGCTGGGGTGGCCGGGAGCGGCCACTGCACTCCAGTCTGGGTGACAGAGTGAGACACCAACTCAAAAAAAAAAAAAAAAAAAAGAAACTAAATCCAGTTCTTGTCATTCCATCAGGAGAAGAAGTCCCTGGACAGCTTAATTTTAGAAATTTAGTTTTTGATATACTTTTAGTCATTAAGTTCTCATACTATTTTTAGCTAATGTCTTAAGGCAAGGTATCAGGGTTCATTCTTAAAAACACTTCAAATAATTTTGGTAATTTAGATGATGTTCCTCCGATTTGTGTCAGCTCTAATTAAGCTACCATTGTTTTTATCTTGTTAGACAGCTGACAGAGGCATATATAGGAGTGCATGTGTCAGTTCTGCCATTTTTCTCTTGGTGACATTTGCATTATTTTGTTATCTTCAGTCTGGGGTTTATTTGTAGAAAAATATTTTATTTTTATTACAGAAAAATTCAATTGCGCGCAAAAGTAGAGATCACATAATGAAATGATGTACTATTCACTCCACTTCAACAACGATCAACTCACAGCCAATCTGGTCTCATTTGTCTTCCCACCCACTTCTCACAGCACCTTCTAGACCTGGATTATTCTGAAATGAATCTTTGGGATGACATAATTCTAGTTCTGATTATTTCAGTGTGTATGTATCCCCCCCAAAAATCACTACTGTTTCATTATCACACCTAAAAACATAACCACAATTGCTTAATATCATGTTAATATCATGAATAAGTCCTCAGAGATATCTAATTGCTTCCATGTTTTTGTTTTTGTGTAGTTTATTTGAATCAGTGATACGGTTCCTTTCAAAACTCATGTTTAAATTGAGTCGCTGCTGTGATCGTATTAAGAGGTGGGAACTTTCAGAGGTCATGAGGTCCCTACGTTCATGCATGAATTAATACCTTTATTGTGAGAATGGATTCACTATCATGGGAGTGGCTTCTGATGAAAGGATGGAGTTCAGCTCACATCCTCTCCCTGACTTGAAGGCCCACTTGTCTTTCTGCCTTCCACCATGAGATAACCCTAGCCAAATGTAGCACCACGCTCTTGGATTTCCCAACCTTCAGAACTATGAGTCAAATAAACTTCTGTTCTTTATAGCTTCCCCAGTCTGTGGTATTCTGTTATAGTAGCAGAAAATGGATGAAGACAATCAGCAACCAAATAATACATTGTGGTGGGTTATATGTCTCTTTTGATATATAGGTTCCTCTCTCTCTCTCTGCAATGTATGTTTCAAGAAACAGTCATTTGTCCTAGGGATTTCGCTCAGGGGCTGGATGTCATTTAACAGACTCCTCAGTCCCCTATATGTTCCGTATATTGATGATCATATAGAGAAATTTGATCAATTTCATGTTCAATTTTTTTATTTTTTTATTTTTTTTTTTGAGTTGGAGTCTCAGTCTGTCGCCCAGACTGGAGTGCAGTGGCCGCTCCCAGCCACCGCAGCCTCAACCTGCTGGGCTCCGGCAATCCTTCCACCTCAGCCTTCCAAGTAGCTGGAATTACAGGCATGCGCTACCACGCCCGGCTGATTTTTTTGATTTATTGTAGAAATGAGGTCTCACTGCCCAGGTGGGTCTCGAACCCGCAGGCTCAGGCAATCCACTCACCTCAGCCTCCCAAAGGCACGGGATTACAGGTTGAGCCACCAAGCCTGGCTGTTCAATTTTTTTAGCAAACTACTTCATGGTGGTGTGTAAATCTATCAGGGAGCACATTTTGGATAATCATAGCATTAATTCATTACAGATATGTTGTTAGTCTAATTTTATCATTTTCCTTCATTTATTAGCTGGAATGCATGCCTAAAGACAATATTCTTTTTATGATTATATTCTAATTCTATCAGACCTTCATCACTTAGTAAAATAAATACAAATGCTATCCCAAGGGATAGCAATTGTATAGGAAGGGGGATCAAAAGCTTATTTTATTCCTTCTTTAACCAGTTTTCAAAATAACCAGTTTCAAAGATAACCAAGGATTGTTCTGTATCATTATGATCTCATGGATTTAAACTGTTGCACTTATGATTATTAATGTTTGATGTGTCCCATCTTCTGCCAGTGGGATCCTATTCAAGCTGACATCTCCATCCTGTTGATGTGACCCCAGTGGTCTTTGGTAGCTTCCTTGCTATTTGGTTTGACAAAGAACTTCAGGCTTATGTGATTACACTGGTAATACCAGATCCAGAATTTCCCCGTAAGGATAGTAGTACCTTTTTGTATTTCATCCCCGGAATGCCTGAGTGCTGGTTTTTCACAGCCTCATCAAAAGAGGGCTGAGTTAGGCCAAGTGCTGTGGTTCACACCTGTAATCCCAGTACTTTGAGAGTCTGAGGCAGGAGAATCACTTGAGGCCAGGAGTTCAAGGATGAAGACTGTCAAACTGTTGGATTTTTGCCAACCTGATAGGTGGCAAGTAAGTATCTCTGGGCAGTTTTAATTTGCATTTATCTCTGTGAGACAGACTGAATATCTTTTCATATGGCTAAAAGCTCTTTGCTGTGAGCTGTTTATTTGCATCTCAGTCCATTTAGCAATCAATGTTTTAGTAATCTGTAGTTTCATTGCAAAGTTATCTTAAGCTGTGTGCCCATTTTGTAAAGTTAGTTTAGACAAATAAAATCTGTAAGTCTACTTAACCAGGGAATATAAATTTTAATATGTGCTGTATGTTGAAAGCAAACAAAGACTGGAGGCCCTGAGTGAGCCTCTCTGAATTACATCTCTCTCGTTCTCACACTTCCCTCATGATACCTCATGGACTATATGTGACACATTGGACAGATGGATTAAGCGAGGGGGCCAAGGTCAATCTGTACATTATAGTTTAGGAAGAGTTCATTTTTTTTTTTTTTAGTTGGAGTCTCACTCTGTTACCCAGGCTGAAGTGCAGTGGCACACTCACGGTCACTGCAGTCAACCTGCTGGGCTCAGGCGATCCTTCCACCTCAGCCTTCTAAGTAGCCAGAACCACAGGCATGCGCCACCACGCCTGGCTAACTTCTTGATTTATTGTAGAGATGAGGTCTTGTCATGTTGCCCAGGCTGGTCTCAAACTCCTGAGCTCAGGTAATCCTCTCACCTCCACCTCCCAAAGTTCTGGGATGACAAGCGTGAGCCCCTGTGCCCGGTCTTATTTCTAATTTTTTAGATCAGAAAGAAAACACAAGATTCTTCTAATAGAGTTGATTTTGTTCAAGCGAATTTAATTAGACTTGGGTTTTCTTTTCACACTCTAGCGGTTCACCTTGCACATCTCCAGTGAGGGTTAGACAGAAACTACTTTGGAGAGCACTGAGCACAGGATAAGGGTCAGACTTTTTAGCTTGGCATGGCAGAAGGTCCCTTGGGATGTGGCTTTTGCCTACATTTTGACCTTCTCTCACACCATTTGTCCCTAAGTCCTTGTCTCCTAAGTGTGCCCTCCATTTTAGGCACGCTGCACGCTTCTCCCCACTGGCCAGAGAGCTCCTATCACAGGCTGTCCCATAACCTGCACAAACACACCAGCAGCTCTGCTCCTACTCCACCATGGAGACATGTCTCCTCTGTGGACCCACCCTGACTTTCTCAGGCCAACTTAGGCTGCGTCTTCCTCTAGGCTCACCTTGAATGCTGTGGCAAAACAATGGACAGAGCTTTTTGGAGACCGGCAGGCAAGCACAAGCAGACCTTTTTCCTTGATTGAAGGGTCATTCTCCAACTCTCCATCCTTGAGAAGTGAGTTTCAGAATGAAGTCTAAAAAGAGGTGACTGAGAACAGGGTCCAGCCTTTGCCCACCCCCCCCCCGCCACCCGGCCCCGTCCCATTACTAAGGGTCTGCATGGAGAACTGGCTGAGGGACCAGAGTCTGAGTATGGTCCCTCGGAGATAGAAGAGAGGTAGAAGGCCTCACTGGAGACACAGGGGGAAACAACTGAGCTAGAGGAAAGAGCTAGGCCCAAAGCTGGACTAGATAGGTGAGGTCCTAAATTCTAGAGAAGTCAATTGGAATCCAATTTAGAGTAGCTCAGGAAGCAGAACTTCCATGTGATTCTAGGGGTGAATTCGGTCAGCACTCACCCCTTGAGGACAGCAGGGAAGGAAGAAGGACTCACCAGGTCACACCTGTCTGCCAGGCAGGATTTCGAAGTTCCAACATAGCTCAGTATTTTATTTCTTACTTCCTCTGGACCTACCTATACGTAACTGATCTCACCTCCACCCTCTGTATAGAAAGAACCTCCCTAGCAGGACTTCTCTGACACTCTTCCACTTTCAGACCTACAAAAGCCCCAAGACCTAAGTCCTACCAGAGAATCGAGAGACCCCAGTCCAACATCAATCTAAGTCTGACCAGTGAGCACTAAATAATCTTAGATCTCCATTTGACTTCTTTTTTTTTTTTTTTTTTTTGAGTTGGAGTCTCACTCTGTCGCCCAGACTGGAGTGCAGTGACTGCTCCCGGCCACCGCAACCTCGACCTGCTGGGCTCCGCGATCCTTCCGCCTCAGCCTTCCAAGTAGCCAGAACTACAGGCATGCGCTACCACGTCTGGCTGATTTTTTGATTTATTGTAGGGATGAGGTCTCGCTGCCTAGGCGGGTCACGAACCCATGGGCTCAGGCAATCCACTCACCTCAGCCTCCCAAAGGTGCGGAATTACAGGCTGAGCCACCGAGCCCGACTCCATTTGACTTCTTATATTAATTGTTTAATGGATTAGAACCCAAAGGGGAGGAGGAATGAGCCCTTAGCTTCCCATACCTCATATGGTAAATTTAATTGGTCAAACCTAATCAAATGTATTCCACTAGGAGACAGACTGAAAAGAAAGTGAATGGTTAGCCTTAAACTACATTTAGGCCTCAGAGATCCTATGGAGAGTTTATTAAAATGCAGATTCCAGGGCTCCTCCCTTGAGATTTTGACACTGGAAAGTTCAGAGTAACTCCTAGGACTCTGAATATTTAAGTTCCCCAGTGAATTTGGGCACAGGTAGTTTTCAGTGGCCCAGATCATAAAAAGGGAAAATGTAAAAATACAGAAGTTACTGGGGTCCCCTAAACACTGCCCAGAAGAGAGTGGACCTCTGCAGAGGTTGTGACCCTGCCATGAGTTCCACGGCGTGCCACCCTTGTCCTGGTTGTGGGCTCATCTACAACTTTCTGCAACCATTTGAATCTCCTTGTGGTTTGCCTGCAGGGAAAGAATGTAGAGATCTGCTGACATGAGCACTCTGCTCTGTGCACAGCTATAAAACAGATACATTGGCATTATGCTTATGCTGTCATTTCCGTGGCTTTGATGACTATGGTCTCTCCCGCAAAGCAGAGTTTCTCTCTCATGGTGCGGATGAAAGCCAGGCTGATCAGTCTCACTCATAGAAAACTGTTCAGAACAGTAACCATCCTACCCAAACCATCTGCTCTAATCTCAACTGCATCTACCCTACTCAGAGCTCTGCCCCCACCTGGCCTTTGTTCCCAACTCCCAGGACCAGCCACTGTCATCCTTCTCCAGCAACCCTGTGGGGCTTCTCGAATCCTTTACCAAATGCTCCTTGTACCTCTCAATCTTTTAAACTACTCAGCTCTCTGTCTCTAATCTCATCCCTTCCCTTCCTTGGCTTTTGGTCAATCCTATCATTCCATCTGCTTTGCTTTGCTTTTTTCCCCCCTGGGATAGAGATACAGTTTCCAGACTGTCTTGGTGGAGGAAGGTCTGGCATGACAAAAAGCTCCCTTCCATATCCTTGCTTAGTGCATACCTGACCCTGGAGGGGGGTTGGGTGTGTGCCTTGCCCCAGGGAAAGGAAAAGGGGGAGGGGAAAAACTCCTCCCATAGCAGGGTTAACCAGACTTTTGGCTGTATTCAATCCACCACAGAGAATGTCACTTTGTGCTGTGTCTCTGCAGTCAGCTGGCTTCCCAGGTGACACCCCTGTGAGTCGCCTGACCCACAAAAAAACTCAGCATTCACATTGCATCCCCATGCAGGGAAAAGAACAGAAGCAAAGCCAACCTGGATCCAACCAATCTTCCTGCCCATGCAGACTTGGTCTCTTCACAGTGGCCATGCCTGACAGGTTCTCCCTCAAGCGATTTATCTCAGTAGATCAGAGACAGCCCCCAACAGCATCTTTTCTTTAGTAACCTATGATTTAGGCCTCTTTTTAATTCCTGCTATCAAGTATCATCATGTCCTGCCAATTTCTGTTGTCATCACCATCATTCTAACCATCATTATCTCACATCTGTGTTGAGTCTTCCTTCCCTCACCCCTACTCAAGCAATCTTCGTGAAGCACATTTCTCTCACTTGCTGGCTCAGAATTCCACCAGAGCAGTCAGATCCAGGCTCCCCTTCCCAGATCTCAGTGGATTTCAATAACCAACTCCACCTTACCAGACCTCATCTCGGACTCCTGTTTGCATTCAGGCCCTTCTTACGACAGTGTCCCAAGATTTCACACTCATACCTGCTTGCAGGGTCCTCACATGTGCTCTCTTCTAAGTTCTACTTCATTCTAAAAGGCCAACTGAAAGATGGTGGCGCCAGCGAGGCTCAACACCCTTTGAGGCCAAGAGATTTATTAGAGCAGCGGCTACAGAGAGAGGGTCTGTAACCGCCTGGTAGGGAAGGGGGAGTGAGAGAGCGGCGAGAGAGGTCTGTATTTATCAGTTTGGGAGGGGGCGGCCAGTGCTGTATCGGAGCCTGGCGGTGCCGGCCAGTGCCATCTTAGGGTCTTTATTGGAGGGAGCTATGAGGTAGTATTCCTATAGGGAGATAATATTTGTGTATAGGTTTAAGTTTCGCGCACGGGAAAAGCAGGAGCTTAGGGCCTTTGTTGTCTTTGTTTGGTTCCATATAGTGTTTAGCGCCATCTCGGGAGACGCCCTTCTGACTTCCCTGTGCCTTTCATTCCCACCTTTTCTGTTTATTTGGGAGAGGGGCGTCGTTATTCTTTCTGGCTGCTTCCTGCTGGTTTTGGGCATTATGGGGTGAGGTGGGGGAAGGGCACAGAACCAGTCAGAACAGGGCCCAGAGATAAGCACTGAAGGTGAAGATTTCTGAAGGTGAGAGTTCTATAAAGGTCCCTTGTAGTTGTAGAATGGTGACTTGTTCCGGCCACTCCTCCAGCGGGCACGAGGGCGGTAGTAACCAGCTGTCTTGGAGTAGACTGTCTTGGAGGTAGATAGAGAACCTGGAAGAGAACATATCTAAAAGAAAAGTTAAGTGATGTTTAGGGATGAGGTGTTGACTCCTCTACTGGGACAGGTTGATATCTATTGAGTAATAGGAGGTTAAGGTTTTGATTTGAGAGTTCAATTAAGCGTTGTTGGAGAAATTTAAAGATACATGGGGCTATTAAACAAAAAACGCAAATTAAAATGACAGGGCCTAGGAGTGGGGCCAGCCAGGTGACAAAAGGGTGTTGCAACCAGATGAAGGGAGAAGAGTCTAGCTGTTGGCGGCGCTGTTTTAATTCATCACTTAGATGGTTGAGGACGTTTAGATTTTCTTCTACTAGGCCAGTCTCGTTAATGTAATAACAGCATTCCTCTCCGAGAAAGAGGCAAGTGCCTCCCTTGTCGGCCGTTAGAAGATCTAAGGCTCGCCTATTTTGTAAGGTGACCTGGGCTAACGAGGTGATTTGGCGTTGTAAGGAGGCTAGGGACGTTGCTGAGGCCTCTAATGCAAGTTGTAGTTTATTTGCTAAGTCTTGGGATGAGGTGATGCTGTATGCTAGAGCCCCACTGCCTAGGCCTGCCGCTGCCAGAGCAGAGGCAAGAGAGACTCCTGTGATTACAGGAAGAAAGATTGCCCATTTCTGGCGGGGGTGGGGTGACACTATCAGTGTTGCAGGTTTGTTTGTTGTGTATTTTGTTGCAAATTCCCCTTGTGTGTATAGGGTCAACTGAGGTACCAGGGTGACCAGGACACATGATGACTTAAAGGTTTTAGTAAGGGTGCCGTTGCACCAGAAGAAGAAGCCAGGTGGGGCACAGGTGACGTTGACATGTGATGGTTGAGTTGGGGTTGTGAACAGGGGAATTCCTGATAGTGAGGGGAAATGAACAGTAGGATTTTGTGTGCAGGGGGTGGTAAGATTTCCTATAAATGGTACTGCTGTGAATGGGGGGCGGCTGAGGGCTGCACATAGGAAGCAGTCAGAAAAGTTGCCTAGATGTGAGTAGTTGAGAAAACATGCTCCCTGTTGGACTACTGAGAGCCAGGAAAATGGGGTGGGTTTGGTTGTCTGTTTTATGGAGGTTTGTAATATTGCCTCTTGTTTTGTTATTACAGGGGATAAGTTTGGGATACTTGGCTGAATTCGGACATAGGTGTGGTAAATTTTGATGGTTCCTACTGGGGTGGAGTCTTGGATTCCGTTGTAGACCTTGCCTACCACCCCCTTTTCCCACATGTTATCCCAGGGATGTTTGATGTTGAAGTAGAAGTGGTTTCCGCCTTGTGAAGTGAGAAGAAAAACATCTTTATCACCTTCAACCCTTTCTATCCTTATGGAGTGGATCATGCAAGAGACTTTTGGGCACCCCCATAAATTTCAGGGTTTCGTTTACAGTAATCTTGGGTTTGGTCAAAAAGAAAGCAGAATTGAGGTACTTTGTGCCATGTTAAAGTAATTGAGCGCATGGAAGAGAGAGACATGGGAATAGAAACTCAAGACTGGCAGCCATATGGCTGGCAGTCCGCTGTGGCCAGACGTTGGGTGTGTGAGTGGCCTTTAGAAGTCCAGAACTCTTCTACAAAGAATCTCCAGCGAAATGGTGGGGCGGGTGGAGTTGTTTCACCACTGAGGTGGGTTAAAATTAATAAGGGAAAGAGGGTTAGGCTGATGGACATAGTGTTGTAAGGAGCGAATCTTTATAAAAGACACTTAATAAGAATGAAGGTAGTTATAATGAGGAGGTATGTAATAGCCAACAAAGCTTTGGCTGTGAATGGCCAATTTGTAGGTGTTGACGAAGTAAGTAATACAGTAAGGAGGATGGCAATTAAGCCAAGAAAGGAAAGAGGCCAAGGGCTACAAGTTTCCTGTACTGAATCCAGGATGTTTATTTGGATTTGGGTGAGTGGCGAGTCGGGACAAGTGAAGTCTGAGTAGCTGTTCTGGAACCTTGGAGCAGGTGTACCTGTGGGTAGGTGGACAAGTATTATTATGGGTGGATTGTGAGGAAGGGGGTTGGCAGGTTTAAGATGGGAAATGTGAATCCATGGGGTAACCTGACATTGGGCTGTGATAAGTTTTGCTGCCGTGGGAGTGGATAAAACTACTTGAAGAGGTTCAGACCACTTTGGGTTAAGGGGAGTTTTAGTTTCCGGGTCAGAAAAATAGACCCATTGTCCAGGAACAAGAGGAGGTGGGATTTGACCATTGGACGAGACAGGTAAAAGGAGGTTTTGATATTCCCAAATGTGGGAACGAATGAAGGACAAGAGGGGGTAAAGTATGTGATTGGCTGTTAGAGGGGTTGCAGTGGGGATTCCTGGGGGCAGTGCTGGATGGCCATACATCACTTCAAAAGACGAGAGTTGGGACGGTTTTTTTGGGAGAACTCGCATGTGGAAGAAGGCCAGTGGAAGGAGGGAGACCCAGTCTCGATGGAGTTTGAGGGATAATTTGGTGAGAGTGTCCTTGAGGGTGCGATTGGCTCGCTCAACCTTTCCGGACGATTGTGGGTGGTATGGGATATGGAAATGCCAGTTAATGTGGAGGTCGGTGGTTAGGGATTGTACCACTCGTGAGGTAAATTCGGGTCCGTTATCAGACTGGAGAGATAAAGGGACACCAAACCTAGGAATTATGTGATTGGCAAGGATAAACCCTACAGTTGCTGCTCGTTTGTTTGTGGTGAGGTATGCCTCTACCCATCCAGAAAAGGCGTCGACCAAGACAAGGAGGTATTTGATGTTGTGAACTGAGGGCATGACAGTAAAGTAACCTGCCAGTCTGTACCCGGAAGCTGGCCCCGGGCCTGATGTATGGGAAATGTTCCCGGTTTTAAGGGGGTATGGGGATTAGTTCTCTAGCAGATAGAACATTGAGAGGTAATGGTTTTTATAAGCTTTATATGGTGGGGGTCGAGGGTGAAGAAGTTTTTTAGGAAAGACATAAGAGCAGAGGGATTGGTATGGAAGATTGAGTGTAGATATGGGATGAGGTCGGAGATAAAGGGGGGATTTGGCAGTAGGGAATTAGTGGGAGGCGTATGGCTTGGACCAGGGCGGGTAACAGCCGCCATAGTGGGGATGGACCCTGAGGCTGCTTGTTGGGCCATGCTGGGGATGGACCCCAAGGCTGCTTGTCGGGCCACATTATCCGCCCTGGAGTTTCCCTGAGTTATGAGTGAGGAGTCGGACTGGTGGGACTTGCAGTGAGAAATGCCAATATTGGTGGGAAGCAGAGAGGCGGTGAGAAGTTTGGAGATTAGTTTAGTGTTAATTACTGCTGAGCCTTTGGTAGTCAGTAACCCCCTTTCCTTCCATATGGCCGAGTGAGAAAGGAGAATGAGGAAAACATATTTGGAGTCAGTGTAGAGTGAGAGGGAGTGTCCAGCCACTAGCTGGAATGCTCGAGTGGCAGCTATAAGTTCTGCCTGTTGATTAGTGGTGCCTGGCGGGAGAGGCTTTGCCTCAATGATGTGTGTAATAGAGGTGATGGCATATCCCGCAACCCGGGACCCGTTGTGTAGGAAGGAGCTGCCATCAGTGAACCAGGTATAGGATGGGGAGGGCAAAGGGCCCTCCTGGATGTGAACCGGGCAAGGGAGGAGAGCCTTCACAGCTTCTACACAGTCGTGGGTTGGTGGGGCTGTGGAGGGAGGGAGCAGCGTGACTGGGTTTAGGGGTGTGCAAGTTTGAAAGGATATGGAGGGATATTGTAAAAAGAAGATAAGGAGCAATAGGACTCGACCGGGGGGTAGCGTTTGAAGGCCTTTGTAGCTTAGGAGGTGCTGTAGATGGTGGGGGGAGGTTACTGTGATAGGGGACCTGAAGGTGAGTTTTTTGGATTCGCACACCAGCATGTGGGTGGCGGACAGCGCTCGCAGACATGGGGCCTAGCCCTGGAAGGTGTGGTCTAACTGCTTTGAGAGATAGGCCACCAGGGCGAACGCCTGTCCATAAAGCTGCCCTAGGACTCCCAGGGCCACCCCTTTGTTTTTGTGCACATACAAGATGAAAGGTGGGTGTATATCCAGCAGATGGAGAGCAGGGGCCTTTATGAGGGCTTGCTGAAGGGCAATAAAAGGTTGTTTGACAGAGGAGGGTGTTAGGAGTGGCTCATTGGGGTCTCCCTTCATGAGAGTATAGAGTGGCTTTGCAAGTAGGGCAAAGTTGGGAATCAACGCCCGAAAGTATCCAGCCAGCCCCCAAAATAATTGGATTTCCTCTTTAGTCTTGGGTATATTTAGGGATTGGATTAGGGCTTTTCGGTCCGTTGTTATGGCCTTTTGTCGGTGTGAGATGGCTACCCCCAGATATGTGACTTGTGTGGCAAACAGTTGGACTTTTTGAGGGGATACCCGATATCCCTTTTCTGCTAGAAAGTTAAGAGTGAGTGCAGTGTCCGTTTGAGAATCAGCTAAGGAAGGGCTACACAGGAGGAGATCGTCCACATAATGAATAAGGGTGGATTTGGTAAGTGAGAGAGACTTAAGATCTGCTGCTAAGGTTTGACCGAACAGGTGGGGGCTATCTCAAAATCCTTGTGGCAGGACTGTCCAGGTGAGTTGTTGTGAATGGCGAGATGTTGGGTCAGTCCACGTGAACGCGAAGATGTTTTGTGAGTCCGCTGCCAGAGGGACGGTGAAGAACGCGTCTTTAAGGTCGAGGACTGAAAAGTGAGTGACAGTCGGGGAATTGAGGATAGAATGGTATAAGGATTGAGGACTAGCGGGTGAATGGGGATGACAGCCGCATTAATGAGTCTTAGATCTTGTACTAAGCGGTAAGTGCCGTCTGGTTTTCATACTGCTAAAATGGGAGTGTTAAACGGGGAGTTGGTAGGGCGCAGATACCCCTTCTGTAATAAAGAGTTGATGGCAGGTTGAAGTCCCAGGAGCCTGGAGTTAGGAAGAGAGTATTGCGGTTGGTTGGGGTAGGCAGAGGGGTTTTTGAGCTGAATGTGAACTGGGGGGCAGTGCGCTGGGGGGGGAAGTTTACGTCCCATACTTGGGGATTTACTACAGAAGAGGGTAAAGGAGGAAGTGAGTTCGTTGGGGACTCTTCAGTAGTGAGAAGTGCCAAGAATGCGTTTGTGGGGGATGGGTTGGTAAGGGCTGCACTTGGGTTAAAGGTGATGGACGCCTGGAATTTGGCTAGAATGTCCCTGCCCATGAGAGATACAGGACATTGAGGCAGTACCAAAAAGGAATGAGTGAAGGGAATATTTGCAAAAATGCATGTAACTGCGGGAATTATGCATGGAATGATGAACTGGCCCCCTACCCCAACTATAGGGGACTTAGACGGGGAAGTTGGGCCCCAAATTTCTCGTATGATGGAAAGGGTGGCTCTGGTGTCTAGGAGAAAATGGATGGGGTGCCCATCAACCGTTATAATGACCCTGGGCTCCCGACAATTTGAGATTTGTGTCGGGCAGGGAGACCCCGGGCCCCGTCATTCCAAGGTCACTGCCATACCCAACAGGTCTAAAGCAGAATTGGGGGTTGACCCAGTCCCTATTTGGGGACTGGGGCAGTCCGTTGCCCAATGTCCTGCCTGACCGCACTTGGGACATGGCTTTTGGGGCACTCTGGGGTTGGGACATCCTCATGCCCAATGTCCTGGTTGCCCACACTTGAAGCAGGGTCCTGGTGGTTGTCGCTGGGTTCGGGCATTGCCACCACCTTGGGTGACACCAGAGGAACCCTTAGCTCCCTGGAGGGCCTGGGCCAGCATCTGATACTTATGTCTTTTTGCCTTTTCGTCCCAGTTGTGGAACACTTTAAAGGCAGTTGCTAGGACATCATGTTGGGGAGTGAGGGGGCCTCTGTCAAGTTTTTTTAGTTTTGCCCTAATGTCTAGATAGCTTTGGGAGAAAAAATATGTCAATAGGAGTTGCCAGCCATCAGGGGAGTCCGGATCTATGTGGGTATACTGTTGAAGTGCCCTAGTGAGTCGACTGAGAAAGTTAGAGGGATTCTCATCTTTGTCCTGAATAACTTCCTGAAGTTTTTCAAAGTTAACTGCTTTTTGTGCAGCCCTACGCAGCCCAGAAAGGAGGCAAGTAGAGAAGCGATCCCTGGACTCAATGCTGGCAGGAGAGTTATAGTCCCAGACTGGATCCTGGTCTGGGACATCCGCTGCACCAAGGGGGTGAGCTGGGGTGGTTTGGTGAATTTCATCTGCGTATGTTCTAGCCTGTTCCTAGACTCTCCTACATTCCTCCGGAAGCAGGGTGTTGGAAAGGATTAAGTATATATCATGAAAAGTGAGGCTATAGGACTGGATGAGGTATTGAAACTCCTTAATGTAGGTGGCAGGATTAGTTGTATATGATCCAAGACGTTTTTCTATTTGTGAGAGGTCTGAGATAGAGAAGGGGACGTGCACCTGGACAATACCCTCTGTGCCTGCTACTTTGCGGAGGGGTGCTAGGACCACCAATGTGGCCTTGGATTGGGTTACTGGAGGGCTACACTGGGGAGCGATTGGAAGGAGAGGATATATAGGTTGAACTTCTGGAGCAGAAGTGGGAGGGGTTGAAGAGGAGGGCAGGGCCAGAGGAGCCTTGGGTTGCCTGTAAGGTGGAGGTTCATCTGCAGGCTCGAAATCTGAGACAGAGGAGGAGGGAGCAGAGATGGGTCTGCAGTAGGGGGAGGGGAATCTAGAGGAGGAGGCTTACACGTGCTTGGAACAATGGGAGAAAGAGAAGTTACAGGGGAAGCAGTAGATGCTAGCATGAGTTGAGGGTGGAGGTTAGAGGGGCCCAGGTGAGACACAACTGAGGATGTTCACGGAGGAGAGAAAAGGATTGGACATAGGGAATCTCCACCCACCTTTTTGAACGCTCACAAAAGTTATATAAATCCCTGATAATATCAAGATTGAGGGATCCCTGGGGGGGCCACTGACTTTGATTGTCTAAGGGATATGTAGGCCAGTCCTGTGTACAGAAGCGAACTAGGCACTTGGGCTTAATATCAGGAGAGAGAGAGAGGGTAGAGAGATTGTTTAAAAGGCATTTGAGAGGAGAATCGGCCGGCAGAGAGGATGAGCCCCCCATAGGAAACAGGCAGACCCAATGGGGTGTCCCCCGAAGAGTCGGCTGTCTGAGAAGTGTGGCTGTGGCAAAGTCTGTCGTCACAGAGGTTTGGCACAGCCAGGGTTCTCCTGGAGAACCGAGGGGTCAAGGCACCCAGCACTAGGATTTCCTGAATCAGACAGAGAACACTTGACCGGGCGATGGGCGGGGAGTATCTTTACTGCCGGTCGAACAGAGTTTTTGACGTGGGACCCCCTTAGAATCCGCTGTGGGCCAACAGGCATAGCCCGACAGCCATGGGATTCCTTAGGGAGGGGGGAGAAAGAGATAGAATTTTACTAAAACTGCCGTAGGTTAGTAGCCGTGGGGCCCCTGGGACCCGCTGTAAACCGGTAACCGTGGGAGTTTATAAAGTTTGAGAGAGATAAAGGAAAAGAGGAAGCCTTTAGGGTCTGTGGTAGTCGTGAAAGCCGAGGTGGGTGTGTTTTCCCTCACCGGGGGCCGGGGGGGGGGTTAAAGTCCGTTCCCTCCGGAGTTCCCCGGAAAGTTCTTACTCCCTTGTTTGGGGAGGGGGACTTGCCTATTGAATGAGTGCTAGTGTGAATGTGGCTGGGGAGTTCAGAAGGGCGGGGAGAGTCTGAGAGAGCAGGATTGGCCACAGGCGCCAAATCAGGATCCCACCCAGGGGGGAGAGAGACCTGCACAAGGGCGAGAAAGGCCCGATTCACAGTGGGACCTAACACCCGTTAAGGCCAAGAGTTCAATGGGTCGAAGTGGGACGGGAGGGAGGGAAATCTCTGCCCACTTTTTTGAATGCTTATGAGTTAAAGAGGTGGTTTTAGAGTCCTAGGCAGGAGAAGGAAAAACCAGTAGGGGGTCTGCTGTGGCTTTGAAAGCCTAGGCGGGGTGTGGTCACCCCCTCACCTGGGGCCGAAAGAGCTGCTGGACGATCAACGGTCAGTCCCTTCTGGGTGTCCTGGGTGAGGTTTTTAAGTTTTTTTTTCAGGTAGGAGCATTTACCTATCCAAGGTGGTGATGGATGCGGCGCTGGCATTCAAGAAAGTGGGCGAAGGTCTTAAGGGGCGAGTGCCACCGGCGCCCAGACGGGGCCTCGCCTTAGGGCGAGAGAGCTCCCGACCGAGGCACGGCACCAATGAAAGACGGTGGCGCTAGCGAGGCTCAACACCCTTTGAGGCCAAGAGATTTATTAGAGCAGCGGCTACAGAGAGAGGGTCTGTAACCGCCTGGTAGGGAAGGGGGAGTGAGAGAGCGGCGAGAGAGGTCTGTATTTATCAGTTTGGGAGGGGGCGGCCAGTGCTGTATCGGAGCCTGGCGGTGCCGGCCAGTGCCGTCTTAGGGTCTTTATTGGAGGGAGCTATGAGGTAGTATTCCTATAGGGAGATAATATTTGTGTATAGGTTTAAGTTTCACGTGCGCAGGAAAAGCAGGAGCTTAGGGCCTTTGTTGTCTTTGTTTGGTTCCATATAGTGTTTAGGGCCATCTTGGGAGACACCCTTTTGACTGTTCCCTGTGCCTTTCACCAACCTTGGCCGAACATGGTGACTCACACTTGTAATCCCATTACTTTGGATGGCAGAGGTGAGAAGATTGCTTGAGGACAGGACCAGCCTGGGCAGCATAGCAAGACCTCCCATCTCTAAAAATAAATAAATAAATAAAATTCAAACTTTAATCTATATCAAGTGGGAAGCTTGGATAGAGAGAGCACTGGGCAAGTGTCACTGGCCCCAGTGTTCCAGCTCTGAGATTGTTACTTTCCAGCCATTTGACCTTGAGCTGTTAACTTAAATGTCTCCGAACCTCAGAGAAGGTCCAGCGTTTGACAACAATCACACTTAACAGAGTTTTTGCATGTCCAGCCAGTTTGTTAGCCAGTTGAACTTGATGAGAAAGAAACAGAAAATAGTTTTGTTTCCTTCAATCTCTGCTTCCTACCTTGTTAGATGAATTCTCCCTTCCTGGCCCTTGAACAACAGCTTTCTGGAAACCCCAAGTTATAAAAACAACTCTCACTTCCAAATATTAAAAAGTTCAATTCAATTCCCATATAAACCTAAAAGCTCCTCCCTCTGCCCTCTTTCTGCTCCCCATCGACTCAGGCTTGACCCATGGTTCAGGGTCCTGCTGTAACCTACCCTTCCATTCTCAACACTGTGCCATCCCATAAGCAAGGCAACACATTCTTCAGCTGATTGCTTGGCCCTATATCCAGCAGCACCCACCGCATGACCCCTTCACACAGGGATCCTTTTATTGGAAAGAAGGCCTTTCCAGTGGGGTCCCATCAACACGAACAGAGCCCAGGAATCTTCCCTAACATCCAATTATCCCAGAAAAGCTTTGTGTATCTTGCCATGCCAATACTAAGCCTGGGGGCTGCTCTCTCCACGGTCTTTCTTCCGCCACCATGTGTGCAACTCCAGGCTGGTTCCAGCCTTTGGAATCTTGAAGAGAAAGGTAGTTCTGTTTCTGCAGCTCAACCAATAGACAGCCGGTCTCCTGTTGTTGCAGGGATCCCAGTCACTCTTGAATCCCACTTAACCTAGCTTCAGGGAAGGCAGAGCACAGCGCTATCAGTAGGTCAAGAAGTCAATCACTATTCTACTTAAATAACATTTGCAATCAGCCTTCTCTTCAGGTCTTCTCTTTACAAAGGGTAATGGCAGTGAGGGATGAAAAACTAGTTTGGTAACCTCTCAATTAGTCTTGCAGGGGTGTGTCTAAGGACTCCAGTTTAAAATATGGGATTGCTTATTCTTCATTGGTCAGATTTGGTGATCTTACCTCAAAGTTCAAGATCTCAGGAGCAGACCTTTTCAGTATCTCATCAACAAAGCAAAAGATGTCAAATTCTCTACACAGAGCCTGTCACTTAGTATACAATCAATGAACGGTCATTGTTACCTGGCAGTTTCCTGAGAATGATAAGAATACTGTATACACAGGAGGTAATCTGACGCTGGTCATTTCTCAGCTTGTATAGTATGTATTTATACACTGCAGTATGAATCCATACATAATATCTTAATCAATCACACATATGTATGTGCATTGAACTTAGAATGTAACCCTCTTGAGTGCAAATATTGCCTTTTCTCTATTTTTGGTTCTATAACATCAAAAATGGGCATTCCACCCTTGCTTAGGTAAATATTTGCTTAATTTATTCTCTCATTTTCCTCTATTTGATCTTTAGCTATATTCAACTTAGAATTTTGCTATATTTTTCTGTGATGACTTTCTGATGGTTTTGTGGGTATATTTTGCTATACCAAGAAGGTGATACATTTGCTTGGAGTAAATGTCAAAGCAAATGCTTCTTAGCCATCCCCTGTTTGGTCTAATTCAATAGCAAAGGTGAATAGACAGACATGGGCCACAGGAGAAAGGTGGGCTCCAGGAGCCCATTGTACTGATTGTAGAATGAGGTCACTGGTGACTTTCTGATAGTGTAAGTCTTAGCGATTCCCACAGGGGAATCAGACTGGTTAGGGTTGAAGAGAGTAAGTAGCGGGCAGCAAGCTCAGTTCAACCTTAAAGGAAAGGAAAGAAAGCAGAGAATAGTTACAGAGAATAGTTTGATCAAGGAAAAATAGGGGATATTGGACCAAAGTCGTAGGTCAAAGAAAAGGCATTGATGTGGCATGTCCCAAGGTTGGTAAGAGCAGCTGGGAATGAGAGCCCAAGTAGGGACTAACCTAGAACAGAAGTTCTTAAATGGGGAAGATATTGCCTCTCAGGGGACATCTGACAATATCTGAAGACATTTTTGTTATGGTTGCTTGTTCTTTTTAATATTTTAATCATTTATTAGCAACTGTAAACTTTAATACAAAAAAATACAAGCACAGTAAGAATCTTCATGTCAATACAAAAAATTCTCATCATTGTAGCCATCCCAAGGCCAGGTCTACCTGGGACACTCCCTGAAGACTGACCTCATCTCTCCTCACCTCACCTCTCTAGACAGATTACAAAGGAAATGAAATTACCTCTGTCTCGTGGTTTGTTTTTATAACTTTATTTGGTTTTTTATTTTGTTTTGTTTTGTTTTTGGTAGAGATGAGATCTCGCTATGTTGCCCAAGCAGGTCTCGAACTCCTGGGCTCAAGCAACCTTCCTGCTTCGGCCTCCCAAAGTGCTGGTATTACAGGCATGAGTCACTACACCCACCCATTCATGCATTTATTTATTTCTTAAATTTCAAATCTGATTGCCCACTTTCTGCATGAGCTTTGGACATCTTGAGCTTTCCCCAAAATGAGGACTTAAGTGTCCTAGGCACCTAGAGATTTTGACCTCCATGACCTTTCCCTGTTTCTCCAACCCAGGCCTTCTATCTTTCTCCAGATCCCAGGGAATGAGACAAACCATTCTCTTGGTTAGAAAAGAAAAGCAGCATATACACAAACTGCCATAACAACCAGTCCACACTCTGGCTAGCCCTTGGTGTGCCTGACCTGTTTACCAGGCCACAGCCTCCACACCTCACTTTCCTGCTCATAGCATCTCCAGGACTCCAAACTGCCCAGAGCAGGGCAGCCTCCAAAACCTGACATCCTCCTGTTGGAAGCTTGCAGTTCCTGGAGACATTGTTGGTTGTTACAATCTAGAGGAGCCCTGATACCCAGTAGGCAGAGGCCTCCTACAAAGAATTATCTTGCCCAAAATGTCAATCATGCCAAGGTCAAGAAACCTTGACCTAGGAAGAGACAAAGCAGAAAGTGAGCATTAAATAGACACCCATTCAAACTAACACAAGTAAAAATTGGGAATTATTGATAGGATTCAGGGAAATTTCTTGGAAACTAAGTTTGGAGGTCCAGCCTCTTAGGAATTGGACAGTGCTTTGGAAGCCAATACCTCCATCTTGCTCACTCTGGGGTCACAGAAGACCCTTTCCTGCTCCGTGATCCTCTGCATCTCTGCATGTGGCCCAGATTGTCAGGCCCAACCCTGACTCCACGGCAGTTTTGGGATCAAACCTGTATATAAGCATTGGTTACAATCTTTATACTTATTCAGTTTTACAAAGGGAGAGCCAGATTGGCCAGTCTTGGCCAATAAATGGCCTGGCTTTGAGTCAGACTGTAATCATCTGTGGATGGAGAGCAAGATCTTGTCCACTGTCCACTTGGCAGGGCTGTGGTGGGGACAGCAAGGAGAAGCATTGCATCCTCAGAGATATAAAGAAGAAAAATGTTTAACACCGATGGGAAAAAAGTCTAAGGAGGTCAATCAGGGGCCCTGAAATCTTAATGAAATCTACTGCCGGGTCACTACCAAGAGAGGGGTCCCAGAGAAGAGCTTGGGAAAATGCAGACATGAGGGCGCTGGACAGGAGTAGCTGGGGAGAATCTGACAAAGGAGAGACCAGGAAGCAACGAATCTCCAAGTAGCTCTAAGAGCCTCCACTGTGACTGGGAAGGTCCCTTACCAAGAGAGAGATGGCAAACTCCTGCCTGTGTTCTCAGGGTCTCACAGATCACAAGCGTTGAAGGGTCATTTTTTTGTTTGTTTTTTTGAAATGTTTTTGCTTTTTGTTTTTCTTTCTTTCTTTCCTTCTTTCTTTCTTTCTTTCTTTCTTTTACTTTATTTTATTATAGAGATGTGGTGTAAGGGTCAGGATTGGGTCCATAAGTAATCTACATGCACGTGAAGTTTGGACTTCCATCTGGCCCTCACTTCCCTGATTTAGGACCAAGTACCATTTGTGTTGTTACTTGCCCCACCCCTCCCAGCAGTGTCCTGCAACTGCCGATCCCTCCCTTGTGCTGTTATGATTAATATTCAGGTCCCACTTATGAGTGAGAATGATTGTCTCCAACTCCATCCAACTTGCTCCAAATTCCATGATTTTGTGCTTCTTTATGGCTGCATAATATTCCATTGTGTATATGTACCATATTTTCTTTATCCAATCTACTTTCGATGGGCAGTAATATTGGTTCCTACCTATCACTATATGCAAAACCAACTCTAAATGGATCAAAGACCTAAAGGTAAAACCTCAAACTATAAGAATCCTCAAAGAAAATGCAGGAAACACTCTTTTGCACATTGGAGTTGGCAAACAATTCTTGATCAAATCCCCAAAAGCAAATGCCATAAAAGATAAGATAGAGAAGTGGGACTTCATCAAACCAAAAAGCTTTTGCATAGCAAAAGAAACCTTCAAGAGAGCAGTAGATTATTTTTTGAAAGTCTGGTAGGTGACTAAGCAAATGGAAATTATGAGAGAGAGACACTCGCACCAAATTAGACTTCCTAGGTCAGAAAATGAGGCTGAGCATTTACAGAGACCCAGAGACTCTGACCTGGAAACCAAAGAAAGGGAGGCTGCTTTTGTTGGAAGTTGACCCTCCTCAAATCACCCAAGGCCGGTGTCTAGGTGGGCTTTTTCCTCCCTTCTGCTTGGGTGGTGGGCCAGGTGTCAATTTATTTACCCCTCAGCTCCAAATACATTCCTTATTACCTGCTCTGTGATAATGGAGCTGGACCCTTGAAGCATTTTTCTTTGCAGGAAGCACAGCATTAAGTTTTATCAGTGCAGACACTGGAGGGCTCCTGAGGGAGGACAAGGCCTCTCTTCCTAGCTCCAGCATGCTTCCATTTGCTTCTCTGTGCTCCTGCTGCAAAGCCGTGGGCTGTGGGGTATGGAACATCAGTGGCACTCCACTCCAGCCAAGCACCCAGAACACACAGTGCCTGGGCAAACTCGCAGCCTTGGCCTGGTGCATGAGTCTGTAAAGGAAAGGGGTTTATTTGGGCTCATGGTTCTGCATGGCACCGGCATCTTCTGGGCTTCTGGTGAGGCCTCGGGAAGCTCACAGTCATGGCATAAAGTAGAGAGGGAGCAAGCGTGTCACAGGACAAGAGCAGAAACAGGAGAGAGAGAAGGGGGGTTCAGGTCCTTTTAAACAACCAACTCTTGGGTGAACTAATAGAGTGAGAACTTACTATGCGAGAATGACACCAAGCCATTCACGCGAGATCTGCCTCCGTGACCCAGTCACCTCCTGCTAGGCCCCGCTTCCAACACTAGGGATCACATTTCAACATGCCATTCGGAGGAGACAACCATCCCAGCAATATCACCTGGGGACCACCTCGTCATGGCCCTCCCAAGGCGGGTAACTTGGCATATGTTATACATATGAGAGTGCCAAAAAATATGTACACATTTTAAGTATGACGTTCACTCAAAAGAGAGTGTTAATCAAATGAATGCAAGTATCACCATGCAACAGGCAGGACAAAGAAAATGGAAGAAGCACGGCTAAGTGAATGTCATACCACGCATTGCTACTATAATTTAATTCAACTTTGAAAATCCATACATAGATAACATCCCTTAAAATGTGGATACTTTTTCTGGCACCCCGTGTGTGTGTGTGTGTGTGTGTGTGTGTGTGTGAGAGCACGCGTACATGAGAGGGGACCCACAAAAATCAGAATTACTTTTGGAGGGCGGGCCAAAAGTACAGGCTTCCCGTGCTAGATAAGTGTTCTAGGAACCCGTTGGCATCAGTGTTGTGAGAGACTGTATTCGGCTTCATTTAATTTTTTTTCTTTTTTTTACAAAATATTTTCATTGCATTTGTTCATTTTATAATGGGTGATAGATGAGCACACCTGCCCACACTGCAGTGAGTGTTCAGCAACTTTTGACCAAAAAACGGCATGGCCCACGCCCCACCCTCTCTGTTCACCCAATCAATCTCGCCCCAAGTGACATTTTTTTGTTTCCTGGGATGAAAAAAATCCTTAAAGACAAACGTTTTCCTGATATTGCAAAACAAAAAAAGTGCAGAAACACTAAAAGACATCAAAATTGACAAGTTCAAAAACTGTTTTGAGCAGTGGAAAAGGTGTCTTGATTGGTGTACTGCATCAAAAGAAGAGTGCTTTAAAGGTAACTGAAGTTTAAACATGTAAGAATAAATACACAATTTTTAATAAATAAATTCAGGGTTTTTTTGAGTCCCATATATAATTACATATGTGATGTACGACTGTGTTTAATAGTGATTATTTCCATGCTGTAGGATTATGGGTCATTTTTGTTTTACTGTTATGTATGTGTCAGGAACTGAAGCCAAAGTAAAAAGGTGTGAATTCTCAAATTTTTTTTTTTTTTTTTTTTTGAGTTGGAGTCTCACTCTGTCGCCCAGACTGGAGTGCAGTGGCCGCTCCCGGCCACCGCAGCCTCGACCTGCTGGGTTCCAGCGATCCTTCTGCCTCAGCCTTCCGAGTAGCTGGAATTACAGGCATGCGCTACCGAGCCCGGCTGAATTCTCAAATTTTAAAAGATAATCTACTTGCTCCTGTCTTTTAGAAATGACACTCCCTAGCCGGGCTCGGTGGCTCAGCCTGTAATCCCGCGCCTTTGGGAGGCTGAGGTGAGTGGATTGCCTGAGCCCGCGGGTTCGAGACCCGCCTGGGCAGCGAGACCTCATCTCTACAATAAATCAAAAAATCAGCCGGGCATGGTAGCGCATGCCTGTAATTCCAGCTACTCGGAAGGCTGAGGCGGAAGGATCGCCGGAGCCCAGCAGGCGAGGCTGCGGTGGCCGGGAGCGGCCACTGTACTCCAATCTGGGCGACAGAGTGAGACTCCAACTCAAAAAAAAAAAAAAAAAAGAAATGACACTCCCCCAAGTTCAACTGGTCATCGATTAGTAGATTGACTTTCGTTATGTAAGTGAACAAAACTGTTCAACTGAGTTCTTGTGTTATTTTGGACTCTGCGAAAGGCACTAAAATAGAGCAGTCACTTCAAGTCTACCATTACACCTGATCCCAAGGATAAGAGCAGCCCACCTGGGAAGATATTATACAGAAAAATTCACCATGTACTTCTTTCTCAAAACTTGGGAGGCAGGAGGAAAAATTAAAAGGAGAAGAATGAGTAATTGTTTCTGCAACTTACATGTGTACTTACTCTTTGGGGGTGTTATGTTTACGAAGGTACATTCTGACTTCACACAGGATGACGGGTACACACGCTGAATCTCTACCTTGGTTTTGGTGTTCCGTGAGGGAAAATGCCCCAGGAAATAAGGGGTGGTGTATGGTGGATTGGAGAAAGGAGCTGCATTTGCATCAATGATTCTGCCACAATACTCTGCAAGCCCAAACTCTGGGCCTTCTTTTCTGTGGGTTAGAACTGTTTGTCCATCGTGCCAAAGTATATTTGTTCCTTGGCATTTAAAAGAAACACCCAAGTAGCATAATCTCAATGTGCTAAAATTAATTTTGATTTCTGAGAAGTGAAAGAGTCCGTGTGTGTATGTGTGATTGTGTGTGTGTGTGTGTGTGTGTGTGTGTGTGTGTGTGTGTGTAAATTCTTTTCTAAGCCTCTTGAATTGTACTGACACCATTGTTATTTCTTGAGAATGAATAAACCCTTCCTTGGTCTCCCACACATATTTTGAAACTTGCCAGGATGTGAAATAATTTGGTGCATTTTTAGTGCTAAAATTATCCTTGGAGGAAAAGTTCCACACACCAAACATTCACTCAAAAAGAGAGAGAAAAAGAGAGAGAGAGGCCCTAAAAATGCAAGTGTTTGGTTGTTCATGCCAGGAATCAAGGCTGGGGAATTCATTCCTGCTCAAATTAGGGAGAGAAAAAAATGCTGTACATCTCATGGCATAACTCTATCACCATCGAGGCTTGGAAGCCTGTTCACCACATCACCATGTGTATGCCTTTACCTCATGTCAGCAATACCCCCTTATCTGGGGGGGGGTCACATTCCAAGACACCCGGTAAATCCCTGAAACCACAGATGGTACATATATACGATGTCATCCTATATACACATACCTACGATGAAGTTTAATTTATAAGTTAGGCACAGTAAGACCTTAACAATAATAATGAATACTAAAATAGAAAATTATGACAATATACAGTAATCAAAGTTATGTGGATGTGATCTTTCTCTCGAGATATCTTATTATGCTTTACTCACCCTTTTCATGATGATTTGAGATGATAAAACACCTATGCACTGAGAAGAAATGAGGTGAATGACAAGGGCATTGTGACTTAGCGTTAGGCTACTATTGACCTTGAACACAAACACTACAACACTGCAACAGCCAGTCGAGATGGCTACTAAGTGACTCATGGGTGGGTGGCATAGACAACATGGATAGACCGGCAAAAAGGAGGCAGGAGCCGGGGTCGGTGACTCAGCCTATAATCCTGCGCCTTTGGGAGGCTGAGGCGAGTGGATTGCCTGAGCCCGCGGGTTCGAGACCCGCCTGGGCAGTGAGACCTCATCTCTACAATAAATCAAAAAGTCAGCCGGGCATGGTAGCGCATGCCTGTAATTCCGGCTACTTGGAAGGCTGAGATGGAAGGATCGCTGAAGCCCAGCAAGTCAAGGCTGCGGTGGCCGGGAGCGGCCACTGCACTCCAGTCTGGGTGACAGAGTGAGACTCCAATTCAAAAAAAAAAAAGGAGGCAGGATGGAGCAAGATGGCATGAGATTTCATCACTCTACCCAGAACTGTGCACAATTTAAAACTAATGAATTGTTTATTTCTGGAATTTTCCATTTAGTATTCTCAGACTTCCATTGGTCTCGGGTAACTGAAACCACAGAAAGCAAAACTGAGGGTTGGGAAGGGGCGGGGAACTACTGTATTGATATTCTGACTTTTGAGAGCTTCCTTCTCAGCTAAGCAAAAGGAGAAAGGAGACCCAGGTGGCCACATCTGCTCAGTAGCAAATTTCGTGGAGGTAATGGCCAAAAACAGAGTGAATAAAGACATCATATTGTTACCTAGCAAGGATTCCCCATTTTTTAACGCAGTTTTTGTAGTCTAGAACACGTATAATTTTCCTTAAGGAAAAACACATCACAGGACTATCTACACATATGTGATAGCATGACTCCAAAAACAATTATTCCTTGCTGGATTAGATGCTGGTGATTTGATTCATGAAATTTATTCAACTTTCACTGAAACATGGCTGAGTTATTTCGGATAGAGGGAACGGTTTTTTCTTTTTCTTTTTTCTTTTCTTTTTTTTGAGTTGGAGTCTCACTCTGTCACCCAGAC